>JASDDO010000014.1:217623592-218144915 GCA_030015575.1 Agapanthus africanus
CAACTTAAAAATGTTGAGTTCAATTGTCATATTGCCAAAAGATAGATTCATTGAACCATTACGACAATTGATCACCGCATTAGAAGTCGCAAGGAATGGTCGACCAAGTATCACCGGAATTTGACTCCGGGGGTTAGCTACAGGTTGTGTATCCATAACAATAAAATCAACGGGGAAAATGAAATCCCCTACTCTAATTAACACATCCTCCAACTCTCCCCTAGGATGGGTGATGGATCGGTCGGCCATTTGGAGAGTACAATGAGTGGGCTTAAGCTCTCCAACGCCTAATTGTTCGTACACAGAATAGGGTAGTAAATTGACACTAGCACCAAGATCTAATAGTGCTCTATTGATGTTCTTGTCCCCAATTGTTATCGAAATAGTAGGACAGCCGGGGTCCTTGTGCTTTTGGGGTAAAGATTGGACAAGAGCATCGCTAACAGCACTAGCCACGAAAACTTTCTTTGGTACTTGTGACTTCCTCTTCTTGGTGCATAAGTCCTTTAAGAATTTTGCGTATGAAGGAACTTGTTGGATTGCATCCAAGAGAGGGATATTTATGCTAACCTGTTTGAACAACTCTACAATCTTCTCCACTTGTGGAGTTGGTTTATTGGATCTCAACCTGTTTGGAAAAGGAACATTTTGAAAAGTTGTTGAGTCCAATTTTTGCGGATCAGATTGTGGAGTTGGAACGGATCCCCGTGTAGATGTGTTCGTGATGTGAGAAGTGGGTCCGTTCGAGCTAGAAGAAGTAGAGCCTTGTGAAGGATGGAGAATAGGCTCTAACGAAGAAGAAGAAGAAGAAGAAGAAGAAGAAGAAAGTGAAGAAGATGAAGAAGGACCACCGGCAGGGGTGTCATTGTTAATACCCACATTATTGTGCAACACTTTTCCGGATCTCAACGTGGTCACAGCATTTACGTTATGATTTTGCTGTTCATATGCAACATGTGCGTGACCGGGATTTGGCAGTGGTTGAGATGGAAGCTTTCCCTTTTCTCGCTCGCTCAACGTATTATTGAGTTGTGCAATTTGTGCCTCAATAGATTTGATGCTTTGATCGTGTGAAGCACTGTTTTGCACCAAAGATTGAATGGAAGTCTCCAACCTTGCTGAGGATTGTGTAGATTGCTTTAGGAACGCATCTAGACTTCTTTCTAGCGAGTTAACCTTATCATTATGAGGTTTGTTTTGAGGGTAAGAATTTTTGGGCACAAAATTGTTCATTTGGTTAGGGTAAGGTTGCGGTTGGAAAGGTTGCTGGAATTGAGTTTGTGGAGGTGCTTGTTGTTGTGGAGGAGGAGGCCTTTGAAAGTTGTTGTTCCCTTGGAATTGTTAATTTTGATTCCAAGCGAAATTTGGGTGCCTCCTCCAACCCGGATTGTATGTCGAAGAGTATGGATCATTTCTTTGTCGTTGCTGAAAGGCAGTATTGACGTGATCTTGTCCTTGAGCAGGGTGATTGTAAGGACACTCTTCGGTAAGATGTGATGGATCCGAACAACAAGCACAAACAGTCCGTGGGGGCAAAGCTGGGGCAGGAGAAGGCGATGAGATTTTGGTCTCAATCGCTTCTAGCTTTTTCGTAAGTGCGGCCATCTCGGCCTTCATAGCAATCGACATATCTAATTGATGTATGCCTGCCCTAGACTGACCAATAGAAGAAGATGAGGTGGTCTTTGTGCTTTCCCACTGAATTGTTTGTTCAGCAAGATCCTCGAGAAACTGCCATGCTTCCTCACTAGATTTGGTTAGAAAGTGACCTTGACAAATGGTTTCTAGCAACTGATTCGTTGCTGGGTTCAATCCCTCGTATAATGTTTGGCAAAGTTGCTAATTTTCGATCCCATGGTGAGGGCATTGAACAAGTAGGTCTTTGAATCTTTCAAAACACTTCCAAAATGGTTCGGAAGGAAGATGGGAAAATTGTATAATCTCATTGCGAATTCTCGCAGTCTTGTGATGAGGATAAAACTTTTTAAGAAAAGCTTTCACAAACTCTTCCCAATTCTTAATTGAATGCGATGCTGTGCTGTATAACCACTTCTCGGCTAAGTCACATAAGATGAAAGGAATGACCCTTAGCCTTATAGCATTGTCTGATAATTGGGTTGTTTTCATCATTGCGCAAACGTTTTGGAATTTGTTTATGAAGATATAGGCATCTTCAGATTCCAGTCCGTGAAATTTTGGCAGCATATTGATGAAGTGGGGTTTGATCTCAAAATTGTCCCCATTTGCCGGTGGGAGTGAAAGACAAGTAGGTAAGGCGGTGCGGATTGGGTAGAAAAGATCCTGGAGCGCGATTCGTTGGGGCGCTTCAACAGACGGGTGTTGCAGGTTATTCGCACCTAACGGAGGTGGAATCAGTCCCGTGGGTAAGGTGTTGTTAGGATTATATCCTGACATACCTTCGGAAGAAGAATTTGAAGGTGAAGGTGAGGAAGTGGAAAGAATTTCGACTTCGGAGTCGAAAGCTTCGTCGGTCGGTACCAACGAAACATGGACTAATCGGGCGCTAGTGTCCCTAGTCCAACCGGACATACACTAAAGAGGTAGTGTAGTCAAAAAGGTGAAAAACAGAATGTGGGGGTAAGAAAATGTCAATGAGAAGAAAGTGGGTGTGAGAGGTGTGCACGGATTTCTTAGCGTCAAGTTGCAATTTTTTTTTGTAAAATTTTCCTTTTTTTTCTTTTTTTATATGTGGAGCTTTTTGCAAAAAGATTTTTTCGATAAAAAGCTTTGACACAAATGCAATCAACCACAAATGCACAATCATGCCTAGATCTAGGGTCACCTAGGCCAGCTAGACAGCTCCTAACTGTTCCAAAGGGTTAGAAATAGGACCTCAAACCGCCTCTTCACCGCCAATTGCGGCCAGGTAAGTGCCAGGTGAGTGGGAGGCTCTCCACTACAAGTAGTGGCCCTAATTAAGTAACCACTCGCCTTAGACACACTTGCCTAGACACCACAAAGTCAGGTTAGGATCAACGGCCGATGCCTACAACTAGTCCTCTGTCCTATTGAGCGCGATGTTCTTAGGGCTGAGTCTAATCTTTTTTATTAAGTGATGGTCAATGCATATGCCTTATGTGATTTTTGGGGTCCTGGGAAGGGTGATGAAATCCCCACCCAATCTGGATTGGTCTCAAGCCCCTTAAAGTCAGATTAAATATGCAAAACAGTAAACATCCACTTGCAATCAATTTTTTATTTTTTTAGCGCGGCGCAAAGAATCCTGCACAAGATCAATTATTGGAAGGGGGAGATATTTTTTCAGCGCAAAGAATCTTGCAGAAGATTTGACAGAGGAGAGAGAAAAAAAACAAACAGTGGGATTTTGGATTGCTGACGTCAGCAGGGCGCGGCGCTTCCGCCGCCAAAACCCCTTCCCGACCGCGGTTCCGCTCTCTGTTGAGTGGTTCAGATCCCGAGATTTTTTCTGTTGTTCTGTTGTTGAAATCCTCTGCTGTTCAGATCTTTCGTTTTCTGTTTCGCTTTCTGGATTTTTCCAGATCCGAACTCATTTGTCAATCCTGCAAAATTCACACGATAAACCCTTCAAACAATAAAAGAATGATAAAAATTTTATAATTTTTTTAATTTTTCCGTTTTTATGATTTTTATATTTTATATTAACCCGAAATTGCAAAAAGGAAATATTACGCCACCCCGGCAATGACGCCATTTGATTTGTATGGATTTTTAGATCAAAAATATTTGTTAACCGCAATCAAGAACGGCGTCGCTTGGTAGCTAGCCGGTGAATACGGGTCGGTCCACAGGGATGATGTGTATTTCCTAATTATTCTAACGAGTTAATTCCAAATGGTGTTTGGATCTTTATCACTAAAACTAATTTGATTTAGACTAGGATTTAGAAATCTTGCTAGGGTTAGGTTTAGGTTAAGTTTGGTAAAATAAAATTTCCCACCTCTTTCAATGCCCTAAATTAGATCTTTTTAGGTGTTATGGTAATTATTAATAGAGGGAATTAGGACGATCGGGAAGAAACGATGTTTCTTCCTCTAGGTCCTTGTCCGTCCTTTATTAATCCTTACCCTAACCTCCATGGATAACATGCACATCCGGTCTTTTATACTACGGTATCACCGTTACCTCATGGGTAGGGTGCCATAAGGAGCGGAATATGTATGTATGCATGGAGTCCTAATTATTAACAAGTAATTGGGTAAGAAAGGGGTGAGAGATTTGCATCTCTCAAACCCTTCCCTATTCCCAACCCTAACAAGCGAGGAAACTACTCGCTCATTGAAGGATCTACAAAAGTCATAATTTTTATTTTGGTTTTATAGTTAAGAGATTAATTAACTACTGCAGATTAATAAAAATTCTAATCTAGATTAAACTAAGGCAAATAAGAATTTTATCTATGGCAGAAATTAAAAACTAATAACTAGGGCAAATAAAAAAGAACTACTTACAAATTGATGCTCTCCAAAACTTGAAAAGAACTCTGAATTTTATTAATGAAAAGAGGCATGACCTAATACAAGTTTTGGGGTCTCTATTTATAGGACATAGAAAACCCTAGGTTTACAATCGCCGCATGTATGTTTTTACAAAATTGCCCCTAGGTAGACTAGTCAACGCGCCGCCAGTCGTTATGGAAAATTTCCGCCACTACGGGTAATGCACGGCCGCGGAACCGCGGCCATAGGCCAGGTTTGGCCGCGGTTCCGCGGCCAAATGAAGGGCTTGAATGCTGAAATTTCCTGTGCTGCTTCTGGGTGTTTTTGTCTTCCTATTTCTTGGGTTGGTTCTTCAGAATGTTTTCCATTTCTCTTCCAGTTCTCCACAGTGAGTAATGTAGTGGACTTTTACCATTTGCTTTGTGTCGAAGTCTTGAACCTTGCGCTGCTTTGTTCTTTGTGAACTGACCTTTGTTTATTCTCCAACTGTAGGCTTGATCAAGATTCTCCCATTTGTTGGTCGTAGTCTCACTTTTGTATCGTCTTTTGTCTTTTTTCACTGTTTTTGTTCCGAGAACCTGTAACCTGTAACTATGTAGCAGACATGGGTTAAAAGCACCTGTTTATTTGTAAAATGAATAAGAATGGAGTCTAAAAGAATGCAAAATTATGGTATGAACAATTGTATACGGAGACTAATTTTTGTCGTCGTCCGTAGGACGCGGATTATTCCAAATTCGTACATATCAGATTTGGGTTTGAACCTAGGTAGAATTTCTCATATGAATGAGGTCCATCAGTTCATAATGTCATCTAAGAATCGTTAGTCACATCTGACTAAGATCGACTCAGGAATATGGTTAAGGATCGTTAATCTTATTTTAGATTAAGATCAACTTAACAGGTATGGACTAAGGATCGTTAATCTAATTTTATATTAAGATCAACTTAGGGGGATTTATTTTATTTGATCATTGGATCATATATGAGAAGGAAAAGCTTCTATATTTAGTTTATTTTTCCCTAAGTGATCAAGCAAAAGCTTGTTGTCCAAGTGCGCATACACATGTACATATATCTTCTTTAAAGAGGGTGCGCATGTGCATATCACATAGTTGCACACTTATTTATGGTCGGGGGATGGCACGTGTATATCACGTGGTTGTACACTTGTTATCAGGTCAAATTTACATCTGTGCTTGTATAGGTGCGGACGTATTGAGAAGTCAAAATTTTCATTTGCGCATACATACATATCACGTGATGCGCACATCTCCAGGGACATTATTTTCCCCCATGCGCACACGTGCATATCATGTGATGTGCAAGTCTTCAGGGACATTATTTTCCCTCATGCGCACATGCGAGTATTACGTGATGCACATGTCTATATCGACATTTCTCATCAAGTGTGCACTAGAATCATGTGCATACTTTTCATCAGAAGGCAATGGCTTTAAAAAAGGAACATAAGTTTCTGTTCATTGATTTTTGGGTGCATCTATGGTCCGCATCCAAATTTATGAAGATTTATGTTCTTCATAAAGGGTCTTTTCTTCAAGTCTTGGATCGCATGATCGATCTCTCATAAAAATTCCAAACTTTTATCATGAAGAGAGACAGACCATGAGATCTTTTGACTTTGTTTAATGAATTAATGGATTCAACAAAAAGCAAACGCTTTTATATAAAGCAAAAACTTTATTATTTTTATTATCAATAAGAAGGATCTTTTCTCCTTTTTTCTTTTTTTCATTTTACCTTTTCATTGATGGTAATGAAGAAGATGATGATGTGATTTTTTCTTGGTTGTGGGAAGTGCGCACTTTATTTGCGGCCGCTCTAAAAAAATATGAATGTGTTCTTTTTTTTTACATCTTTATTTATAGTAGAGGGTCAATTAGGGTTTCTTACAATTTATTTGGAGTTTTATTTAATTTTAAATAATTTTAAATTGATTCATATCAATTTAGAAACCTTGCACACCGTTGGATCTTTATCCAAGATGATTTGATTTAGTTTGTTAAATTTTCAATCAACAGATTTTTGATTTTTGTAATAATTTTAAATAGAGGCGCATGCTTCATCGGCTGCAAGTGCGCATGACAAGAATGCACAAACGTACAGTGCACGTTTCGCTGCCTATCTTATAGCTTTCATATGCGTATGTATATAAGTGCGCACGTCATCAAAGTCGCTTTTCTGTCGAATGCGCACTTGACACTTGCGCAAGTGTATTTAGCTACTTTATTATAAGTGTGCACTTAATGCTGATGCGCACTTAAATAGATGCGAAAAAATGCCCCCTATTGATTGTACGCACATGACCCACATATAAGTGTGATCGGTGTCAAGTTGCGAGTTATTGGATTTGTCTCAAGATTCGTAGGATGTGAACCGGCATTTGACCCCTATAAATAGGCCCCTCTCCCTTCATCGAAGTGCGCTATTTTTCTTATCTCCTTTATATTTGTGAGAACCTTGTTGCGCACTTGTTTCATTCAGTGCTTACGCACTTGTTAAATCTTTCGCTTCCTGCAATTGCTTTTTCTTCTTTAAACATCATCTGGTAAGTGTGATGCGCATCTCTATCCTTAATATGAAGCCTTTTCTTCCATTTGCTTAGTGTGCCTCTTATGGGTTACACACTTACCATTATCTTATGGGCTGCACACTTATTTTGATACGCACGTATGGGTAACAGGGCTTAGGCTTTTGCTTAAGTACTTAAAAACTTAAACTTTTACCAAAAATCCTTCTGTGGAGTTTCTTAACTTCATAGTTAAAAAATTCCAATTTTCATCACTTATAAGCTCTTCCATACTTGTGACTTAACGCCTTTTTCGCTTCTTGCTTTTCAAGTACTATGGCATATCCATCGGATTTTGGGTATGAACGCCCAGCAAGCTTACGCCCAGAAGAGCCAACTGACCAGGAAATCTTTCGGATGATTCGAGATCACGACACTTCACAACAACATCTCCACTTATGGGCCGGATGGTATAATCAAATCATCCAAGGCCGAGTCAGCTTCCAGTGTGAGGCACCATCCGATCCTTTGGGGCCCATTCAATATACAGAGCCTCCACCGACTGCTTCCACGAAGGTGATGGAGGACTCGATAGCTCATAACTAATCACAGCTCTCTGTGGAAGGAGTTATAACGCCGATGCCCATTGATCTTTTGGGACGCCGGATGAGCCAAGAGAAAGCCAGACCATGGGGGATACCCTACCATGTGGGTATGATCCCGTAACATTTGGCAGGCTATGTCGGCTGGGCCAAATATATTTTGTCAATGGAGAAGACCTTGCTGGAACATACCAGTCTTTACGGAGCGGTCTCGTGTCTTTGTTGAGTATCCCAAGGTCGGGCCTTGGTGGGTGAAGTCTTTCTCCAAACAATGGAACGTTCAGACAATTACTTTTATGATGTCTGACCGAGAAGCATTTATATCTCTATTAGAGTTCCAACATATCTCCGGGTTGCCTATCACCGGGGAACATTATGAGGAAATAGTACCTCGTGATGAGTTTGTATTTGTTGCGGGTCCGGTTGCCACAGATTTAACCGTGGAAAATGCTATATCCTTCCAGCGACAGGGTGTCTTCGGAAGATACCATGTTTTTTTTGAAGAGATGAACATGGTTTCTGGATGACAAGGGGTCACTTTTGAAGCCTTTATCGCCAAGTTTGTGCACCCAAACGTTCTTAAGGCAGACCTTAGGAGGCTTGCGTACATAAGGAATCCCTTTAGTTTGCGCATGCAAGGAAAAGATTCTGCGGCAGCGAAGGAATTCTTTCGACCTACTAAATCTCTTTATGATCTTCAGGATGTTGCTGCTCCAGGGATCGACCGGGACTTTTTCTTCATAGCCTTCATAGGCCTGCGGTTGAGATGGTTCGCAATTCTCATTCATCTTAGACTAATGCGGGCTTGCACTTTCTATCCTGCTTATCACATAGCTTCCGGCGCCAGGTTGGCCATAGGTATTGTTGGGCTATCATTCTTATACCAAGTTTTTACCGAACTGGCTACCTCAGATGACCCAGGGGAGGATCACGTATACATGCCGCTACATTACTTTAGCGCTTGGATTCATTTACATTTACGCAGGGCATACAGTGAACGAGTATGGCCAATTTTCTTCGATACGGGTTGCTTCCCAATGATAATGAGACTCGTAGGGGTTGCGGGAATTAAACTGAACAGAGATATTCTCCAGTTGTGCCTCAATCCATTCAATCCCAGGGAGAAAAAGCATATTTATGTTGATGATTGGGAACTTGTAAGGACTCCTCCCACCAGTCACCCCGTGTTGGATATATAGAAAGAGGATAACTTGAATTTGTTGAATAAGGACATCGCTTATTTATACACAATCCGACCTGGTTTCCTGGTATATCAGCGGAGCAATGATGTCGCCTATAGGACGTATAGCCCATACCATTTCTCCCAACAATTCGGTTCTGATCAGGGCGTTCCACTCCAAGCCTTTCACTGCCAACCCTCTTTTACAAAGGAATCAGCAAAGAATGCCATTCACCATTTTATAAGGTTGAGCATCGGGTCCAGCTTCACAATTCCTGATCCGAACCGTGTTCCTCTCCTCTTATCCTCTTTTAGGTCATGGTATTCATCATTTATGAATGGGGTTATCGAGCATGAGAAGAATATCTTCCTAGGCTGCCGTGGTGCAATGAAGGCATCGAAGTACGATTTTCCCTTGAAGCCGTGGTTTATCATTCCTTCTTCCCTTCCTCGGGAAGGGCTGCCAGCAATCTCTTCCATTGTTTATGAACTTAGGATAGCTTGAACTTTTGGAGGTGATCGACCAAAACCTATTCCTGGCACCAGAAAGAGGGTGGTCATCGGTAGAAAGTGGGCTCCATCACCTATCGCTTCTGGATCTTCCGGCAGGTCGCGACGTACCAGTGGCGTTTTGCCAGCTGATATCACTGCTCCTGAATGGAAAGTGGATTCACCTATCGGGGATGATGCCGCGGCCGACACATCATCGGATTCAGGGATTGGGATGCGCCGGCCAAAGGCGCCTCTTAAGAAGACCAGGGTTTCCAAGGCTGCCATTGACTCTCGTAAGAAGGGTAGACTATATCCGCGGCCGGGATTGCATCTGGATAGGTAGCCTAAATTTCCCTGACCGAGGGAATTTCTGAACATAGGACAAATATTGATATCATCTTTTCGGAGACACCCGCCCCAAAAGATGTTGATGTTGCGGCAGCCATGATTGAATCAATGGCAGAGGATGACGATGCTAATCTTTGCGCGGCGCTATCTGCCTCTGAACAATTAGCCGAGCGAGAAGCAGAAAGAATACAGGCGCTTGCGGCCACTAGTATACTTCCTCCACTTTTATTCACGCAATTTTTTGTAATAAATGGTATTATGCATATCTCATTATTTTCTTCTTTAACAGTGATCTCTACTGAAGAAGTCGTCCAAGCATATTTCGATTCATATCGAGAAGAGGTAATCGAGAGACAACAAGCCGCCCATGGTCTTGGTATAATCCACTCTCCTCTTGTTCTGCATTTGTACTAAACGATTTATCTTGTCTATGTATTAATCTCTTTTCTTTTGCAGCGGTTTCCACAGCAGGTGCTGGTGTAAGGAGAGTACGACCCTTTGCCGTTTATATTTTGGATGTCCCTCCAACAACTGTTGCGCTCTCTTCGAGATTACCAGCTCTTTTTCATGCTCCTTCTCGATTATCATGGGTAAGAGAACTTAAACGGCCGATGCCAATCGCTTCCGATGTCTAACCCTCCGACGACAAAGAGGTCCAATTGTCACATGCCCACAGGAGATTTGTACGGAGGCCTCAGGAGGAGGAAGCACGTCGTCTCCATGAGAAGGCTGAACATCATGCTTCTTCAGGTATGAAAAGTTCATTTACTTTATTCATTTTGGTCCAAGTGATTACCTTATTAATCTCTTGACGTATGTTCTTACAGCTGGCACTAGTTCCAGCAGTCAGGTCCTTATTGACATTCCTGAAGAAGGTGAAATCCCTCCACTTGATATCGTCGTGCCACCCATAGAGCCAGCGTTTAATGGTGGTGAACAGAACATCCCTTTGCATGACGCGGCTGAACCTGAACATTCTGGTTCCAACACGCATGATCCTGCTGTCGACATCTCAGAGGCTATGGATGTTACTTCAGACGTCACTGCTTCTATTAGTGGATCTCAGACATCTGCCGGGGTGACCAGCGTAGCAACAGAGGATATTGGTTCGATGGCCATGGATCTTTCTTTTGATTCTACCTCTTCTACAGCAATAGAGACGGATGTAAGTGGCTCTATTGAGGCGGGCGTTGAAATTAGCAGCACTCAGGAAACATTTGTGTTTCCTTCTTTACCGACTCTCATAGGACCTATGGGTATCTTTTATTGCACTGATCTTACGTTCATTTTCATCTCCGCAAGACATATTTGCTAATGTTTTCTTCGTTTCAGGTGCGAGCATGACGGCTATTATATCGACCACGACATCTACGGCTACTGTCCCTGCGAATTTTGGTGATCTACAAACCAGGGAGCCCTCCTCGGCTGGCATCATGACCGTTGTTTCTCTTCCTGCTTCCTTTGCACTTCCATGAATCTTCCCGAGTGTGACGATGGAGGTAACTTTTCTTTTGATTCTACTATTTCTCGTTTTTCATATTGACTTAATTCTTACGTCAACCGTCTGAAGTTTTAGAGATGGGCTTGATGGTATCATGACTTGCCAGAATTATTCTGGAAAGGCTAAATCACGGCCTAACCTTACGTCTGGTGCCTGAGTCTAGTGTTGGTAAATTTATATCTTACCCGTTCATTTTTAGTTCTTTTCAGAGATTAATAGGAATGTTTATGCTTGCAGTTTTACAACTTATAGAAGATGAGAACTCATAGGAGCCTCCCTCACTTCCCGATTTATCACTTATAACAGCTCCGACAGATTCAATTCTTTTTGAGTCCCACTTAATCATGCCTGCGGGACCCTTTGCCTGACGTATGTCTCCCATATTGGCGGCAAAAAGTGAACAATCGATGAATGCTGTCATTACGGAACTTAGTGCTGGGGTTTCATATTCCGCGGAAGAATTTGCCGAAGTGATTAATCTCATGTTTGGTACCTTCAGCATCTATCATGAAGAAAACCTGATCAGTAACTAGATTGACTATTGTCAGCAAATTGAAGCCTACATCCACGAGCTTGCGTCTAAACGTTCTACCACGAAAGCATCTTTATTGAGGGATCAGCTAAGTGAGTAGGTCAAGCGGTGCACAGCCCTTATTGAATCCGAAGAGCAAAATATGATTCGGAAGAAGTTAAAGGGTGAAGCAGCTTCTAGGAGACTTGGTCATTTGAGAGAGGAGCGGTTGATCAATGCTAATCGGGTCCATGCACTTCGGAAGGCCCTCACCCATGCCATGGCCAAAGGGTTGACCTTAGAAAAGGAAGTTGCGGCTATGGAGATGATGGTGCAGAACCATATAGCTGACAAGCATGGGATTGACAACAAGCTTGCTGAGCGCCGTCAACAAAAAGAAGAGGTCGAAGCCCTGCTAGCTGCTCCGGAGGAGCAAGAAAAGGAATTTTAGGAGAAGGGCAGACATTTTGCTGACTTGTTGATAGCTCCACCTTCTTGACCGGTTTTGTTGTACCCCTTTTCTTTGCAGATTGTATCTTTCCACAATTCTAATTCATGAATAAAAGATATATATTTTTTTATTTGCATCTTTCTATTTTCTGATTGCCCTGAAATTGCTTAGATTAGTTTATTTACTCGTTCCGGAGTATTTAGTTTACCCTTCTTTTAGGCTTATGGATAAATTTATCCTAATGTTAAACATACATAAATCTTTTTATCATAGGAGTCTGTTAGGTTTGTGGTACTAGGTTAAGTCTATCGCACCGTCGCATTGGCTGATTTCTTCTCGACATGCATCCCCTTAGGTTGTGGCTTGAGTAGCCACGTGTTTATCGTGTCTCTGATCCCTTCTGAGGCTGGACATAACGTCTTCAAGTAATCTTCTTAGGTTGGAGCATCCACATTACCATTAGAAGATTTAGTGTTAGGCATAGCCATAGCGCTTTATCTTGAGGTTAGACTTTATTGGAGCCCCGAAAGAGTCATGATCACACTTTTCTGAGATGGGATGACATCCAGTGGTCTTTAGGCATGCATATCTTGCCATCAAGACCTGAAGCTAGCAATATGCTGTTACTTCACTTTGATTTGACCTTTTAGTCCTTGTTGACATTTCGTCTGCACCCTGCAGGAATGAGAATGAACGTCGAGATAATCTCTAGGCTGTAGATGTTGCCATCGAGATCTGGAACTAGGAATTTGCCATCACTCTACTTTTGCTTTGGCTCCTTAGAGCTTTGTGGACACCACGTCTGTACTCTGCTAGAGTAAAAGGGACGTACAAATAGTCTCTGGGATGTATATATGCCATCAAGGCTTGGTTCTTCGTTTGGCGAAGCATGGTGGAAAATAGGGTTCCCTTTCTTTCATTAGTGCTCGTGGATTATATACAAGAGTCAGTATTGACTTACTTGCAGAGCAAAAATTCTATATATATTTCTCCTTATATTTTTATATCCGCGATTGCTCTATCATTTCAGTTTTTCTTATCGCGAAAGTCGCGATTGACCAATCATTTCATCTATTTTATTACGGTGCCCAATCATTTCGGCTATATTATTTTATTTTTACTCGCTGATTTTTTTGTGAGCTTCCCTATCGTTTCGATTTTTTTTTGCTCGCTGATTTTATTGAGGGTTGGGGACTTGGAGTCAGATACCAGGTTTGGCATCAGTATCGCTACAACTGGAATATCGCCAGGAGCGACTCATCATCTGACATTGCCTATTTGGACAAAGGTAGCTTATAAGACAGGTTTAGATCCTTTCCAACTAAAGCTTTTTGACTTTATAAGACATAAGGGTCTCATAAACGTATTTCTCCATACGACTCGAGAGGATCTCGCAGGTGTATTTTCTCCTTAGGAATCATGAGGATTCCTAAGTGGTATTTTCTCTTGCGATTTGTAAGGACTCACAAGTGGCGTTCAACCTATTGGGAATATCACTCAGCTTCGATGGAACTTGGTTGAAACATATTTTGTTTACGCCTGTGGATTGTATACAAGAGTCAATATTGAGCTACTTGTAGGGCATAAATCTCATGGGGGTATGATGGTTTAAGAAACAAGCTTGGAGCCTTATAAGTGAAGACTTTTGAATTCTATAGGCCGTAAGGGTCTTATAGAGATATTTCTCCTTATGAGTCGAGAGGATCTAGTAAGTGTATTTTCTCCTTAGGAATCGTATGGATTCCTAAGTGTGTTTCTTCTTTGTGAGTCATAAGGAACCCACGCAAGTATTTTCTCCCTGTAAAAACGAGAGGACTTTTCAAGTGCATCTTTTCTTTCAACGAGTTTGCACCCTTTCGGGTTTTCACAAGCTCGCCAGTAGTCCTGCTGTTTTTACTCATAGCGCCCTTTCGGGTTTTCATCCGTGCCCATTTTTCTTGTGGATATACCCTTTTTTTCACAATTGAAATCTCTCGGACGTAGATTCCTTGCGGGGTGAACCAGTATCGCTTTCCGGTAGGACTTGGGCGAGATATGGATCGTTTATGCTCGTGGATTGTCTACTGTGATCAATATGGAGATCATCTGTAGGGAATAACATCTTTTGGAGGACTACATCATCGGTGGGGCTTCATAGTCGGTGGGACTTCAGGTGTAGCCTCGCAGGTGGGACTTAAGGTGCAACGTGGATCATAAGGAGCCCGTAGGGCAACATAGATTGGAAGAACATGGTGGCGATACATATCGCTCGTGCCTATAGATTGTATACGGTAGTTAATATAGAGAAAACCATACGACAAGATGCCAATTTAGGGATATAACGGTTCATGGGAGACATGGAGAACATATTGTTTGTGTAAGGACCCTAGTGCTCGCGCTGTAAGACTCGCGGCAAAGGCAGAAGCAAAAACGAAAAAATTTAATGCAAGTATTAGCGACCAATACCCTAGAATCGATTCCAAACACTAAACTAGATATGAAAACATGCAAGGTTAGGAGGATAACTACCTTTGTAGCGTGTCCGCGCAATTTCGGAAAACCCCTAACCGCTCTATGGACTCTAGCTCGGCTTCGTAGTCACTGGGAATGAGCTTGGTCGCCGATCTTCCTTGTCAAAGATGATCCACCCGAGAGAATCCAGATTCAAGCTATAAACTCACGCTAAATATCAAGTGAGGCTACTCAAGATCACAGGTTGCTAATCTGTGATGCTAAGGGATGTAGTGGAGTGTTTATCTCTTGATATCTCTCTTTGCCATTTTCTTTTCAAAAAAAAGGAAGCTCTATAAGAGAAGAGAAGAGAAGAGAAGGATAATGTATATGAATCAAAACCTCTTTCTCTTCATCTTTATCTAAAGTGTAGTTATGGGTTGAATGTGTGACTCACCTAGGTGTGTCACAAACCCACAACCTTCCCTTCTCATCAAAAAAGAAAAGATCCTAAGTATATACATACACATATACATACATACATACATACATACATACATACATATATTTACACACACACACACACACTCCCGTATATATACAAATACATATACTCGTATTCGTATCAAAATAAGAATACCCGTATTCGTATCGAGATAAAAATACAGTATTCATATTAAGATACAAATACCCGTATTTATACAAGTGCTTGTATTCATATAAATACCGTATTTGTATCAAAATACAAATATCCATATTCGTATAAAAATACGAATACCAAAAGAGAGATAATGAGGGAGTTATAATACAAGATCATAATGATCCTGCTATCTTTCAAACCTTCCAATATTATCAAAATGTCCGATTAAAATATGTGCACTAAATACACGTATTCAATCGAACTTAAGTGCTTATCAAAATACGCACACACACTACATCGTTTCTCCTGAACTGGAAAACCCTCTATGTGAGACTCTAAAGACTTGACGATACGCTGGCAGTGGGTTTAACTATAAGCATGTCAGCGGAACTAGCTATACATAACGGCTACCCAGGTATTTAACGAAAGGAAGGTCGACGAGCAAACTCGTCTGTATCCCTACAGAGCCTATAAGTGAAAATCTCCGTATAGTTCGGTCTCTTCATTTGAGAGTATCGCATATCAGTTCTAGGGGATGGATAACGTCAGACCCCTAATAACCTGATAAGTCGTGTCGGTATCGAGCTTATCACCCACCGAGAAACTACTGATCTACAATCAGTAAATCTCATCCACCCTGGCCAGGGATTTCTGGTGATAGCCAATCAAACACAGCGTGATATCGACTCCTTATACCGGGAGAGACGAATCCCTGACAATCGCTCACTGCCTCCATGTGGTTCGGGACTATACCTAACTAAAACCTATTTGCATGACTCAGTAGAGCTGTGGTAGGGTAGCAATATAAGTACTGTGGGAACTCACATGAGACAAATGACGATCTCAGGTCAACAGACTACCTGGACTCATGTTACCTGAGAACTGCTATCTGACGATAGGTATAGTACCATATAGAAGTTCTCGGCGAGTCCGTTCGGTGTACTCACCTCCACTGAGCACATGTATAAAATCTTAGGTGCAACACACCAATGGCTATGAGACCAGCTGCCTCCCCTCTTCGGAGTCTAGAAACGTATACACTAGTCTACTCTGGAATATCAATGCCCATTCTTGATATTCCTATGACTAGGGACATTTAAAGGATGTGTTTATAGATAACCAAGCTCTCACAAGTATAATCGCCATCATAACTCTGGTAGTCAAGTAAAGATCTTACGGTCTTTATTATTATGTATTGGCGACACGTAATAACGAAGCAAAACATGTACACATCAATGATAAAGGCAAATCAGATAACATGCTATCATATCGAGCAAGACCGTTCTACCTGTATAGGTCCTCCTTCAATTATCATAATCGCCTAATTTTGATTACAATAATTTCCTTAAGGGCACTATAGCCAGCAGTTTGTGCCCGTAGATTGTATACGGTTGGTTATATGATCCATACCATAGGGCAACACATTAGTTTATAAACATTTCAATCCATCTAGCTGGTACTTGGAGGTGTAATCTTTGCTATGAATAGTCCATGGATAGTATACGGTAGTCAATATGGAGACTAGCCGTAGGGCAACATATTAGTTTAGGGACATTTAGGTCCATCTTCAATATAATGGGATGTATATCATTCGGTGGGACTTGCAAAGCTTTGACCCAGGAAGATAGCGAGTGGACATAGGCGTCGTCATCTATCATTGACCCAAGTCTCGACTCTTCAAGCATAGTACCTTTTGAGGAACTGGCCTTTTATGGACCGAAAGGGCCTTTCTCCATGCATATCCATTAGGAGATAAGTTCTACCTTGGTAGACTTTTTCCACGATGTACGGGCCTTCATAGTTTGGCTCGAACTTTCTTCATTTTGTATGATTGGGGATCATCGGTCATTTGACAACCAGCACGAGTTCGCCTTGGCAGAATGTTCTCGGCATGGTTAGTTTTTCATATGATTGTGTCATCCTTACCTTGTAAGCTTCCAGATTTTGCTGTGCTATAAAATGAGTTTCGTTGAGAGCATCGAGCTCTTCGAGCCGAAGATGAGCATTTTCTTCATCCGTGAGCTCGTATTGAACTGTCACTTGCAATGAGGGGATTTCTATCTCCAGCGGGAACACTGCTTCAGTGCCAAACACCAGTGCATACGGTGTTGTATTCGCGGCTGTCTTGAACTTTGTTCGGTACGCCCAAAGGGATTCATGCAGCCTCTCATGCCAGTCTTTCTTATTTTTGGACACCATTTTCTTTATAAGCTTTGTCAAAGTCTTGTTGAATGCTTCATCTAAACCGTTGGCTCGAGGATTATATACCGAGGAGTATCTCCAGTCTATCTTCTGTTGTTGTGTGAAGCGACTTATCTTGTGGCTTTTGTATGCTGGTTCATTATCCGAGATTATCCATCGCGGAGTTCCGAATCGGTAGATGGTATGAGTTTTGAAGAAATGGAGGATATTCTCCGTCTTCACCTCCCTTAGCGGTACCGCTTCTGCCTACTTAGAGAAGTAATCGGTTGTTGCCAATATAAATCGATGTCCTCTGGACGACGCTGGCTCAATAAGGCCCATAATATATGTTCCCCACATTTCGAACGGCCAACTAACCACCGTTGGATGCAATGAATTTGGGGGTTGATGTATGAAGTTCTTGTGTATTTGGCACAAGTGACACCGTTTTGCATATTCGAGGAAGTCTTGAATCATCATATGCCAGTAATAGCCTATTCTTTTTATCTTTAGCTTCATCTTTTGTCACGACCCGAAATTTGGCATGTGACAGCCCTTAAACTACGCAACGTCTACAGGCGTAACGCAATTTAAGTAAGCCGAAAATCCAGCAATCTAAACCATCAAAAGTAGTAAGTGATAAGAACATTGTTAAAACTTTTGAAACTTCAAATACAAATTCTTTAAAGTCCAACTTTATTTACTTTAAAATTTTGGCAGCACCTCCTTTGTAAAAACTATCCCCAAAATGGGTACATATAAAAATATAAATAAAAGCATCCCAACGGGAGTAAAATCTACGCGCAAAGGCGGAAAACAACCACCACAAGCAAATATACGACGCCGTAGCGAAGAAAAAGACGATATAAAGTGAACAGCATGAAAAACTCCAAGTCACAAAATAATATACAATATCGTCCTCACAACTCGTCTCTAAGTCAATACATGATAATGGTAGATGGAGAGTACAGGATACAACGAATATACAATGATCAACATCGGATAACCGCAAAACCCACCTATAGCAAAACTGCACACAGTCAGCCGCAGCAGTATCCGCAGCAAAAGATGATACGATAGATGGAAGCCCTGCCTCGACTACTCTGAGGAACAACCTGCAAACCCTGTGGCACAACGGGGGGGGGAGTTGCTAACTCGTGAACGGTAAATAACATATGAAGGTAATCGCAAGTATGCACGTACTGCGCGAATCTATCACATGCAAGCTAATAGCAATAAATGGCCATATGCATGCAATAGTCATGAAAGGTACTCTATCAGGTACTACTAATACATGAAGCAATAATATGACAATATGTATATACAACAGTCATGAAAGGTACTCTATCAGGTACTACTAATACATGAAGCAATGCATATAAATCAATGCTGAATATGGGATAAAACATGTCATCCCTATGGAATCCTCATCGTGGCAGGACCAGTGTCCATCAAGACAATCCAAATCCCAAATATTCTCAAATCGGCTCTCAGGTTGGCCCTCATATCGGCCCACAAATCGGCCCTCATATCAAGTAATGAATAAGAATACATGCATAGATCATTATGATGATATATATTAAAATATATATATATATATATATATATATATATATATATATATATATATATATATATATATAACAGTGTCCCAGACCACTGATATATATATATACATATATAACAGCGTCCTATACCATTGATATATACACTTAGGAGTAAAATATCATGAAAACCAGTGTCCATCATCGATACATAAATACTCATCTATCAGGCATCGTCACCCCGACTGGCCCTGATATGTACGTATCATACGTTCATCGGAAACCCGAGTGCCCAACTTTGACACTCGAATTCCCCGTATCCATACGTACATAACCCCGGTCGATACCTCCACGATCACCGCCGAGTCCAAAATACTATCACCGGTAGGTAGTGGTCCCTCTGCCAGGCTCACCGTCTATTGCACAACAATCTGTTCTCGCCCTGGGGTACCATACCGGGCTCCACCATGTACCCACACACGGCCCACACCACTCCTCGCATGGGGTATATATCAGAACCGAGAAATCTCATGGTGGACGCTGAAATATCATATCAAGAGAAACCGGGTTTTTCAAATAATGCATAATTTCATGAACTACCACGGTCCTCAAATCCAGAAAACATCATGTGAAATCCATATCTCAATGCGAAAATCCATGTAATATAATATATGCAACATGAAACAGTAATACGGGCATATAAAGGAAAAACCATTATTTAACTGCGACAAGTTATAAAATATATCATGCGGTTCCTAATTTCTCCAAATCCATACAACATCATATAGAGGTGAACATTTAGCTATAGCCAGGTATGCGTAACCATGTCGGTATAGCAAGATATGTGTATCTATATGTAAGCATGTATGTATGATGCATCTCATATGCGCAATAGCATAAGAATCAATGTCTCCATGTTGGTGACAAAACAATACCACATAAGGGTATATGTAACCCTAGCAAGGTAAGTGAGTGTACAGGTAAGTATGTGTGCATAAGGTACCTGTAGCTGTAGCAAGGTATATGAGTATGTACCTATCAATAATGATGTAATACCATACGGGTGTATGTGAGTATGTATGCAAGATGTATATGTAGCTATGTCTCATATGTGTATATACTTGTCACTAATGGTACAATACCATATAGGTATATGGGTAACTAGCATGTAGGCATGTCAAGGCATATGTGTAAGCATGTAGGTATACAGGTATGCTATATGTCATATGCACAAAGGAGCATGAATCAATGTCTCAATGTCCAAAACCAATACAATATCACGTATGTATCAATGTCAGCTATATCTCGTATGTATAAGGGTTGTGCGTGTCATGGCAATTATCGACGGAGTGTATGTAGCATACAATTAGTGCCCGTGTAACATGAACCGTCAATAATAGTGTTGTGTCTCATCAATACTATATCCATATGCAAATAGAAAAATGAGGTTTGCAATAAGGTACACATGCACAATCAATGTCCATATACTAAATATCAAGAATCATATCATTTAATATAGCCCAGACGCATAACGCCATGCGGGCGATTCCCCTGTAGATGTTAAATCTACTCATTACAATCCTGGCTAAGTAAATCCAACTACTCGCTGTCCCTTCTCCGCAGCGTCCGAAGTCCCCGCCTGCGTCCCTAAGATCAAAACAACAATAACAAGTGTATATTAGCAATCGACTAATAACACGTATAAACTACGTTTAACCAACGCACCAACTCCAAACAAACTCTTAAGTGTTCGTCTAGTGGCTAACATGCGTAGCGACACTACGAAACCAACTCAAGAGCAAAAGCTACACAAAGACACGAACCGTATCGGATAACGTAACGCGCGTATCGAAATACTAGAAAACAAGCAAAGTGATCCCAGATTTTACTACACAAACAATTTGTAAAAGTTGCATATACCACAAGACCATACACAACCCCAGAGACCCCTACCCCAAAACTCAACACCCCACTCACCAGTCTGGCTGCAATTTGCGGCCAGAAGTAATAAATCTGCGGCCTGTTTCAAAGGGAACGGGCTCGGGTTTTGAGGGTAGCTTCTAGGTCACTACACAAGGTCACCGTGATGGGAACTTTTCCAACAAATATCTAGTTTGATAGCATATCATCTGAGACCCAAAACTACGCTAAAAATACGACATTTACCCGAAACTAAAATTTATGCGTTCTAAACTGAAACGAACAAGCTACGCAACATTAAGAAAACTTATTTAACAGATAGAGATCATTACCTACTCCCACAAGCTCAAAGATCCTAGCTTCCAAGCTCCAAGGCATCCAAGAGGCAAAAAAAGGTTTAAGAAGTGATTTGGGTGAGGTTTGATGAAGTTTTGAGAAGGTTTAGTGAAGGAAATGGTGAGTGTTCAGTTGAGAGCTATAAGGAGATGAAAATAAAAGAGAAAGAGATGAAGTGAGAGAGAATGAGAGATAAAGAGAGAGAGAGAGGTAAGTGTAGGGTGAGAGGGTAAGTGCACCAAGCATCATTAATGCAACCATTAATGCTAGCATGGCTCTCATGACTCACCATTGCCACCTCCTCCCAATCCAAAACCCAAAAAGAAAACATCTCTCTCAAATATCTAGAGGTTTAGGTTAAGGGTTAAACAAGGATTTAGATTTAAACAAGGCAAGGATAGGATTAGGATTAGGTTAAGTTATCATGGTCACTAAACTAGATTAACACCAACGAACCCTCACATTAACATGCACACGTGCGTGCAAGCCATAACAAATAATAAAAAATTATTAATTAAATGTTATCAAATGTGAGAAACCCGAATTGGTAAACTTTTACGAAAAACCCGCATTATCGCTTAATTAACACTAATCGAAAACTAAGGCGTTACATCTTTGGTCCCACTTGATGGGAGCCGCAAAGTCTATCGTGTACTTCTTGGACGACTTTCTTTGTTTCCTTTGTCCCTAGGCATCTTAACCTTATGAAATCGAAGGATCTCTTGTATAAGTTATCATTGACGAAGGCGAAAGATAGAGCTTGTTTCATGAGCTGATGTCTAGATAACGCATCCTCAAGTGTTCGTTAGGACTTAAAGTAGTCTATGAAGACTCCCCTCCAGTCTTCGACTTCTTCTTCATTTTCTGTTTGGAGAGCATCTTCTTTGGTCATGTCTCTTTTTTAGGTAGCTCCATCAGAGCCTCCGAAGGCATGTCTGCTGGTACCAGGATCCCGCGGCTTTGGAAAATTATCCTTACGTCATCGAGGTCTTCGTCGGCCAATTCTTTAGCCGACTTGGCTAACACATCCGCTTTGCTGTTCTCTGCCCGCGACACGTTTTCCAGGATATATGAAAGGATTTAGGTCATCAGCTGTTGCACTCTTTCGCCGTACCTTATTTGTTATGGATTGCATGTTTTGTAGTCACAATTTACTTGACTGACAATCAGCTGAGAATCTCCGTATATTAGGAGGTCCTTGATTCCAACATCGATAGCGATATCAAGACCGGCTATCAAAGCCTCGTATTCAATTTCACTGTTGGTTTTTAGTTCCGCCAAGGAGAGAGCATAACGCAGTATTCCTCCTTGCGGGGTTACGGAAATAAGGCACACCCCAGCTTTGATTATGGGGGTGTTCTTTTTCACCGTTTCATGGAAGCTGCTCCATCAAAATAGAGCTCCCATTGGGACTTATTTTCTCCTTTTCCTTTTTTGATTGTGTCAAACGTGTGTTCATCTGGCAATTCGCAGTTTAGGGAAGAATCGGCTGGTATCGGATGTTTCGCAAGAAAGCCGGCGATGTCTTTTCCTTTCACCGCTTGAGGGGGTGATATGTTATCGAAAACTTCATCTGCAGGAGGGCCCATTTGGCGAGCCTTCCCGTCAGTATGGCCTTTGACATTAGATATTTAAGGGGATCCACCTTTGATATGAGATGGATTTCGTGTGCTAAGGCATAGTTTCTGAGCTTCGTTATCACGAAGATCAGCGCTAGGCAGTGCTTTTCAATGGGGGAGTAATTGCTTTCTGCCCCCGAGAAGAACTCAACTTATGTAATAAAGAGCTCTTTCTTTTCCTTGGTCGTTCTCTTATGTCTATAGCACGCCTAGAGAACTTTCAAGGGCTATTGTATATAGGATAAGGGGCTTTCCCTTAACCAGGGCGGCCAATACTGGTGCATTTTGTAGGTATTTTTTTTTATTTCCTCCAACGCTTTTTGGCATTTCTAATCCCATATGAATGACGTCCTTTCTTCATCAGATGACTGTATGGATGACATTTTCCTGAGAGGTTGGCTATAAATCGTCAAATATATGTGAGCTTTCCTTGGAGAGATCGCAGTTGCTTGAGGGTTCTTGGTGGGGGCATTTCCATAATTACCCTGATCTTTGAAGGATCGATTTTGATACCTCGGTGGCGTAAAGCCTAAGAATTTGCCTGACGAAACTCCAAATACACACTTTAAAGGGTTCATCTTCAGATTATATTTTTGGAGACGCTCGAACATGATCCTTAAATGATCCTAGTGCTCTTCATGGGATTTGATTTTGACCATGAGGTCGTCGATGTAGCATTCGACGATCTCGTGAATGAGGTCATCGAATTTCTTCGTTATGGCTCTTTGGTAGGTTGCTCCGGCGTTCTTCAAACCGAAGGGCATTACCTTGTAGAAGAATACGCCCAACATGGTGCGGAAGGTTGTATGCTTTTGGTCTTTACGGTCCATGTTTATCTAGTTGTATCCTGAAGATCCATTCATAAAAGTGAAGACTTCATGGGTGGAAGTATTGTCGATCATATGTTCGGTAACTGGAATCGGGAAGTCATCTTTTGGGCATGCGTTGTTGAGGTCCCGAAAGTCCACGTAAATCAGACCCATCTCATTTTTCTTTATCACCGGAACAATATTAGCAATCCAGTCGGGGTATTGGACTTTCTGGATGAAGCCGGAGTCTATGAGCTTCTCGACTTCGGCGTTGAAACCCATCCCGAGTTCAAGCCGCATCCTTCTTGGCGCTTGCTTGACCGGCTTTATTTCTGACAATATAGTCAGCTTGTGTACTGCTATGTTTGGATCCAAACCCGGCATTTCGGAGTAATTCCAAGTGAAGCAATCTTTGTACTTCATGAGCACATCTTTTAAAGTGGCTACTTGTTTTTTGGATAGCAGCTCACTGACGAACGTTGGTTTCGGATCATCCTCTGTTCCCAAGTTAATTTTCCTTAGGTTGTCTGCTGTGGTATTTATCCCATCTTCCAGCTCTTTTGGTGCCGGTGGAAATTCTGAAATCTTCTTGCCATCGTCTTCGTTTGTGAAGCATTTGACGAGGTCAATCATATTCTTATCCTTTCTCTCTTTTGAGAGTCTTATCATGTGGCAGGTATGAGTCCTCTTTCGTTTCTTCGGTCGAGCAGGTCCCAACCTGATGGCATAAGTTTTCTTCGGCTCATGCTTTTGTGGTGGGTTTATCCTCCATCTATCGGACATTATGAACATACCTTGTTGATATTGGTCTTCCACCCAATTCTTGAATGTGAAACAGTTTTCGAGTGGGTGACTTATTACTCGATGGTAGAAATAATAATCCGGATGATTGACTTCATTTACTTTCCCGGGGTGCCGAGACTTCGGAAGTGTGATCATCTGGTGCTTCATGAAAATGCTGAATATCTTCTTTGTCTTGTCTTGAGAGAATGAATATTCCCGACCTATCTTCTTTATGAGGGACAGGCTCCAACCGAACTTGTCTCGATTGAAAGGCATTATGGGCCTGCCTTTTTGTCTTTGAATGTTGTTTGCGATCATCGCCTTATTCTTATCTCCGCTTCGGGATTCTTTTTCTTTATAGGAGTACAAAGGGGGCTATAGATAAAGAGTATCATAATATGCTTCTTCCAGTGATTTCTTACTGAGCCATTGTTTCCTGGCCTTTTCATATATGGCCATTTCTTGTTTTTGGTTTCTTCGGCTTGCTTTAAAAGCTTTCCTTATTATCTTATCAATCTGATTTTCGAGTGACGGACTTGGAGTTCCTTGAGCGAGGTTTTGCTCCCGTTCAGCGGCATGGTTTCTTAGGGAAGCATCTTCTTCTCCGTTCGAGTTGTTTACATCATGGTAGCTGTAAATTTGCCCCCAATTCT
The DNA here is from genome assembly GCA_030015575.1 of Agapanthus africanus. Taxonomy (NCBI): domain Eukaryota; kingdom Viridiplantae; phylum Streptophyta; class Magnoliopsida; order Asparagales; family Amaryllidaceae; genus Agapanthus; species Agapanthus africanus. Next base: position 217,648,562 of record JASDDO010000014.1, read on the forward strand.
TGGACCGAATATATCCTAGCCCGGTTGTATCCATCTTCCATCGGTCTTCGTCCATTGAGTCCCTGACACATCCTAAATCTTTTTATAGAATTGGTTTTGTCGAACAATTTGTTCAAAAGGCAAACCTTGACATTTTAGTAGATCCTTTAATCCATTTGGATAATACCTTAGCATGCGTATGGGCTATGACTCATTAATATTTGGATCGGCTCCATGCCAGATTTCTTTTTCTATCTGGGTCTCCTTGGATTTATAGAAGATGATCGCCTTTTCACCTCTATGCTTTGGATGCACATAGAAGGTTTTCAGCTCTTGTACGCTATAGGTACTGAGCGAGTCAAGTTCCTTATAGTTTCGAGACAGAGTCATCTTAATATGTAGAATCTGGTCCATTTCATCGAGAGTCTGCGTCGATGGATGAGTGGAGACCACCACATCAGTTTAATCTTCGGAGTCGCTGCCGAAGACTAGGATAGGGGCCAATGGACCGGGTTTATTAGTTTCCCTCCGAGGTTGTCCCGAGTACACTATCTGTTCTTCTTCTTCAGTATCACTTCCGAAGACCGGGATAGTGGCTACAGATCTTTGTTTATTTTCCAATTGGAAGCCTCTTTCAGTATCTTCAAAACCAGGTTGAAAGTATTTTGCATCCTCATACTTCCGTACATCATTTACTGAGAAGGGATCGAGCTCTTCCATGACGGTGTACTCTTGTCCATCCTTGAAATACTTCATACATTGATATTGTGTACAAGGGATGACATTGTACTCGTGTAGCCAAGACCTGCCGAGTAAAGTATTGTAATATGTTTTGGCGTCGATGACATGGAACTTGTTGTCAGAGACGAGCTTTCCGAAGCGGAGCGTCTGTAACGACTCTGAAATTCCTGTACAGAAATTTCTTGTTATTGTACAGAAAATGGTATTACAGTCTGTGTAAGAGTTATAAGTTAGATTTATTTAATAAAAGCAAGAAACAACTTGTAACTCATTGGTAAAGCCTCTACACTGCTGTGACATAGCCTGTGCATTCGATTCCCATCTGACTCAATTATTTTTTAGATTTTTCTTTTTAATTTTTCGGAAGCCCAAGAGTTGCACGTGCAATTCACGGAGAAACGAAAAGTTTCAGAAAAATCAAACAGGCGTAAAGAGTAGTAAACACCTAACTTGACACGTGACACAAATCTCGAGACGAATCATCAAGACCCGACCGCCCGTTTCATCAAAAGGGCCGGCGCCGACAGTTGGATTGCCCCCAAACCCCTCCGTGTTTTGCACACTTGACTCTTCAACTCCCCTCAACTCCCCTGCACTGTTTGATTTTCCTGCAATCAAACAGAGATTCTTCAATTCACCATTTAACACCATTTAAATTCTTTTAATCCACATTTTTAATTCCCAAACCCTAATTCTTCACTATAAATACCACCCCATGCCCTAGCTCTCACCCATTCTAAAATTTCTATTAAAAATTCTCTCAAACTCTCTAAATACCAAGTGGAGTTAAGCACCCAAGTGGAGTAGCAAGCCAAACTCGACGACCGGAGCATCTCCGATGAAAACACGAAACCCGAAGGCTTCTTGTCTCTCTTGTTAACCTTCTAAACTAGTAAGTCTCCTCTTCTTTCTATTTCTTTCATCTCAACCGCCCTTTAAACTCACATAAAAAAAATGGAGTTATCTCCGATATAATTTTTTAAAACATTTTTACTCCACTATATAAGTAAAATAAGTCAAACTAACATTCTATACTAATCTTAACCTTATTCACATCATTAGATTTTGGTTAATAAAAATATTTCATGTGAAACAAATATATAACAGACTTTTTCATTAAAATATCATGAAATTTAGTATAACCCCCATTTCAATAATTGTTAAAAATACATTTAGGAAAATTTCAAGGGGTAACGACCTACCCCACACGCACACTATGATTACATAGCATGATGTTCTAAACATATGGCTAAGTTAAAGAATAGGTTTTACATTAAAATACCACACTTTTACAAAAAACGGGTTTCTTTTAATCGATATGTTTGTAATCCTTAGCAATTATGCCTCTACAACCCCCGTTAGGGGACCCGCTAATGGATGGTGCGGATTATCGCACATTTTTGGGACAGTAGAGCGAGATGCAGAACTCCTCACAGAGTATTTGGTCTCGAAAGGAAATAAAAATACGGTTTTTAAGAAATATGACTTTTCTAAATAAAAAAAATTAAAATTTGGAAAATTATATAAAACTATGAATTCATATCTTCAATAAAAATATATCACGAAATTATTTTCTTTTAAAAATGAAAGATTAGAATTCTTAATAAAATACCATCAAGTTTCCAAAAGAGCTAGTTTTTCATAAAAATACCATAAACTTTCAAAAATCTAGGTTTTATCACCAAAACACCACAACAATTAAAATATATGTTCATAAAAACCCTAAATATTACAAATCACCCTCGATATTTATTTTTAAACTATATTAAAGTATTTTTCATAAAACCCCCTCGAGATATGCAAACAATATTTTAAGGACTCTAGAATTGATATAGGTTTAAGCGGTATCATTTCTCTTGAGCCCAAGAGAGCCAGAGAAAGTGAGTGCTTGCCTATTTAGATTAGACAACTTAACGGAGTTATCAAATGGCAATTATCTTGGAAAAAGACACAAATCCTGCTGTCCATGTGCAGCGGTTGCTAATTTCTTCTGAACATAAGATTTTTAACAATTTACATCAATTCACATGAAAATACATGAACTCGAATCCAAACTCGAACACAAACTCGAACTCTAACCCAACTCAAATCTAAACTAGAATATGAACTTGAACCCAATCGACTCGAACCAACTTGACTCGAACCAAGATTGCAATTGTCATGACTCACATATTACTCGACTCACTCAACTACATTCTACACCTTTTGTAATCTATGGTTTCGATCAAGATATGTTAATCAATCAATCAAATAAATTAAGTATACTATACAGTTATAATATATATTATATTCGGGTTGTTTGGGATAGTTTCTTATGTGAATCTAACGGAGTTTCAGGAGTCCCGTATTAACCTTTTTTTATTTTACTCAAATATCAGTCGGGTTGACTCATCCACAGCCCAGAGCCCCGATTCTAACACATGAAATAGGCCGTGTTTCCTTACTCCGGGGCCCCCACTTTTGAGCTCGTGAATACTTCTACGGCTGCGTTGACATTCACACTTGGAACATAACGTTAACATAATGACCATATAGAGACCTATAGTATATATTCACCCATGAACATATACTCTTACTCATGATTTATATATTTTATATTCGTCATTTTTTACTCTTACTTTATCCTTGGGACTTACCGAGTGCTAGTTCGCTGACGGACATTCCACCCATCTTTGTTTTCTTGGAATGTTCGTCAGATATGGTCGAGACGAAGGAAGTGGACGCTACTGCGGAGGATTACGATCAGATAGCTACTCAGGACTAGCTTAGCTTCACTTTTCTTCAATTTATATATGCTACATGTTTAGACATTTTCTTTTATTGTATTTACTTTCTAGCTGAAACTCATCTACCTGTAAATATTTGAAGTTGAATGTAAATAAAGATGTTTCTTGAAAATTTTACAGTCTCCATTTATTTTTGCATTGTGTATTATTGTTTCAATATGGTTAGTATATTTATTTAGGGAATGACCTTCTCTGAATAAATATGCTGCAGGTTTGCTACGTCATTGTTTCCGTCTACTGGGAATCAGGACGTGACAGTTTTTATTGGTGGACCATGCAGGCCAGTTCTGCATGAAGTCGTAAACAATATACCATAAGAATTAATGAATTCAATAAACATTTACAATCCGTGCATTTCAAATTTCTTGAATCTATCATAACCCATCTTTTATATCAAGATGATGGAATCTCCAAACAATACCAACACAAACGTCAACGGCAATACTCCACCGCCTACGCTACCACCACCACCTACCGTTGCAGCTCTTATCAATGAGCAAATGGTACTGCTTGAGGCTATCAAGAGCCTATTGGAGGGTCAGCAGCAGCAGATTGCTATCCTTATGAACCGCCCTGAGGCGGAGGCACCTAGAGTCAAACAGTTTCGGGCCTTACACCCAAAGAACTTCTCGGGTAAAGAGAGTCTGCTTGAAGCAGAAGAATGGGCTCAAGTGATCGAGGATGATCTAGCAGCAGTTCAAGTGCCAGATATAGCCTGGTTGAGTGTTTCTAAGTTGCAACTGACCGATAACACCAGGGTATGGTGGAAGGCTGAGGAGAGTCGTCTCGCACAACTGATAAAATGGAAAACATTCCGAGACCTTTTCGACACCAAGTACTTCCCTGAGACTGCCTGCTTTGACATGGAGCAGCAATTCATCCATTTACAGCAAGGCTCGATGTGGGTCAAGTCGGTGGATGAATATGATGCTGAGTTTACCATGCTCAGCAGGTTTGCTGCACACCTTATTCCCACTGCTGAGATCCGGGCACGACAATTACAGCAAGAGTTGGACCCTGAAATCCAAGTTGCACTCGCTACAGGGGATTTCCCAACCCATGAGCTTGCTTTGAAGGCCGCCCGACGCTATGAGGCAGTTGTGAAGAAGAAGGGCATGCCGCATACTGCCAGTGTGAAACTTCCTCTGCACCAAATCACAGGAGGGGCCTCTTCCAGGCCAGCTTTTAACGGACCATCTCGGAGGCCAGTAGGTTTGTTCGCCAACAGCAGGCCAGACTTTTGCATCTACTGCAAAAGAACCGGGCATCTTGTGAAGAACTATTGCAGGGCGAATAACTTGTACTTGATCTGTGGGTCTTCTACTCATGCCATTGGAGCATGTTCTCAGAACCGAGGACCCAACAACCTTCCAGCTAGACCGGCGATCCAAGCTCCTCCTACCTGGTTAGCTCTACCAGCTCCAACTTCCCGCACCCAGACCGCTCAACCCCAATGCTAAGTGTTTAACCAGTCACAGAGGAAAGTGCCACGAAACCAAGCATTCACTATGTCGGTCGAAGCGACCAAAGCTACGGGTCAGGTTATCACTGGCAAATCTCTTCCCTATTCTCTTTCAAGTCCTTTTCAATTCATAACCATCTTATATTTGTTATACCTAAACTTATCCCATGCGACTTAGGTAAAATCTTAGTAGCCTCCCTACCTGCACTAGCGCTGTTCGACACTGGAGCATCACATTGCTTTATATCGCAACGGTTCGTCCGAACTCATGCGATCCAAGTTAAACCACTCATATCCAGCTGGAACGTTAGTTCGGGGAATGACGTTATAAAAGAATCTTTAGGATTCGATCTGTGTCCAGTGGTCGTAATTGTTTGCGTTTTTGCGTATTCTTAATTTTTAATTACCGCAATCAAGACGGTTTCGCTTGGTAGTTAGCCGGTTGAGTACGGGTTGATCCACAGGGAGATGGAATCTTTTTCTTTATGTTTTAACGAGTTAAATCCAAATATTTTGAGTTTTGTTTTAAGGTCTACTAATGAGATAAAAGATGAATAAAGAACTTTCTAGGGTTAGGATTAGGTTAGTTCGAGTTAGGAATTTCTCACTTCTTTCAATACCCTTCTTAATATCGGTGTTATGGTAATCGGCAACAACGGGGATTAGCACGACCAGGAAGGAACTTGCAAGTATAAGCTAGGCTTTCCATGCTTAGTTTCTTCCTTTTGGTCCTTGTCCCACCGTTCTTGGCTCTTAGCCCTAACCTCCGGTTAATTCAACAACAACCGGTCTGACTAGGAAATCACCGCTATCATATAGGATAGGGTGTCATAGTGAGCGGATTGTGGTTCAATTAGCGGGAGTCCGAATTAAGGTGTTGGGCAAAGAAAAGAGTGAGAGAGATTTCCTTCTATCAAACTTTCCTTCTCCCAAACTTTCCTTCTCCTTCCCTAACAAGTGAGAAGATTACTCACCCATTAAAAAGATAAAAATAAAAAAGGAAGGTAGAAAGAAATGAGGTTAAGAGCAATTTACAACTAGCTATTTGCGACCTCACCTTGGTAAGGATCTTACTCAAGCATTATCGTTGTTTAATGATAAAGAAAATAGAAGTAGAGAGAACAAAAGAAAAACACAAGTAAAAATAAGCAACTAGATTAACAAATAAAAATTACAGATAAATAAATGGATATGCAAGATAAATAAAAGAACTTACTTTTTTTTTATTGATCACCACTCAAAAGCTCATTACAATTTTAATGGAGAAAGAAAAACGACAGAAATTTAATCCTAAAACCTAATAAAGAAAAGCATACGTTATTTGGCTTTGAGCACTTCTATTTATAGATAGGAAGGTGAAACCCTAGGTTACATTCCGAGCTGAATATGAGATTACAAAACTACCCCAAAAGAGCCGAGTCAACAATGCTTCAACTGTCACCGACACTGCTTCAACACGGCTCCGGAACCGCGGCAGAAGTGCTTATTTGGCCGCGGTTCTGCGGCCATTTGGGGGATTTAGGGGACCATCTTTTCAGGGCTTCTCCTTGTTGCTTTTATCTTCTGTTTTGTATTCTTGGTTTCTCAGAATCTCTTCAGTTCTCTTCCAGATATTCAGCAGTGCAAAATGATGTGGATTTTTGCCTTAAACTCCGCATTGAAGTCTTGGATCTTGTGCTACTCTTGTGCTTTGTGCATTGAAGTGACCAACGATTTGCCATTTTGTCCCTTGAACTTGTAGGCAACATCATATGGATAGTTAGCGGAGATCAGTATTCATCTGTTGTTGGTCGTAGTCCCGCATTTGTTGCAACTTTTAATGAATTTTACTGTAAAGAGCTGAGAACCTGTAACCTGTAATTATTCAGCAAACACGGATTAAAAGTACCTACCTATATGCAATGTGATTAAGAATGGGTGGTATAAAAATGCAAAAATCTGATATGAACAAATACCTCCAAACTTATCTTTTGCTCGTCCCGAGCAAAACCAATTTTATTCTCGAAAAATTCTAACCTCACTTTCGCAGGGAACGCGATTGCACTGAGCTCGTGCAACAAGCCGCTAAACTTCTAGGTGTCCCTAGTAGGAGGAGTGTTGTCTCCTGAGGGTTTTCAGCGGATACTACCCACAAAATCCGATCAATTTGGCCATTGACTCTAATTCTTCAATTCAGTATTCTAGCGAGAAATTCTATTATCTTCAACTTAGAAATCATCAACCAGTAATCTTCACACTTTCTTTTCATTTAACGTAGATCATATACCTTTTGTCAGTTTATAAAGTTTTCAGCATCTCCTAAGTTTTCCTTCTAAGGCGCAATCTTAACTCAGGAATTTTTATCATCTCTACTGAAGATATAAGCCCTATCTTTTATTTCTATCTCTCCTCCAAACTCCAATCATATACCCCACGTGTGTGTAGTTATCACCCCTACACTTGGAAATTCAATTCAAGCTATCATACTCTTGTCCATCTTCCAAAATACTTTTAGTTGGTGAATTTTAGATGAAATTGCTCACACATCCTTCATGCGATCGTTAATACTTCTTGAGGTACTAAACGACCGATTACAAAATGTGCTTGCGCATTTATGCGTAAATTCTCGTTTTGCAACACCTAAGGCTTAGCAGTGACTCCCAAACCAGTTGGTCTAAGGCACTAGGCGATAAAGCACCCTCGCTATATATTTTTTATGCTGCCTTAAGCAATTACAAAACCAGTGTTCATTTTTTTTATCTCTTTATTTACCACTTATATTTTTATTTTATTTTCCTTCATACTAAGGATTTTAGACAAGAGCATTTCAAGGTATCCTCTACTATCCCAAGTTTCAAGATATGTGTAAGTGCGTATAGTAGCGTATATATTTTCAGAGTTTGACCTTAAGGTTCAGAATTATTTTTCAGACTTATACTTCAAATAAACCTTTCAATACTCTTCCCTTATTTCGACTTAGCCCAAGATCTGAACTCAAAATTTTCCTATTTCTAAATAAATTATAAGGACGTATATTTTCTACAGTTAAATTTTAAGAAAGGTTATTTTTAGGGTTTTTAATTTACTAAGTTTAGGATCTAGTTTTTCCTAACTAGTCAACCGTCATATACTCTTCCCTTATTTCCTATTTCTAAATAAATTATAAGGACGTATATTTTCTTTACTAAGTTTAGGATCTAATTTTATATTTTTATTTTTCAAATTTTTCAAATTTTTCAATTTTTATATAATATATATATATATATAAAGATGCAATGCAGAATTAAATACGCAAAGAAAAAAAACAAATATGTACAAAAAATAAAAAAAAAATTTACAGATGCAATGCAAAGATAACTATTTATAATACCCTCACCCCCAAACTTATTGATAGCAGTGTCCTCACTGCTCCCTGCGGTGTCTAGTAGACGCGGCCTCATTAGTCCCAGCCTCACCTCTATATGTCCCACGTCCTCTCGATCGTGATTGTGAACGTTCCTCTCTTGCTAGGAGGGTGGACATTCCTTGTTCTAGGCTCGTTATTCGCTGATCAAAGTTAGTCAGCATCCCTATCACTCTTTCTACCCCCTATGGGTTCGTCGAATTAAGCACGCTTGCACAGTGGGGGTAAGCTCTTCGTATCTCGTTGTGGAGCTCGAGCTAGGGGTCTTGGCCATCACGTCCTCGGCCGGCTCGGTGCGCGACCATAGATCATGTAATCGTGTGTAGGACGTGGAGACACCCTCAAGAAGGGGTCGAATTGGAATCCCACCATGCACATAAAATTCAAATTGCCCAACAGGAAGGAAATGGCGACACAGTTGTGTCACCAACATTAGGCATGGATAATTGGCCACCCGTTTTCCGGCGCCAATCGAGTGAAGCAAAACAGTGCACATATCGTAGCTAGGGTTTCGTGTCATCAATGTGTGCACTATATGTAGGGATGGTGTGAAAAATGTTGTGTTGTGCGATCTTCCAAAAATATTGTTTTGTGTCCAACGGCACACAGTTAAAACGTTCGCAAAAAGCGTGCAAGTCTGAATGCCCTTTCGGGGCTCCCTAGAACAGTTGTTTCTCATTAAGGGTAGGTAGTCCTCAAATCAGATGGGTTGTTCCTAAATGGGGAGTCGTGGTATTAAGGTGACTTCGTGAATGTAGTCCCTATCAATTAAAATTTCCCAATCCCCCCACATTAATCTAATATACCCATGTTGTGCAAGAAAACCCTCCTCCATACATTCGTAGAAACGGGCAACAAGATCTGGAAGCACGAATGCATTCGGATGGTTAAATAACAAGAAATTCCATCTTTCAGATCTCTTCACCGAAATAACTGCCATAAATATTATGTGCAAACAATTGGGAGAAATCCCTTTCAAACTGCAGTGTAGGTGCCATGACAGTGAAGTGCAGAAAATTATTTAAATTTTACAGAGAGGATCAGAGAGATGCAAACCTCCTCTGAAAAATTCAGAGGGAGAGGACTCCAAGAGGCGGCGGAAGCATGGCTGGAATGGGGTTTCGGCAGCGGAAACGCGGCTGTCGGGTGCGATCTCGTTGCTCTTTCTGCTGCGGCGGCTAGGGTTTTGTTTGAAGGATAATTTAGGGTTCTGTAAATTCAGAAGAGGGTCGGGGTTTTTTTATAGGGGTTATTGGTTATTTGTACAAAAGACCCCTTGAAAAGAGAAATTTATTTTGTAAAGAAAAAATTGTATTATTATTTATTTATTTATTTAATAGAACTGAATATTTAGAAAAATATCCCCCGAAATTTTTTTATTTTTTAATTTTAATATAATTACAAGTGTTACATACCCCCAAACTTATTTGAAACAGTGTTTCCACTGTTTATGGCTGGATAGCCGAAGTTTGGTGGTAAGCGGAGGAAGATCAGTCGATGTAAACTGGCTCCTGCTATATCAAGAGCTCCTCCGAAGGGTCAGCGGTGAGGAACGGTTTTAACTTGTGTCCATTCACTTTGAATAGTGAACCATCCTCTAGATTTTCTAAATCCACCGCACCGTGCGGATATACAGTCCGCACAAAATATGGTCCTTTCCACCGAGATCTGAGCTTCCCAGGATGGAAATGTAACCGGGTGTCGTAAAGAAGTACCTGTTGATCAGGTGTGAAAGTTTTGCGCATAAGGTGTTTATCATGAAACACCTTCGTTCGGTTCTTAACGACAACCGCGTTCTCATAAGCTTCATCCCGAAGCTCGTTTAGTTCATTGATCTACAGCTTTCGATGGCTGCCCGTATTATCAAAATATAAATTCAACTCCTTAATCGCCCAAAATGCTCGATGCTCAATTTCCACTGGAAGGCGGCAAGCCTTTCCATAAACAAGCCGATAAGGAGACATGCCAAGATCAGTCTTATATGTAGTTCGAAATGCCCAAAGGGCATCAGTGAGTTTTAAAGACCAATCCTTACGGTTCTTAGAAACCGTTTTCTCCAAAATCTGTTTGATTTGACGATTAAACACTTCGGCTTGCCTACATGTTTAAGGGTGATAAGGCATGGATAGCTTATGATTAATGGAGTATTTCTGCATTATGGTCTCGAAAGTCCTATTACAGAAATGTGTTCCATTGTCACTAATGATCGCGCGGGGGTGTGCAAACCGGGAAAAGATGTTTTCCTTAAGGAATCTAACGACAACCTTGTTGTCGTTAGTCTGGCTGGGCACAACCTTGACCCATTTAGAGACATAATCTACAGCTAGAAGAATATACAGGTTCCCAAAAGAGCTGGAAAACGGCCCCATAAAATCAATCCCCCATACATCGAAAATCTCGACAACCAATATTGGTTGGAGCGGCATCTCATTTCTTCTGGATATCCGGCCCAAGTGTTGGCACCGGGAGCAAGTCTTGCAGTAATCATTAGCGTCTTTGAAGAGTTGTAGCCAGTAGAAGCCACACTGCAAGATCTTCTCGGCTGTCTTTCTTGGGTCAAAATGCCCGCCACACGCTTGATCGTGGAAAAATGACAGCACACTCTTGAATTCATTATCAGGCACACACCGACGAATAATCTGGTCAGGACAGTATTTAAACAGATAAGGTTCGTCCCAGTAAAAGTGATTTACTTGGGATAAGAATCAAAGTTTGTACTGACTTGACCATTCATTCGGTAGTAATCCTGTTGCTAAATAGTTCAGAATATCTGCGAACCAAGGTTCGCATGATATTGTCAAGAGCTGTTCATCCGGAAAAACGTCGTTTATTAGAAATGAAAGCGTCGGCGAAGAAGGAAGTCGTGAAAGATGGTCGGCCACTACATTTTCACATCCTCTTTTGTCTTTGATGACAAGGTCAAACTCTTGGAGTAAGAGGATCCAACGTATCAGCCGAGATTTTGCGTCCTTCTTTGCAAAAAGATGGCGTATAGCAGAATGGTCTGTGTAAACAATGACTGGAGAGCCGATCAAGTAAAGCCTGAATTTTTCTAATGCAAATACAACAGCCAAGAATTCCTTCTCGGTTGTTGTGTAATTTAGCTGGGCATCGTTCAGGGTTCGGCTAGCATAATAGATTACGTGCGTTCTTTTATCAATGTGCTGCCCTAGGACAGCACCGATGGCAAAGTCGGATGCATCGCACATAATCTCAAATGGATACCTCCAGTCAGAAGAAGAAAGTACGGGAGCAGAAGTGAGTGAGCTTTTAAGTGATTCAAATGCAGTCACACAGCTTGAGTTGAAATAGGATGTGGTGTCCTTGGCCAACAGAAGAGTCAAGGGTCTAGCAATTTTGCTAAAATCCTTGATAAACCGTCTATAAAAACCGGCGTGGCCAAGGAAAGCTCGGATGTCTCTAACGCACTTGGGAGGAGGAAGATTGGAAATGGCCTCACTCTTAGCTATATCCACCTCAATGCCATTTTGCGAGATGATATGTCCTAAGACAATACCTTCGCGCGCCATGAAGTGGCATTTCTCCCAATTCAAAGTTAGGTTTTTATCCTTACACCGGGTAAGGACAGCGTCGAGATGCTGTAAACACTCATCAAAGGAATCGCTGAAAATAGAGAAATCATCCATGAATATCTTCAAGAATTTTTCCACCATGTCTGAGAAAATTCCCATCATACATCGCTGGAAGGTAGCGGGTGAATTGCATAACCCAAAGGGCATGCGGCGATATGTGAATGTACCGAAAGGACAGGTGAACATTGTTTTGTCTTGGTCCTTATCGTCGATGGGAATCTGGTTATAGCCGGAGTAGCCATCCAAAAAGCAGTAGTACTCGTGTCCAGCCAATCGTTCGAGCATTTGGTCAGTAAAAGGTAGTAGAAAGTGGTCTTTCCGCGTTGCTGCGTTGAGTTTTCTGTAATCTATGCACACTCGTCACCCAGTTTGGGTGCGAGTAGGGATCAACTCGTTCGCCTGATTGGTGATGACCGTTATGTCCGAGTTTTTGGGGAAAACATGTATCGGGCTGACCCACTGGCTATCAGAGATAGGGTAAATGATACCACTATCAAGACATTTGACGATCACTTTTTTCACAGCCTCCTTCATGACTGGATTGAGTCGCCTTTGTGGATCTCTGGCTGGTTTGGCATCATCCATCATATGAATGTGATGTTCAACGATCAAGGGACTAATCCCCTTGATGTCCGCCATAGTCCAGCCAAAAGCTTGTCGATTGCTCTGCAAGACCGTCAGAAGGGCTTTCTCTTGCTCTTGAGCTAGAGAAGCTGAGATGATGATAGGGAGGGTCTTGTTCTCACCTAAGTAAGTATACTTGAGGTGAGAAGGCAATGGCTTAAGTTCGAGCACTGGTGGTGAAACGATTGAAGGTAAGATCAGCGAAAATGTCTCGAACTCGAAGGATTCTAACAGCGGCTCAAAATGAGTGTACGCGACCGAGTTGGATGGTTCAGCTAACGCCTCCAAAAATTCAAATGATTCAAGCTCGGGTGGCAATAAGTCAAGATCGTTCGAGAAAGTGAAACACTCATAATCACTGTCGGGAGCAGTATCAGATTTAAGGAGGAACGCACTAGTGGCGTCAAGATTGTTGTGGTCGAACAGAAAATTATCGAACTCACAGTCCTCAGGGACGATCTCCTGGATCGAACAAACGTCTAGTATATGAGCATTCGGTTCGGAGGGCCGATTCTCCAAGCTAAAAATGTTGAGTTCAATTGTCATGTTTCCAAAAGATAGGTTCATCGAACGATTTCGAAAATTGATCACAACATTTGAGGTCGCAAGGAATGGACGACCGAGTATCACTGGAATTTGATTCGGGGGTTAGCTACAGGTTGTGTGTATAAAACAATGAAATCAACAAGGAATATGAAGTCTCCTACCTTTATTAACACATGCTCTAGCTCACCCCTAGGATGGGTGATAGATCGGTCGGCCATTTGGAGAGTACAGTATGTAGGTTTCAGCTCTCCTTTACCTAGTTGTTCATATACCGAATACGGAAGCAGGTTAACACTGGAACCAAGATCCAAAAGTGCGTGGTTGATGTTCTTATCTCCAATAGTTATTGAAATCGTAGGACAGCCAGGGTCCTTTCGTTTTTGAGGTAAACCTTGGGTAAGAGCATCACTTACGACACTAGCTAAGAAAACCTTCTTGGGTACCAGAGATTTCCTCTTCTAAGTGCACAAATCTTTCAATATTTTTGCATAGGAAGGGACTTGTTGGATTGCATCCAAGAGGGGAATGTTAATGTTAACCTGTTTAAACAACTCCACAATCTTCTCCATTTGTGGATTTTGCTTATTGGATCTCAACCGGTTTGGAAATGGAACATTTTGAAAATTGGTTGAGTCCAATGCTTGTGGAGGAGATTGTGGAGCTTGAACGGATCCCAGAACTGGTGTTTTTGTGGAGTGAGATGTGGGTCCGTTCGGAGTAGCAGAAGAAGTAGAGCCTTTTGAAGAATGGAGAACATGCTCAGAAGACGAAGAAGTAGAAGAAGCGGCGGCCGGGGTGTCATTATCTATGCCAACGTTGTTGTGCAGCATCCTTCCAGATCTCAACGTAGTCACGGCACTCACATTATGGTTTTGTTGTTCAAGAGCAACATGTGCATTATGTGGGTGACCAGGATTTGGGAGTGGTTGAGATGGAAGCTTCCCTTTCTCTCGCTCGCTTAAAGCCGCATTCAGTTGTGCAATCTGGGCTTCAATGGTTTTGATGCTTTGCCCTTGTACAGCAGTGTGTTGCACCAAAGACTGAATGGAAGACTGGATGTTGGCGTTTGATTGAGTCGATTGCTTTACAAATACCTCCAGACTTCGTTCTAGCGAGGAAACCTTATCATTGTTTGACGGAACAAAATTTTTTTGAGGAAAAGAATTGTTGGGTGCAAAACTGTTCGTCGGATTTTGAAAGGCCGGGGTTGGAAAGGCTGCTGATATTGATTTTAAGCTTGTTATTGAGGAGGAGGAGGCCTTTGGAAGTTATTGTGGCCTGGGAATTGTTGCTGATTCTGATTCCAGGCGAAATTGGGGTGGTTCCTCCAACCAGAATTGTAAGTGGAAGAGTATGGATCATTTCTTTGTCTTTGCTGAAATGCAGCATGGACTTGATCCTGTCCTTGAGCAGGTGGGTTGTAAGGACACTCTTCGGTTAGATGGGATGGGTCTGAACAACAAGCGCAGATGTTACGAGGGGAAGAGCAGGGGCAGGAGAAGGCGATGAGAATTTGCTCTCAATTGCTTCTAGTTTTCGTGTGATCGCTGCCATTTCGGCCTTCATTGCAATTTAGAGATCAAGTTGATGAACGCCTTCCCTAGAGGGACCGGAGTAGATGAAGTGTTCAGTCTGGTGCTTTCCCACTGAACCATTCGCTCCGCGAGATCGTCGAAAAATTGCCAAGCTTCCTCGTCAGATTTGGATCGGAAGTGGCCTTGACAAATGGTCTCCAGCAATTGCTTAGTTGCTGGGTTCAGTCCTTCGTATATGGTCTGGCAAAGTTTCCATCTCTCAATACCGTGATGAGGGCACTGAACAAGAAGGTCTTTGTATCGATCAAAGCACTTCCAAAAAGGTTCGGCAGGAAGTTAGGAAAATTGATTAATTTCGTTTCATATTCTCACGGTTTTGTGATTTGGGTAGAATTTTTTAAGAAACGCTTTTACGAACTCATACCAACTATTTATGGAATGCGATGCGCTACTATACAGCCACTTCTCAGCTAGGTCACACAGAGTGAAATGAATGACTCGTAGCCGTATAGCATCGTCAGACAGTTGGGTTGTCTTCATCATTGCACAGACGTTCTGGAACTTGTTAATGAAGATGTATGCATCTTCGGATTCCAGCTCGTGAAATTTAGGCAACATGTTGATGAAGTGGGGCTTAATTTCGAAATTATCCCCATAGGCCGGCGGAAGTGAAAGACAGGTAGGAAGTACGGAGCGGGTGGGATAGAAACGATCCTAGAGCGCGATTCGCTGAGGCACTTCAACAGGAGGTGGTTGCGGGTTATTCGCACCCAGATGAGGTGGAATCAGTGCCGAGGGAGGTAAAGGGATGTTAGGAGGAAATCCTGATATCTCAGAAGAAGAATTTTTTGTTGATGATGGTGAAGGTGAAGATGTATGAACAGAATTCCAGTCAACGTCGGAGTTGGCCGGCAAGGGTAAAGGTGAAAGAGGTTTGGAGAGAGTTTCGACATCGGAGTCGATCGTGTAGTCGGTAGCGACTAACGAAACACGGACTAGGCGGGCACTATTGTCCCGAGTCCAACCGGACATACACTAAACGAGTTTAGTATAGTCAAAACGTAGAATGTGAGGGTAAGAAAACGCCTATGAAGAAATGCGGATGAAAGGTGGGTGAAATGGGATTCTAGCGTCAAAGGGCGAGTTTTTATAAAAGTTTTTGTTTTGTGTTTTTTTTTATTTTTTTATTTTTTAGAAAGAGTTTTGCAAAAATGTGTACGGACTCACGGCACAACTTCAACAATCACAGTTAAAACATGCACAATCAAACCTAGAGCTATGATCTTCAAAGTCCACTAGACTGCTCCTAACTGTTCCAAAGTGACAAGTTGTGTGATAACCCTCAAATCGTCTCTTCACTGCCAATTGTGGCCAGGTAAGCACAAATGAAGAAAGGAGGGTTCCGCTCACGAATCACCGTGAGACGTGCCTTTTAAAATTACCTTTCTTACTTGTCTAGCCTAGGCACCACAAAGTCAAGTTTAGATAAACGATTGAATTTCCACAACCTTCCTCTGTCCTAATGAGCACGAAAGTCCTTAGTTGGCTGAGTCTAGATATTTTTTAATTAAGCTTAAGGGTGATGCATATGCTTTTAGTGATTTTTGGGGTCTTAGGAATGGTAATGAAATCCCCACCAAATCTGAATTGGTGTTATAGCCCCTTAAAGTCCGTATTAGTTATGCAAAGCAGTAACAACCAAAAATCTAAAACACTTTCAAAAATTTTATTTTGGCTGCGGCGCAAAGAATCTTGCACAAAATCAGTTTATTGGAGAGGGGAAGAGAATCTTGTGCAAAGAATCCTGCAGGAAAAATATTTCAGTGGAGTGCAGAGGAGAGGAGAGGATAAAAGAGATACTCACAGAGAGTTTTTAGTTGCTGACGTCACCCGTTGACCGTGGTTCCACGGTCAAACCCTTGCTTCTGCCGTGGTTCCGCGGCTGAACGGTTGGTTTGGATCTTCAAATTTGGTTCCTGTGCTTAGTTGGTTCTCCTTTTTCTGTTTAGATCCCCTGAATCTTGATTTGTTCACTGAGTTTGCTCCAGAACTGAAAAAGAGTTTGCCCCAAGCCTGCACACTTGCACAAAAACTAATAAAAAATAACAGGATGATTTTTTTTTTTTGGTTTTTCAATTTTTATATTTTCAATTTTTATATTTTTATATATTTTTTAATTAATCCGAAATTACACAAAGAATTAAACTACCGCCTCCCCGGCAACGACACCATTTGATTTTTTGCGTTTATGCGTATTCTTAATTTTTAATTACCGCAATCAAGACGGTTTCGCTTGGTAGCTAGCCGGTTGAGTACGGGTCGATCCACAGGGAGATGGAATCTTTTTCTTTATGTTTTAACGGGTTAAATCCAAATATTTTGAGTTTTGTTTTAAGGTCTACTAATAAGATAGAAGATGAATAAAGAACTTGCTAGGGTTAGGATTAGGTTAGTTCAAGTTAGGAATTTCTCACTTTTTTCAATGCCCTTCTTAATATCGGTGTTATGGTAATCGGCAACAACGGGGATTGGCACGACTAGGAAGGAACTTGCAAGTATAAGCTAGACTTTCCATGCTTAGTTTCTTTCTTTTGGTCTTTGCCTGTCCGTTCTTGGCTCTTAGCTCTAACCTCCAGTTAATTCAACCACAACCGGTCTGACTAGGGAATCACCGCTATCATGTAGGATATGGTGCCATAATGAGCGGATTGTGGTTCAATTAGCGGGAGTCCGAATTAAGGTGTTGTGCAAAGAAAAGAGTGAGAGAAATTTTCTTCTCTCAAACTTTCCTTCTCCTGCCCTAACAAGTGAGAAGATTACTCACCCATTAAAAAGATAAAAATAAAAAGGAAGATAGAAAGAAATGAGGTTAAGAGGAATTTACAACTAGCTATTTGCGATCTCACCTTGGTAAGGATTTTACTCAAGCATCATCATTGTTTAATGATAAAGAAAACAGAAGAAGAGAGAACAAAAGAAAAACACAAGTAAAAATAAGCAACTATATTAACAAATAAAAATTGCAGATAAATAAATGGATATGCAAGATAAATAAAAGAACTTACTTTTTTTATTGTTCACCACTCAAAAGCTCATTACAATTTTAATGGAGAAAGAAAAACTACAGAAATTTAATCTTAAAACCTAATAGAGAAAAGCATAAGTTATTTGGCTTTGAGCTCTTCTATTTATAGATAGAAAGGTGAAACCCTAGGTTACATTCTGAGCTGAACATGAGATTACAAAACCACCCCAAAAGAGCCGAGTTAACACTGCTTCAACTTCCACCGACACTGCCACCGACACTGCTTCAACACGGCCGTGGAACCGCGGCAGAAGTGCCTATTTGGCCGCGGTTCCGCGGCCATTTAGGGGATTTAGGGGACCATCTTTTCAGGGCTTCTCCATGTTGCTTTTATCTTCTATTTTGTATTCTTGGTTTATCAGAATCTCTTCAGTTCTCTTCCAGATATTCAGCAGTGCAAAATGATGTGGACTTTTGCCTTGAACTCCGCATTGAAGTCTTGGATCTTATGCTGCTCTTGTGATTTGTGCATTGAAGTGACCAACGATTTGCCATTTTGTCCTTTGAACTTGTAGGCAGCATCATACGGATAGTTAGCGGAGATCAGTATTCATCTGTTGTTGGTCGTAGTCCCTCATTTGTTGTAACTTTTCATGAATTTTACTGTAAAGAGCTGAGAACCTGTAACCTGTAATTATTCAGCAAACACAGATTAAAAGTACCTACCTATATGCAATGTGATTAAGAATGGGCGGTATAAAAATGCAAAAATATAATATGAACAGGTCGTCTGCAGTCGAGAATTATATGCAGACTTCAAAGTGTTGGACATACCAAATTTTGACGTAGTCTTGGGAATGGACAGGCTGGTAACTTTTTTCGCTACCATCGACTGTCGCCAAAGGAGGTAGTGTTCGAAATACCAGATCATCCAGTGTTCTACTTCAAAAGCGGAGACCGAACCTTAGACCTAGCGTCTACCGAGCAAAACCAAAGAAGGCAGAGATTGTAGCGTTGTAAGCGAAAGAATTGAAGCCAGAGGTAGTTGAGTGTTCGAGGATGTTTTCCCATAAAATATATCGGGTTTGCCTCCCGATCGAGCTCTTGAATTCAGCATCGATTTTCAACCCGACACACAACCAGTAATAAAAGCTCCGTATTGATTAATTCTGGAGGGATTAAAGGAGATCCGCATTCAGTTGGATGAACTCCAGAAGAAAGGTTGGATTCATCTCAGTATTTCAAGCCGGGGATCTCCGGTGCTATTGGTGAAGAAGAAGGAAGGTTCCTACAGGATGTGTGTGGATTATCGAGCTCTGAACGAAGTGACAATTAAGAACAAGTATCCATTATGACCTTTTCGATCAGTTAAGTGGATCTTGTGTCTTTTCAAAGCTAGATATTTATCATCAGGTGAAGGTCAAAGAGTCCGACATTCCGAAGACGGCGTTTAGGACTCGTTATGGTCATTATGAATATCTCGTAATTCTATTTGGAGTGACCAATGCACCTGGCATCTTTATGAACCTAATGAACCAAGTTTTCCGAGAGTACTTAGACATCTTTGTTGTTATTTTCATTGATGACATCCTGGTGTATTGAAAGAATAAAAAAGAACACGCTGAGAACTTACGTATTGTCCTGGAGACATTTGTTCCCCTCCGAATGGCGGCGCACAAGACTGCGATATCCCGACGCTGAGATTCGGGGCAGATGCTATTTGGTTTTATCCGTCCACCTCTCCGAAGATGCCAAGTTGATTTATGGCACCGTGTATCGGAGGTTTAGACGGATGCGGCCGATGTAGCAGACTTCGTCAGATTCCCCCTCACTTGAGGGGTTTTTGATTGTGGGGACGCTCTTCCACGCAGGCGCAAGCCCCTGCAGTTAATTACGCTACCGCATCGCGGTAACAACTTTCTCCTTCTCCAGAATTTCACTTCGTGTCGTGTGTGTTTGTTTTGTTTGTGGTTGCCCGTGGATTGTATACGGAGACTGAGTAATGCCGTCGCCCGTAGGACGTGGATTAGTCCAAATCCGTATTTACTTAGATTTGAGTTTGGTGTTTTTAGTTTAAGGATGCATTAGTCGCGTTGCGGCACTTAAACGTTCGTTAAGGATACGATAGTCTTGTTTAAGACTAAGATCAACTTAACGTGATAGTCCATTTAATATATGGCCGTCGGGACTCGTCACCTCTCTGACGTCGTTGAAGGATTACAACGATAAGTGTCATAGGAGTTCGGAGATGTACCCTTGAACCAAAGTCGATTTGGAGTTTTATAATCCATTTGGATGTTTAAGGATACGTTAGCCGTGTTTGGGGCTAAGATCAACTTAAACGGGATCGTTTAGATCCGGCAAAAGAGCATTTGGAAGCTCTATTGTTCTAGTTTAGGGACGTGGTGGTCCATTGCCAGTTTAGGGACGTGGTGGTCCATTATTAGTTTAAGGACATCTTGGTCCGATATTAGTTTAGGGACGTTCCAGTCCAATATTAGTTTAAGGACGTTCCGGTCCAATATTAGTTTAAGGACGTTCCGGTCCACGAGTTTAAGGACCCCGCTGTCCGTATTGATGTGTGGTCATTGGGACCCGTCACCTCTTTGACGTCGTTGAGGAATTACAACGATGGATGTCAAAGGAGTTCGGAGATGTACCCTCGAACCGGATATAAATTGATTTGAGAGAGCATTTGTGCTCAGTTCAATTTAATTTAAGGACTTATGGCCAGAATTGGGCTAAGTCCAGTTGAAAATGTTCAACATTTTATTTATTTTTAGTCCATTAGACCTGTGCTAGGGCTTTGCCCACACTTAAATAATGCATTGCATTACTTCTATTTTTTTTTGTTTGGGCTCTGCCCATAAAAGATGCAGAGCATCAATTTATTTTGGACTCTGCAAGGCATCTTCATAGCATTTTATTATTTTTGTTTGGGCTGTGCCCATTTATAAATGATGCAGAGCATCAATTTAATTAGGCCTGTTTGGTCTTTTAATTGGGCCTGGCCCTGCATTGCATTTGTTAGGCGCTTTGCGCCACTCGCTGAGCGCAAGCGCTTGTGGTAAGGACACGTGTCATGCTCTGGTGAGCGCAAGCGCAACAGTACAGTGCGCTGCGCTAGTGCGCTGCTGACACGTGGCGCGCTCTGGTGAACGCAAGCGCAACAGTGCAGTGCGCTGCGCTGTTGCGCTGCTGACACATGGCGCGCTCTGGTGAGTTGCCCCAACTCCAGAGAGTAAAGCTTTTATTTCCTAGCGCAAGTGGTTTAGATGCTGACACGTGGCGCTCTCCCAAGAGCGCAACAGCGCAGTTTGCAAGTGCAAAGCACCAAGAATCTTTTAGATTCAAGAACAGAAGTGCAAAGTACTATTTGATTTCTTGATCTAATTTAGATCAAAGAAAAATAAGTTTTTTTTCTTCTTGTTTTTCTTATCTTAAAGAACCAAAGGTTCATGAAAAGTGCAAAGCACTATTTTGTTTTATTTTATTTTTATTAAAGATCATTGATCTCGTTTTTAGATCTATGATCTCTTCATAAGAGAACTTTTTTTTTCTAAAGGTTTTTACCTTTTTTATTCTTGAGGAGTTTCTCAGAGTTTTCTTCTCTCCTTTTTTTTAGAAAGATCTTGATGCCTTTTAATTGAGGCCTAGGGTCCTTTTTATAGTGCCCATAAATTAGTTAAATTTGTTAAAGAGATCTTTCCCTGAGTGATTTGGGGAATTTTCCCCACCGTTAGATCTTTGATCCAAGGGCTTCTGCTTTGCAGAAGAAAATCTTCTTGTTTTAACAAGAACAGAAAAGATTTCTTAAAATTTTAATTTTGTTTGGCGCAGATGCCCCAGCACGCGACACGTGTCGCGCAGCGCACAGCGCAGCGCAACTGCGCTAGCGCATCTGCGCTGACACGTGTCGCGCAGCTGAAGCGTTGCTTCATTAAAATAGAGCTTTGCTCTGATTGGGCGCGCCTTCTTGGGCGCTGCGCTGACGTATTAGCGCCTGACATGTGGCGCGTTGCGCCCGAGATTTGAAACGTTGCTTCAAAGTTTTGAATTTTGAATTTCAACAGAGCTTTGCTCTGATTGGGCGAAAGAAATGCCCCCCACCGTTGCGCTCACATGGCGCACACGTGAGTGCAGCGGTGGCAAACTCCTGATCGTTGGATCAAGGGGTGAGCTCAAGGGGCGCAAGCGCCTTATAAATAGAAACTATGGCCCTTTAGAAAACTTCACCATTTTCTAGATTTTGATTCCAGAGCTTTGCTCTTGCTTAGAACTTCAGAGCTTTGCTCTCGTTTCCAGAACTTTAGAGCTTTGCTCTCGTTTTCCAAGTTAGAAAACTTTAGGTAAAAATTAATTCAAATCAAATTAATTAATCTTAACCAAAGAGCTTTGCTCTCACAGGTATTTTGATCTAAAGAGACCCCCATTGGGGTTTCATAAACAGAGCTTTGCTCTCAAACACTTATAGATCTGCAGGGATCTTGTTCATGGGTTCTAACCCATGAACAGAGCTTTGCTCTTGGATCCAGTGTGGATCTTTTAGATCTGCAAAATGAAGAACTTATCATAAGTTTTCATGGATTTTTCAAGGTCCCAAAAATTTTAAAATTTTTTAAGTGTTAAAATTTTCTGATGGATCTTTTCCATTATTATCACAGAGCTATGCTCTTTTAAGGAATTTTATTCCTTTGAGACCAGAATTTGACAAGTGTCATTTTGTGACAGAGCTTTGCTCTGAAAGAGGAGATTTTCTCCTTGTCTCTAGGGATTCTTCCCCCCCCCGTTTTTTTATAAATGGGAATGTTTTCCTGGGGACCAACTGACAATCTCATCCAATGATGAGATTGTCTTATTAACTGACGTACTGTCATCTAGATTTTGTGGGTCCCTCTTTGGTCTCCTGCTCACTGCACTGTTGTGTGGTGTAATTAATTAATTTTAATTTAATTTAATAAATGCATTTTCCTTTTTTTATACGCCAAACGTTGGAATTACAACACTAACGGCTAAATTGTTCTTTTGCAGCGATCATGTCTCTAGACACTTCATTCCCGTTCGTCCGCTCGGAGGAGGGATTTCCCGAGGCGCCCTTGGACCGTGAAGTCCTGACCATGATTAAGGAGTACGACCTGGAACACAAGAGTCTCCACCTTTGGGGGTCGTGGTATAATCAGATCATCATGGGCCGACGGAGCTTCACATGCGCGGTGCCGTCAGAACCCATAACGGCGATTCATTACGCCAGCCCACCCCCGGTGCAGTACGCCGTGGAGATGGTTGATTGGACATCAAAGGGATTCCTACATCCCGCCATAGATGCGATTCCGGTTCAGCGTCCCATGGTTTTGGATATCCTGGGGTGCCGCATCTGTCAAGGCGAGGCGCGACCTTGGGGGCAATCATATAATATCGGTTTGATCCCCCGCCACCCAATCGGCTATCTGCCATGGGCTCGGTATATCCTGTCGACGAAGAAGTCGCAGTTGATAAGATTAGGATTGTATACCGCAGTCTATGTTTCCCTTTTCCAGTATCCCACGCTTCCTACCTGGTGGTTCAAGGCCTTCCTGGAGCAGTGGAACATTCCTACCCACACTTTCCTTGCCATGGATTGGGAAGTGTCAATCTCTTTGGAAGAGTTTACGGAGGTATCCGGTCTACCGGTCATGGGGGAACATTATGAAGAGTTGCTCCCGCCGGATGAGTACGCCTTTGGTGCTAAGCCGGTGATAAGAGGGCTCATGCCGGAGAACGCTGTTCAACATCAATTTCCAAGTCTGATCAAGGTGTTGAACATCTACGAGGCCCTTTTCATTGAGCGTGGGAGCCGCGGAGTTAATTTTGAGGATTTCATTGCTCGGTTCCTTCATCCAAACGTCCTCTCGGCGGAAGCTGCCAAGTTTGCCAACCTTGAGGACCCTTTTGGTTTAGGTTTGGATAACCTGCCAGCGAAAGACATAGACCAAAAGAACTTTTTTCTTCCTAACTCCCCAACCATGTCTTTTGCAGAAGTCGCAGCCCCTGAGATGGACGAGGAGGCCTTCTTTTTAGGATTTCTTAGGCTTTGGCTGAGTTGGTTTGCGCTCCCAATGCACTCTCACCGCATGCGGCCCTCTGTTTTTTACCCGGCCCACCGAATGACTATCGGGGTAAAGGTGGCCGTTGGGATCGCCGGTTTGGCGCACTTGTATCATGGCCTCAGTCGAGCAGCGGATGCTAATGAGCCTGGGGTGTTGCACGTGGTCTTCCCGATGCATTACTTTATGTCGTGGCTCGAGCTACATACAGCGGGTGTCTTCGGCATGCATAAAAGGCCCTCGTTCTACGAAAGGTGCAGTTTTCCTCGCATTCTACAGTTGATCGGCGCATCAATTGTAAATCCATCGCCACGAGATGCCAGGTGTTTACTCCTTCGCTCCCACACCGTTGGAACCGGTGTGTCTTTCATTGACAAGGTGTTGACTATTGGAAAAACGTCCACCACCGCAGTGCGGCCATTGCAAGACACTTTCAAGGATGGAGCTTCAGTTTTAACGGCCCGGGAGACCCTTCACCTATATTCCATTAGACCGGGCTTCTTGGTGTTTAGGCAGGACGGGGCAGCGATCTTCATGAGATATAACCCGCATCGTTTCGCCCAACAGCTGAGCTATAATCAAGGGGTACCGCTGGAGGCTTTTTTATCGGAACCTGCCGCGACTGAAGAAGGGATGGAGAGGGCACTGCATCCCTTCATGCGTCTAAACACGGGCTCTCACTTCTTCATCAGTGAGCTGGCTTGCGCCCCCCGACTTCTTAGGGTATACACAGAATGGTATAGTCATTCGACGGGAGCGGTCATAAAGGAGGAAAGGCGGTTGCTGATCGATCGTAAGGGTGCACCTCCAGGTAGCGATCGCAATGCTCCTCTGGTGCCAAGGACCCCGGTGATCCCCCCTTTAAAAGATGCCAAAGCCGGACCCTCGCGTGCACAAAGTCCTCCACGTGAGTTGCCGCTCCCTGATATCACGGATGCACCTCCCGCACCCTGTGCTCCAGTGGAGACAGTGGTTGTACCCTCGCCGGAGTCTGGTGTGGGTGCGGACATCGGGACCTATCGTCCCAAAGTGGCTGCTAAACGGAAGTCGATCCCCCGTGAGCCTAGGGTCGGAGGGCAAAAGAAAAAGAAGTCGCTCTTCGCTGCGGACGTCATGTTCGGTCAGGAACCCCATGCTCCCTATGCCGAGGGCTTGATCGAATACGGGACGAACGAAGGACTAGTGATGCCGCCGCTGGACGATACAGACTTGGAAGCCGCTCTCGAAACTTCGGCGTGGTTGGCAAAGCGTGACGCGTGGCTGGCCAAGCTTGCGCGATCAGGTAACTATTAGTCGCTTTTTCTTTACTGCAACATATCCTCTTCATTGCCTTTGACTAACGCTTTTCTTTCTTTCCTTTCGACAGGCATCACTGACGAAGAAGCCATTGCCGCTTCTCTGAAGACTTTCCAGGAGGAGGAACGTCTTAGAGCATCTATGGGCCTTAGTAAGTTTCGACTCATCAAGTTTTCATTTTCCTTGCGTTATGGTCGATCTAACCTTTCCCTTTTAATCACAGGAACCTCAATGCCGTTCCCTCCAAGTGACGCAGATGTTCTACCGGATGCCGATGTTCCTGCTTCCTCTGGGCTACCGCAGGAGGTTCGTCTTGAAGAGCCGATGAGAGATGCCTTAAAGGCTCTGGAGGCATCCCTGAACGAGGATGACGACGCCTTGAAGGAGGCGTCGCAAAGGTCCATTGCGACAGCCCGGGATGAAAGGAAGCGGCTGAGGCGTGAGGCAAAGGCACGCAGGGCTGCCTTGGCTGCGGGAGCGGGTCCCAGCACTGCCCCTCGTGCTGATACTCCATCTGAAGAGGCCCCTGTCGCCCTATCCACTGCCCGCAGAGAGGTGGCGTGCGCAGTTCGGAGCGCAAACGGTAAATCCACTTCAGGTAATGTTTCTCTCAGAGTTTTTGTTATAAGGATTTTAATGCCATTGGTCCTTATATCTCTTATCTTGCAGGGCCAAGTCCGATCGAGGGGGAGGCGGAGACCGTTGAACCCAAGGAGGCAGAGGAGGCGGCTCCTACCGAGCCTGAGCCGACGGTGGGCAACGTCGCCGAGGCTTCGGGGCCCGAGATAGAGGTTGAGGGGTCTACAGCTGAGAGGGTCATTGATGCCCAGCCTGAAGTGGTGGCAGATGATATGATCATTATAACTGAGCCCAGGGTGGTAGCGGATGATATGCCGAGCACGACGACGGTCCCCATCGAGTCGGGTGACGAGGCCACGGGCGGTGGTCTCATGTCGATAGAGGAGGGAGTCGCCTCCGTTTCAGCTGGGAGCTCCTCAGGTAAACCCTAAGTTGCTGCTTTTCTTTACTTTACAATCTTTTCTGACAAGTTCACCGTTTCGTAATGCAGGTGCAGTCAGTGCCGATGCCCCACTGCTTGAGGGAGCGCCTTCAACGACTGCCTTGGCGGTGGTCACCTCTCAACCCTCTCTTATACCCTCGAAGATGTTGGAAGGTATGTGTTTACCATTTATTAATATTATCTTCCAGACGTATAATTTGTGTATTAAAGTCACACTGTTGTGTTTCTAGGAGTGCTTTTTGATCATGTATATCAGATGTTGCTCCCACACTTTTCTTTCCCATCCGAGCTTGCTTCTTCCTCTGGTGGCGTTGGTGAGTATGATTTCCGTTGACATCCTTCCTCTTTTTTTTTATTGATGGAATTACCTCTAACCTCTTTTTCTCATCTCAACTGCAGTGCTACAGATTGAAGGAGGGGATAAAAGATCAGCTGCGCCACCAGCCCTTCCGACCTTGCCACCTGTCTCAACTGGTACAGTGACCATCACATTGGTAACTTTCCTCTCTTTATTTTCTGTACTGTTATCTGATCGCATCTTGTTTCTTTTCAGCTGTCGTTCTGGCTTCGGCGCCCTTCGAGCCTCGCATTACAATGCCGGCGGGTCCTTATCTGAGGAGTCTGTCTTCAAAAGGCGCCGCGAATAGTCTGCGCATGTTGAGTGACTACGTCGAGGAACTCGACGTTGAAACTCCTACATCTGCCGCAGACTTCGCTATGGTGGTTAACCCGATGCTAGCGATACTCGTGAACTTTCATGATGAGGGCATCGTTGCATCCTGGGTTAACCATTGTAAGGAGATCGAGGGTCACCTATATCAGTTGGAGTCGCTGCGTCCCGCTCCCGAGACCTTGGCTGCCAGTAATCAAAGAACAGCGTGGATTGAGCAGAGCGCTCCTTACTTCCGCCATCTCGAACAAGAAGTCATTTCAAGGCGTAAGGAGCGTGGTGAGACTTCGAGCAAGTCTGCTCAACTGCATGCTCGGGTGGAGGCCAACGCCGCATAGCTGAAGGTTATCTTTGAGGGCCTTCTGCAATGTCTTTCCGAAGGGTTATCATTGAGGCAAAAACTTGACGTTGTCGAGCGAGCTGCACCCAGCCAGGAAGCAGCCCAGAAGGTAGCGGAGGAGCAACTTTCATCCTTCTTGCAGCAGCGGGCCCAGGTGGAAGCGGAGGTGGCCGCGGCTGTCGCTCGAGAGGAAGCGCTGAAGGAAGTGCGACAGCAGCTTGTGAACTTACTAAAGACACTTCCTCCTTAGTTGCTATCCATCTTTGTATCGTTTGTACTTGTAGATAAAAGAATGTATATATATATATTTTTTATTCTTTGACATAATGTATCCTTTATCCCATCAAGTTTATGAATAAAAGATACACCTTTTTTGTAATGTGTCATTTTTTTGTCTTTCCTTCCTTTCATTATCAGCATGCCACCTTAGTAACCATGGTTGACGGATGATTAGAACGAGTATCCTGACTTTCTTAAGAAATAGCGATGGCTTAGGCCGCAGGTTCAGATCTGCTGCCTAAGACTTTTCAACTCTATAAGCCGTGAGGGTCTCATAGAGACTTTTCTCCCTACGGATCGAGAGGATCTCGTAGTCGGGTTTTCTCCTTAGGAATCGTGAGGATTCCTAAGTGTGGTTTTCTCTTATAAGTCGTAAGGATCCTATAAGAGAATTTTTCCCTCTTACGAGTCGAGAGGACCCACAAGTGGTTGTTTCCCTCCTCGTCGAAATTCGACTTTGGAGAGTGAGACCCGTGAATAGTATACAAGAGACCATTTTGGATTGACTTGCAGGGTCCCATTGTTCAGGAAGCAAGTTTTTTTAGTCCCTGCTGCCTAAGGCTTCATTTGCATGTTGAGACGAATCGGGAATTTCCCGCGGAGACACAGTTTCTCTGCGAGCCGACGCGAATCAGGAGGCTCTCATCAAGGAGTGTTTGTATCCGTGAGTCGAGGAGTTTGCTAGGGATTATTTGTTTTCCAAGCGTCAAGGATTATTTGTTTCCTTGGGGTTTGAAACGAGTCGAGGATTCCCCACGGAGGCACTGGTGGCTCTGCGAGTCGACGCGAAACAGGAGGCTCTCGTCAAGGAGTGTTTGTATCCGTGAGTCGAGGAGTTTGCTAGGGATTATTTGTTTCCCAAGCGTCAAGGATTATTTGTTTCCTTGGAGTTTGAAACGAGTCGAGGATTCCCCATGGAGGCACTGGTGGCTCTGCGAGTCGACGCGAAACAGGAGGCTCTCGTCAAGGAGTGTTTGTATCCGTGAGTCGAGGAGTTTGCTAGGGATTATTTGTTTCCCAAGCATCAAGGATTATTTGTTTCCTTGGGGTTTGAAACGAGTCGAGGATTTCCCACGGAGGCACTGGTGGCTCTGTGAGTCGACGCGAAACAGGAGGCTCTCGCCAAGGAGTGTTTGTATCCGTGAGTCGAGGAGTTTGCTAGGGATTATTTGTTTCCCAAGCGCCAAGGATTATTTGTTTCCTTGGGGTTTGAAACGAGTCGAGGATTCCCCACGGAGGCACTGGTGGCTCTGCGAGTCGACGCGGATCAGGAGGCTCTCGTTAAGGAGTGTGTGTATCCGTGAGTCGAGGAATTTGCCAGGGATTATTTTTTTCCCAAGCGCCAAGGATTATTTGTTTCCTTGGGGTTTGAAACGAGTCGAGGATTTCCCACGGAGGCACTGGTGGCTCTGCGAGTCGACGCGAATCAGGAGGCTCTCGTCAAGGAGTGTTTGTATCCGTGAGTCGAGGAATTTGCTGAAGACACTGGTTTCTTCGGAGTTGGACCGAACCATCTAGATTTGGCTTCGTCTTCTGGCGGAGCCTGTTGGGAAAGTATGGTTCCCTCTTTGTTTACGCCCTTCGATTGTATACAGGGATCGATGCGATCTTAACTGTAGGGCCAAAGTTTTATCATCATCTTCTTTTTTTTTGTTTTATTTCCGCGATGCTCTATCATTTCAGCTTTTCTATCACGAAGGTCGCGATTGCCCAATCATTTCGGCTATTTTTCGTGGTGCCCAATCATTTCGGCTATTTATTTTATTTCTACTCGCTGCTTTTTATTGCGAGTTGCCCAATCATTTCGGCTATTTTGCATGCATACCTTTTTACTTGCTACTTTTTATTGCAAGTTGCCCAACCATTTCGGCTATTTTGCATGCATACATTTTTACTTGCTGCTTTTTATTGCAAGTTGCCCAATCATTTCGGCTATTTTGTATGTATGTGCGGCCTACTGGCTTTCCGCCGTAAACCTGGAATTAGACACCGATTTCGGCATCAGCACCGCTACAACTGGGATATTACCAGGAGCGAATCATCATCTGCCTCTGTCGATGTTGAACAAAGGTGGCTTAGAGACCAGGGTTAGGGTCCTGTCGTCTAAGGCTTTTAACTTCATGAGCCGTAAGGGTCTCACAAAGGTATTTCTCCCTACAAGTCGTGAGGATCTT
The DNA here is from genome assembly GCA_030015575.1 of Agapanthus africanus. NCBI lineage: Eukaryota > Viridiplantae > Streptophyta > Magnoliopsida > Asparagales > Amaryllidaceae > Agapanthus > Agapanthus africanus. The sequence goes on from JASDDO010000014.1 coordinate 217,678,098, forward strand.
GTAGGTGTATTTTCTCCTTAGGAATCGTGAGGATTCCTAAGTGTATGTTCCTCTGTAAGTTGTAAGGATCCTACGAGAGGGTTTTCTCCTTGTAAGTCGAGAGGACTTATAAGGGTTGTTCATCATGCGAACATATCCCCAGTCTCGGATGAGACTTGATTAGGGAAATGTTTATTCGCGCCTATGGATTGTATACAAGAGCCCGTGTTGGACCACTTGTAGGGCAATATCGAAAGTTGTGGGGGTTGCCTAAGCACAGGTTTAGGTTTCTGTAACTTAAGACTTCCAACTCTTATGAGCCGTGAGGGTCCCATAAGAGAGTTCTCCTTACGAGTCGTGAGGATCTCGCAAGTGTATTTTCTCCTTAGGAATCGTGGGGATCCCTAAGTGTGTTGCTCCCTTGTGAGTCGTAAGGATCTCACGCGGGTGGTTTCTCCTTACAAGGTCGAGAGGATCTTGTAAGTGTTCTTTAACGAGGTTGCGCCTTTTCGGGTTTTCACAAACACTCGCCGGTAGCCTTGCTGTTTTTACTCACGGAGCCTTTTCGGGTTTTCATCCGTGCCCATTTTGCTTATGGACGTACCGTTTTTTTTATTCTTTTTATTTTTATATTATTTTTTTTTACGAGGTCGTGCCCTTTCGGGTTTTCACGAACACTCGCCGGTAGCCCTGCTGTTTTTACTCACGGAGCCCTTTCGGGTTTTCATCCGTGCCCTTTTTGCTTATGGACATACCGTTTTTTTTATTTTATTTTTATATGTTTTTTTTTATCTTATCAGTCTAAAGATGCTGCGGTAGTAGTTTAAAGATGTTTCGGTCTGCTATTAGTTTAGGGACATTTCGGTCCGACTTTGAGAAGGTTGGTTACTGCTGATAGAGTTTGAGCTTAGGAAGATAGCGAGCGGACATGGTCATCGTCATCTATCATTGACCTAGGCTGTGGCTCATTAAGCGTAGTATCTCTTTAGGAAGCGACCGTTTATTGGCCTGAAAGGCCTTTCACCGTGCATATCTATGAGTAGATAAGCCCCGCCCTGGTAGACCTTATCTATGATGTACGGGCCTTCATAGTTTGGCTCGAATTTTCCCCGCTTGGCGCGATTGGGGATCATAGGCCTTTTGACCACTAGCACAAGCTCACCTTGGCGGAATGTCCTCGGTCGGGTCAGTCTTTCATATGAGCGCGTCATCTTTGCTTTATAGGCCTCCAGATTTTGTTGCGCCATGAGTCGCGTTTCTTCAAGGGTGTCAAGCTCCTCAAGCCGAAGGTGAGCATTTTCTTCGTCCGTCAGCTCATAATGGACTGCCACTCGTAGAGAGGGTAACTCTATCTCGAGGGGGAGTACTGCTTCTGTCCCGAATACTAACGCATATGGTGTTGCGTTCGTGGCCGTTTTAAACGTAGTTCGATATGCCTAGAGAGCCTCTTGCAGTCTTTCGTGCCAGTCTTTCTTATTTTGCGACACTGTTTTCTTCATGATCTTCGTCAAGGTCTTGTTGAAGGCCTCAGCTAGACCGTTAGCTCGCGGATTATAAACCGAGGAATATCTCCAATCTATATTGTGTTGTTGCGCGAAGCGACTGATCTTGTGGCTTCTGTAGGCTGGCCCGTTATCGGAGATGATCCGTCTTGGCGTTCCAAACCGGTATATGATGTGCGTCTTGAAGAAGTGGAGGATATTTTCCGTCTTCACTTCTCTTAACGGTACTGCTTCTGCCCATTTGGAGAAGTAGTCAGTCGTCGCCAGGATGAAACGATGTCCCCTAGACGATGCTGGTTCGATAGGGCCAACTATGTCAGTCCCCCACATTTCGAATGGCCAGCTAGCCGCCGTTGGATGTAGTGGATTTGGGTGCTGGTGGATGAAGTCCCCATGAATTTGGCATGAGTGGCATTGCTTCGCATATTCGATGCAGTCCTGAATCATCGTGGGCCAGTAGTAGCCCATCCGTTTTATTTTCAACTTCATCTTTGGGCCTGCTTGGTGAGAACCGCAGAGTCCGTCGTGAGTTTCCTGGACGACCCTTTTTCGCTTCGTCAGGTCCTAAGCATCTCAACCACAGAGAATCAAACGATCTCTTGTATAGAGTGTCGTTGACGAAGGCGAAAGATAGAGCCCGCTTCTTGAGTTGATGTCTTGTGGACGCTTCTTCAGGCAATCGGTGGGATTTGAAGTAATCTACGAAGACTTCTCTCCAATCCTCGGTATTTTCCCAGTCTTTTACTTGCAGGGTCATCTGCTCGCTCGCTCCTTTTTCTTCGGATGATTCCGGAGATATTTCTGCTGGGGCAAGCACCCGACGGCTTTGCACCACGATTTTAACGTCATCGAGGTTCTCGTCAGCAAGTTCTTTAGCAAGTTTGGCCAATGCGTCTGCTTTGCTGTTTTCCGCGCGCGGTATGTTTTCCAAAGTGTAGGAGGGGATTTTGGTCAACAGCTGTTGCACCTTTTCGTCATACTTCACCAATTCTGGTTTGCATGTCTGGTAGTCGCCGTTTACTTGACTAACGTCCAGTTGGGAATCTCCATATATGAGGAGATTTTTGATTCCCATGTCAATGGCGATCTCAAGGCCTGCTATCAGAGCTTCATATTCGGCTTCGTTATTTGTTGTCGGCTCTGTTAGGGAGAACGCGTAGCGCATTATCCCTCCTTGTGGAGTTATAAAGATGAATCCTACCCCCGATTTGATTATAGGGGTATTTTGTTTGCGCTTTTTCATGGAAGATGCTCCGTCGAAATAAAGCTCCCATCGGCTATTATCACCGTCGATTGCATCAAACTCATGTTCGTCTGGAAGATCTCAATTCAGAGGAGAATCGGCAGGTATCGGGTGTTCAGCTAGGAAGTCGGCGATGGCCTGACCTTTCACTGCCTTGAGAGGTTGATACGTTATCGAAAACTCCATCAAGTGTAGGGCCCATTTAGCGAGTCGTCCCGTCAATATGGCCTTTGACATCAAGTATTTAAGGGGGTCCACTTTTGAAATGAGACGGACCTCATGCGCCAATGCGTAGTGCCTGAGCTTTGTTATCGCGAAAATCAACGCCAGGCAATGTTTTTCAATGGGGGAGTAGTTGCTTTCTGCCCCCAGTAGAACTCGACTTAAGTAGTAGAGTGCTCTTTCTTTCCCTTGATCGTTCTCTTGTGCCCATAATGCGCCTAAGGAACCTTCGAGGGCGGTTGTATAAAGAATGAGAGGCTTTCCCTTAACCGGAGCAGCCAACACCGGCGGGTTCTGCAGGTATTGCTTGATCTCGTCTAGCGCGCTTTGGCATTTTTGATCCCAGACGAATGGGGTTCCCTTCTTCATCAAGTGGCTATAGGGACGGCACTTGCCTGAAAGTTTGGCTATAAATCGCCGTATGTATGCGAGCTTCCCTTGGAGGGATCGCAACTGTTTGAGAGTTCTCGGCGGAGGCATTTCCATGATCGCTTTGATCTTTGACGGATCTATTTCAATACCTCGGTGTCGAACAATGAATCCAAGGAATTTGCCTGAGGAAACTCCGAATGCACACTTGAGCGGGTTCATTTTCAAGTTGTATTGTCGAAGGCGTTGAAATACGGTCTTCAGATGCTCGAGATGTTCCTCGTATGATTTGCTTTTAACCACAAGATCGTCGATATAACATTCGACGATTTCATGTATAAGGTCATCGAAGATCTTCATCATGGCCCTTTGGTAGGTGGCACCGGCGTTCTTTTAACCGAAGGGCATCACTTTGTAACAGAATATTCCTAAAGGGGTCCTGAAGGCTGTGTGGTTCTGGTCTTCTGGATGCATTTTTATCTGATTATATCCTGACGAACCGTCCATGAAAGAGAAAATATCATGAGTGGACGTATTGTCTATCATCAGTTCGGTGACTGGCACTGGGAAATCGTCCTTCGGACAAGCTTTATTAAGATCCCGGAAGTCTACGCATATACGCACTGTCCCATTTTTCTTCATCACCGGGACGATGTTGGCGATCCACTCCGGATATTGAACCTCCTGGATGAAGCCGGAGTCGATCAGCTTTTTGACTTCAGCATTGATACTCATTTCAAGCTCGAGTCGCATTCTTCTCGGCGCCTGTTTGACTGGCTTGATGCCTGGGGATATCGCCAATTTATGCACAGCGATTTCTGGATCTAGTCCCGGCATTTCGGAATAGTTCCATGCAAAGTAATCTCTATGCTGTAGGAGCACATCTTTTAACGCGGTCACCCTTTCTTCAGATAGCAGCTCGCTGATGAATGTCGGTCGCGGGTCATCTAGCGTTCCCAATTCAATTTTCTTGAGGTTATCCGCAGTGGTATGGATTCCATCTTCCAGTTCTTTTGGCGCTGGTGGGAATTCTGAGATTACCTCGTCGCTGCTGTTTTCGAAGCACCAAGGGAGCTCATCTATGTCCTCGGGCTCTTCTTTTAATATTGTAATCATATGACAGGTGCGAATTCGCTTCCAATCCCAATGTGGAACTGGTTCTTCTTTCGTGGCCTTGGGCTCGTGCTTTTGTGATGGCGTTACCCTCCAGTTGTCGGACAGAGCGAACTTGCCAAGCTGATACTGATCTTCGACCCAATTCTTAAAGGTGAAGCAATCTTCGAGCGGGTGCCCTATTACTCGATGGTAAGAGCAATAGTATGGGCCAGAGACTTCGCTTGCTTGTTCGGGGTGTTTGGACTCCGGCAGTGTAAGCATTTGATGTTTTAGCGCAAGGTCAAGTATCTTCTTCGTCTTGTCCCGAGGAAAAGAGTATGCTCGACCCATTTTCTTCATGAGGGATAGATCAATAATGCTCGCCTTCCGTTTGCGTGGTTTCTTAGCCCCGTCTTGTTGTTGTTGAGCGTCTCTTTGGCCTTTCGACTTATTTCTTCTTTTGCGCCGAGCTTTCTTTATAACAGGTTGACAAGGAGCGGTATTTTCATCTTTCACAGCTTGTTGGAGAAGGCGTTGCGTTCTGGCTTTCTCGTAGATGACCATTTCACGGTTATGATCATCTCGGACTTTTTGACTCGCTTCCCTTATAAGCTTGTCCATTTGTTCTTCGAACGACGGACTGGGCACTTTTGCATCCGGAACTTTCATTGTCTCAGGATTAGCGTCCTCCCATTGAGCATCCGCTTCTTCATCGAAGTCATACACGACATAGCAGCTGTTTAGTAGCTCCCGTTTCTTTGACCGGACGTATCCAAGCCCAATTGTTTCCATTCTCCCATTAGGCAGTTTACGCTGAGTCCCGAGCACGTTCCAGACTTTATCATAGAACTTGGCTTTTCGAACGGTCTGCTTGAATGATATCCCCTGGCGTTTCAGCAGCTTTTTCAAACCTTCCGTATAATATCTGGGGAGACGGATGGGCTGAAGCCTGTCGAGCGTAGAATCCGCACCATGCCAAATTTCCTTTTCTACCTTGGTTTCTTCAGAGCGGTAGAACAAAATTGCTTTCTCGCTTTCTCGCCTGGGAGGGACGTAGAATGTTTGTAGCTCTTCTACATTGTAGGTATTAAGTGCATCCAGTTCTTTATGGTGTCCGAGCGGCACCATGGCGACTTGCAGACTTTGCTCTTCATCAGGGAACATCCGTATTGAAGATCGAGCAGAGAATACAGCATGGATCTCATCTTCTGAGTCGCTGCCAAAGATCAATGTAGGAGCCGATGGTCTCGGCTTGTTGTGTTGGGGCGGATCTGAATAGACTATCTCCTCTTCCTCCTCAGTATCACTGCCGAAGACAGGGATGGTAGCGTTAGTTTTATTCTCCGGCTTGTGACACTTCTCTGTGTCTTCGAAATCCGGTAAGAAGTATTTGGCGTCTTCATATTTGCGGACCTCGTTCATAGAGAACGGGTTCAGTTTTCCCGTCACGGTATACTCGAAACCATCCTTAAAATACTTCATACACTGATGTTGTGTAGAAGGGATGATGTTGTACTCGTGTAACCATGGTCGACCGAGCAAAGCGTTGTAACATGTCTTGGCGTCTATGACGTGGAACTTAATGTCCGTGACGAGTAGCCCGAAGCATAGTGTCAGTATCACAGATCCAAGCGTTTTTGACGATTGGGAGTCGAACCCGGAGATGGTGATCTTGTCCCGAGCAAGGTGCTGGACGCTCATGCAGATTTCCTTCAACACCCGCACGTTGAGTAGGTTAACAGACGACCCGTTATCGATCAGGATTTTGCCTATCTTTATATCATGGCAGTATCCCGAGACATAGAGAGGGCGATTGTGTTCGCACGTCCCAAGTAGAAGGTCTTCATTGCCAAAAGTGACATCGGCCGTGTGCACTTCCTCCAATTCATCCTTTATCTTTTCCTCGGCCAAGCATGCTTGGAATTGTTCTGGGTCTTGGAGCGCCTTAATCAACGAATCTCTCGCCTCTTTTGAGAGCAAAAGGGCGTCAAGAATGCTGAGCTGTGAGGGCAGCTTCCTCAGATGTGCTAAGACGTTGTAATCCGCCTTATTCTTCTTTGGTGGGTCTTTGGCAGCTAGCTCTTCCACCACTTGGTCATCTAAGACGATATCTTCAGAGGCCTTTTCTTTCCCTTTATCTTTCCTGTCCGAGGGTCCGAGGTTCTTTTCGGGCAGCGTGCGATTACGTAGCCGGATATTTTCGCAAACCTTCGGTTCTTCTTCTTTTCTCGAATCGGACTCTTTAAAGAGGGGGGCAAGTTCTAGCTCTTCATCAGAATCACTCCCAAATGTAGGCACTTGTGGTTTACCGGTGTTAATCATGCAACAATCGCCAGCAGTTCTTTTAAGCCCTTCGGTCGTATTTCTTTGCTCCCGATGAGTTTTACGCTTTTCCCGCTTAAAGCGTTGTCGATGAGCAACGTATCCTTGCCACCATCTATCGAAAGCTTTGCACTCCTGAGTGGGGTGCGAAACCTTCTGATGATATAAGCAATAAGACGGGTGCATTTTCGCCTCACCAGTAATTTCTTCTTCGGAGGATGGTAGCTTCATGCCCATGGACCTGGCCTTAGCAAACTTCTTTTTTATCTTGAATTGGCTTTTGTCGGTAGCGGAGGTGTTCAGCTCCAACGGGATCGTCTCAGCTCCTTCATCAAGTCGCTGGCGCTTGGCCCTTTCAAATATAGCCGCCTTGCGCTCCCGATCAGCTTTACCTTTCAACCGAGCTTCATTAAGGAGTGCGTCAATCACTTCATCTGATGGCCCCAGAACTTTTGGTTCAGGATCTGCCCCCGGCTTTTCAGTGCAAGGAGTCTCCTCCTCATTTGTGACCGAATGGGAAATCATATGACAACTCGCCACATATCCCTCGGATTCATCTGATGAACTTCCTTCCTCATCTTCTTCTTGAAAAACGTGATTGAGGAATTCTTGGAGCGTAATGGGAGTCCGTGCCTTTTGGTTGTATTCTTCCAACGCATTAATTTGCCTTTGCAGGTCCGTGCGCTTGCCGCCAGGCTTCACAGGCTTCTTAGATTTCTTCTTCTTCTTTTTCGAAGATTTTGACGGCTGGCTGCAAGTGCTTGAACCGCCACCATCGGTCTTTGGAGTTGGATGTGGCTTCAACATCCCCTCAATGACCTGCGGTTCCAACGGGTTCTTCCACCTAATCGCTGGACATGTCTGAAGATCGTTTAGCATCCTCTTTGTCTTGGCTGATAATACAACCTCCCAAGGAGCTTCTTCAATGACGGAGCATGTTGCCCCCGGCGTATTCGTCCCCTCAGAGGTGTAGGGCTGCGGGGGATTCACCTTCCATTTGTCAGATAACGCGAACTTGCCCTGTCGGTACTGGTTTTCAAGCCAATTTTTGAAAATGTAGCAATCTTCGATTGGATGGCCTAGTACTCGATGATAAGGACAGTAGTTGGGCTCGCTGACGTCACTTGGTTGCAACGGACGTTTTGGATCCGGCAAATTTATGAGTCTGTTGCGCAACGCCAGCTCGAATAATCTCTTCGTTTTATCGCGGGGAAAGGAATAAGGACGTCCCATCCTATCCTCAAGGGGCACGTACGGTCGCATATTATTTTGACGAGCAACCGGCTTCGAGTCGCTCGCTTGTTGTTGAGCATTAGCGACGACGATCGCTTTTCCCTTTCCTTTGTCATTTCGGATGTCTGGCCATGGAAGAGGAGGTTTATGGCCCATCTGATCCATTTGTGCTAGTTTGTCAATCAAGGCTTGGAAGGTAGTCGGCTTGAAAAACATCATAAACTGCGAGATGGTTGCTTGTGGATCGAGGGTTCCCACAAACATACCTACCGCGGGAGCTTCTTCAATGCGCTGCTCACACTTCGACCATAAGTTCCGCAATCGTATAGCGTACTGAACCCATGTCTCGCCGGGTTTTACCGTGGCGTTAATCAGTGCCGTCATCGGGGTACGTTCACTGGCGCTTGCAAAACGCTGAGTAAACAGTAGCTCCATTTCCGCGAAGGTTTTAATAGAGTCGTTCGGGAGCTCAGAGTACCACTCGAACGCTGTATCTGATAAGCTTCCAACAAACTGGCGAAGCAACAACTTGTCGTCACCGCCGGTGTTGCCTCAGAGTGCCCTGAACTGGGCAACATGCTGATGAGGATTGCCCGTCCCCTTGTAGACATGGAACTTGGGAATTGTATAACCTGGCGGGTACTTGATTTGATCGTACCAACTCGGGTATGGTCTCCCCGTTTTCATGACCTGGCCGGCTGTTTCGGTTGCATGATGAACCCGTATTTGCTGGGCGATGTATTCATCCAAATCAGCTTTGGAGATTGTATCCTCTTTAGCTGTGGACAGAACTGGTGGAGGATTCGACGTCTCTCCCCTATCGTCTTCAAGAATGATTGGGGGATCTTCAGCAGGAGGATCTTGTTGAATCATCATACCCACCATATCCTGGAATAGGAGGGCCATTTTCTTTATGTTGGCTGCCTGCTCCGCAGCTTCTTTATCTTTTTTCTCCAGTACGCGACGAAGGAATTCAGCGTCCGTTTCTTGTTCTTGACGCTCGTCCGAGGATGTTTCAGGGGTTTATTTTGGCCCTGTAAGTGCGGCCATAGCGTTCATCATTTCTTGGAGCTTCTGCTGCTGCTCCTGAGCCTTGGTCACTGACCTCGTGTGCGGTCTGTGACCTGTTGATATGCGGCTATCTTCTTTTCCCGATGCCATGTAAACCGTATGAACTGTTATGCCCCCAGGCTTGGGGCGTTTAGGCTCACTATTTTTAACTTTTGCCGCTGACGCGGGAGTTTTCTCTGGCCTCCTTCTTTTATGGGCCGTTGAGGTTGAAGGAACCATTGAAGTGGGCATCCTAGTAGCTGCTGTCCCCTGCTGTTCAATGGGACGGCCCTTGTCTTTTTCCACCCTCGCCCTTTTCTGGTGACGAGAGTGACCTGGGTCGATTACGGAGTCTTGAACCCTCCGCCAAACTTTATAAATTCTTGAGGATAGCCGTTGAGGGTCTGTTCTTGCTTCGTTTCTGGAACTCTCTTCGCAGGTGGAGGAGATCTCTTCAATGTAGCGGTTGGAGAGTTCTTCCGTACCCTCCTCAGCAATTCAAAGCTGTTCCCAGTTGGAACAGCAGCATTGACTTCCACCACTGGAGCCGGTGGAGTTAGCCCTGAGGGAGAGTTGCCCCCTGCCTTCCTCACTCGTCGCCAATGGCGACGTCGAGCACGACGAGCCGTTGGGACTGGCTCAGAGATAGAGATAGCTTCTTTTTGCCCCCTGTCTGAATGAGGCACCGCCGGTGTTAACCTTTTAAAAACTGAGGTCGTTCCTTGCGGGGTAATATCCAATCTGTCAAAGACAGATCTTCGTGTAGGGGCAGGAGCAGGAATCATAAGTCTTGAAAAGACTGACTCTTTGGCGGGAGAAGCCGCCTTAACGACTTCCGGAGCAGCGGCCGTTGCCCTCTTTGGGGCAGCCATTTTAGAGTTCTGATCCAGCCTGGCGAAAACCGAAGCTGTTGGTTTGGCAGTGGGCGACCCGTTGACAGGGGCCGTCGTGGCAGTGAGCTGGTCGAAGACCGACTTCTTGTTCACTTCCGATGCAGGTATTGGCATAGAGAAGGTTGTAGGTGGGATCATGGTCCCGAAGAACAGGCCAGTGGTGGCTTGGGTCACCTGGTCTACCGGCAGAGCGAGGAAGGAAGCCGCTTGGGGCCAATATGCTACACCTCCTGGTGAGGTGGAGCGTCCGTTGCAGTGGCATTTCGAGCAGTTGGTGCAGTTAAACGCCATTGAATCTTGAGTTCTGCGCCAGGCAAAAGACCAAATCTTAGTAACTTGAAATCCAAAGGAAACCGTTAACAAACCGCGATTGGTTCGCGAAGACGACACATGAAGTGTAGAGTGGAAAGAGGAAAAGGTCCCACCGGGCGTGCCAGAATCTGTTCCCCTCCGAATGGCGGCGCACAGGACTGCGATATCCTGACGCTGAGATTCGGGGCAGATGCTATTTGGTTTTATCCGTCCACCTCTCCGAAGATGCCAAGTTGATTTATGGCACCGTGTATCGGAGGTTTAGACGGATGCAGCCGATGTAGCAGACTTCGTCAGATTCCCCCTCGCTTGAGGGGTTTTTGATTGTGGGGACGCTCTTCCCTGCAGGCGCAAGCCCCTGCAGTTAATTACGCTACCGCATCGCGGTAACAACTTTCTCCTTCTCCAGAATTTCACTTCGTGTCGTGTGTGTTTGTTTTGTTTGTGGTTGCCCGTGGATTGTATACGGAGACTGAGTAATGCCGTCGCCCGTAGGACGTGGATTAGTCCAAATCCGTATTTACTTAGATTTGGGTTTGGTGTTTTTAGTTTAAGGATGCATTAGTCGCGTTGTGGCACTTAAACGTTCGTTAAGGATACGATAGTCTTGTTTAAGACTAAGATCAACTTAACGTGATAGTCCATTTAATATATGGCCGTCGGGACTCGTCACCTCTCTGACGTCGTTGAAGGATTACAACGATAAGTGTCAGAGGAGTTCGGAGATGTACCCTTGAACCAAAGTCGATTTGGAGTTTTATAATCCATTTGGATGTTTATGGATACGTTAGCCGTGTTTGGGGCTAAGATCAACTTAAACGGGATCGTTTAGATCCGGCAAAAGAGCATTTGGAAGCTCTATTGTTCTAGTTTAGGGACGTGGTGGTCCATTGCCAGTTTAGGAATGTGGTGGTCCATTATTAGTTTAAGGACATCTTGGTCCGATATTAGTTTAGGGACGTTCCGGTCCAATATTAGTTTAAGGACGTTCCGGTCCACGAGTTTAAGGACCCCGCAGTCCGTATTGATGTGTGGTCATTGGGACCCGTCACCTCTTTGACGTCGTTGAGGAATTACAACGATGGATGTCAAACGAGTTCGGAGATGTACCCTCGAACCGGATATAAATTGATTTGGGAGAGTATTTGTGCTCAGTTCAATTTAATTTAAGGACTTACGGCCAGAATTGGGCTAAGTCCAGTTGAAAATGTTCAACATTTTATTTATTTTTAGTCCATTAGACCTGTGCTAGGGCTTTGCCCACACTTAAATAATGCATTGCATTACTTCTATTTTTTTTTGTTTGGGCTCTGCCCATAAAAGATGCAGAGCATCAATTTATTTTGGGCTCTGCAAGGCATCTGCATAGCATTTTATTATTTTTGTTTGGGTTTTGCCCATTTATAAATGATGCAGAGCATCAATTTAATTAGGCCTGTTTGGTCTTTTAATTGGGCCTGGCCCTGCATTGCATTTGTTAGGCGCTTTGCGCCACTCACTGAGCGCAAGCGCTTGTGGTGAGGACACGCGTCATGCTCTGGTGAGCGCAAGCGCAACAGTGCAGTGCGCTGCACTAGTGCGCTGCGCTGTTGCGCTGCTGACACGTGGCGCGCTCTGGTGAGTTGCGCCAACTCCAGAGAGCAAAGCTCTTATTTCATAGCGCAAGTGGTTTAGATGCTGACACGTGGCGCTCTCCCAAGAGCGCAACAGCGCAGTTTGCAAGTGCAAAGCACCAAGAATCTTTTAGATTTAAGAACAGAAGTGCAAAGCACTATTTGATTTCTTGATCTAATTTAGATCAAAGAAAAATAAGTTTTTTTTTTCTTGTTTTTCTTATCTCAGAGAACCAAAGGTTCATGAAAAGTGAAAAGCACTATTTTGTTTTATTTTATTTTTATTAAAGATCATTGATCTCGTTTTTAGATCTATGATCTGTTCATAAGAGAACTTTTTTTTTCTAAAGGTTTTTACCTTTTTTATTCTTGAGGAGTTTCTCAGAGTTTTCTTCTCTCCTTTTTTTTAGAAAGATCTTGATGCCTTTTAATTGAGGCCTAGGGTCCTTTTTATAGTGCCCATAAATTAGTTAAATTTGTTAAAGAGATCTTTCTCTGAGTAATTTGGGGAATTTTCCCCACCGTTGGATCTTTGATCCAAGGGCTTCTGCTTTGCAGAAGAAAATCTTCTTGTTTTAACAAGAACAGAAAAGATTTCTTAAAATTTTAATTCTGTTTGGCGCAACTGCGCTAACGCATCTGCGCTGACACGTGTCGCGCAGCGCACAGTGCCGCGCAACTGCGCTAGCGCATCTGCGCTGACACGTGTCGCGCAGCGCAGTGCTTGCGCTGCTGAAGCGTTGCTTCATTAAAATAGAGCTTTGCTCTGATTGGGCGCGCCTTCTTGGGCGCTGCGCTGACGTATTAGCGCCTGACATGTGGCGCGTTTGCGCCCGAGATTTGAAACGTTGCTTCAAAGTTTTGAATTTTGAATTTCAACAGAACTTTGCTCTGATTGGGCGAAACAACATTGTGACAATATCAGCTCTACGCCAAGTACAACAAGTGTGAATTTTGACTAGATCAAGTCGGATTTCCCGGACATATCGTTTCAGGCAAAGAAATCTCAGGGGATCCAACTAAGGTGTCAGCTGCCAGCGAGTGGCCGACACCAAAGATGGTGAAAGATATAAGAAGTTTCTTAGGATTAGCAGGATACTACCGACGATTCATTGAAGGATTCTTAAAGATTGCAGCACCCCTGACCAAGCTCACACGTAAAGACGAAGCATTCATGTGGTCAGAAGCATGTGAGAAGGATTTTGTAAAACTCAAGTCGAGATTAACCTCTACACCTATTCTTGTAATACCGGATCAATCCGGAGGATTCGATGTGCATTGTGATGCATCCGGTAAAGGATTAAGATGTGTTCTACACCAACATGGAAAGGCTGTGGCTTTTGCATCAAGACAACTAAAGGTTCATGAGCGCAACTATCCAACACAAGATCTAGAATTGGTAGTCGTTATCTTCGCACTCAAGATTTAGTGTCACTATCTTTTGGGAGAACGAGTGGATATATACACTGACCACAAAAGTCTGAAGTATGTATTTACTTAGAAGGAACTCAACATGCGTTAGAGAAGATGGCTAGAACTCATAGCGGACTTCGACATCAACCTACAGTATCATCCTAGAAAGGTGAATGTAGTTCCTGAAGCCCTTAGTCGCCAGCCATTAGCAATGAAACTCACCGCTCAGTGGGGACTACAACAAGAATTGCACGGATTAGAGATCGAAGTAGTTATGCCGGGTAACGCTTCATATTTGATGAACTTACAAGTCCAGTCCACTCTTGTAAATCAGATCAAGACGGCTCAAGCAAATGATGCCAAGTTACAAAAGATCCGAGAACAAGTAGAAAGTGGACTACGAAATGACTTCATCATCCACAAAGATAGATCCTTGCGATATGGAAGCCGTTTATGTGTACCAGTCGGCTCTGTTCGAGAAGAGTTGATGAAAGAAGCTCACAGCTCTCCGTATTCGGTACACCCCGGTGGTACGAAGATGTATAAGGATCTACGGCAAAATTACTAGTGGCATGGAATGAAGCGAGAAATAGTAAAGAGCGTAGCAAAGTGTCTAGTATGTCAGCAAGTGAAGGCTGAACATCACATAACCGCTGGTCTACTTCAGCCGTTACCAATCCCAGAATGGAAATAGCAGCACATTACCATGGACTTCGTGACTGCTCTCCCTCGCAGCACGAAGGGTAACAACGCAATTTGGGTTATTGTGGATCGAGTCACCAAGTCGGTTCACTTTATTCCATTTCGAGTTGTCCAGTCAACCGAGACGTTAGCAAGGAAGTACATGGAGGTGAGTATAAATCTAAAGTAAGATTTAAACCTTCAAGATGTACCATAATTGATATTCATAAACTCATGCAGGAGATTGTGAGATTACATAGAGTACCTATTTTCATCGTCTCTGATCGTGATACGAGGTTTCGATCACAGTTCTGGCAGAGTCTACAAACTAGTCTAGGAACGAGTCTGAATTTCAGCATGGCATATCATCCAAAAACAGATGGATAGCCCGAGCAAACAATTCAGATATTAGAAGATATGCTAAGGGCCTGTATGTTAGAGTTCAGAGGTTCATGGGAAGATCACCTACACCTTGTGGAGTTTTCATACAACAACGGCTATTAAGCAAGCATTGGAATGACACCTTTTGCAGCACTCTACGGAGGAGTTTTCATACAACAATAGCTATCAGGAAAGCATTGGAATGGCACATTTTGCAGCGCTTTACGGACGGAAGTGTCGTTCCCCGCTGAGTTGGGATGACGTTGGAGAGCGTGAACTCCTTGGACCAGAGATGATCGTGGCAACTGTAGATGTGGTTCGCACAATCATGGAAAGGATACGTATAGCCCAGGACCACCAGAAGCAGTGGGCAGATGCAAAGCGTCGACATCTAGAGTTTCAACTCGGAGAACATGTATTCCTGAAGATCTCTCCAAACAGAGGAGTGATACGTTTTGGAAAGAGGGGTAAACTCAGTCCAAGATACATAGGACCGTTCGACATACTTGAATGAATTGGAGAAGTGGCATACCGGTTTGCTCTACTAACCTCATTGGAAGGAGTGCATAACGTGTTCCACATATCCCAACTACGATGATATGTGAGCGACCCCAGCCATATACTTGATCACTCAGAGCTCAGGGTACAGACTGATCTAACTTGCGAACCACAACCAGTTGAGATCCTGGACCGAAAAGTGAAGACATTGCGGAATAAGGAAGTGAACTTGGTCCGAGTAATATGGAGAAAAGACTGGTCAGGAGCATCGACATGGGAGCGAGAAGACGATATGCTTGCACAATACCCTCAGCTATTCGAAGGTTAGACATTTATGTAAATTTCGATGACGAAATTTTTATAAGGAGGGTAGAATGTAATGACTCTGAAATTCCTGTACAGAAATTTCTTGTTATTGTACAGAAAAGGGTATTATAGCCTATGTAAGAGTTATAAGTTAGATTTGTTTAATAAAAGTAAGAAACAACATGTAGCTCACTGGTAAAGCCTCTACATTGCTGCGACATAGCCTGCGCGTTTGATTCCCATCAGACCCAATTATTTTTAGATTTTTCTTTTTAATTTTTCGGGAGCCCAAGAGTTGCACGTGTAATTTATGGAGAAGTGAAAAGTTTCAGAAAAATCAAACAGGCACAAAGAGGAGAAAACACCCAACTAGACACGTGGCACAAATCTCGAGACGGATCATCATGATCTGACTGCCCATTTCATCAAAAGGGCCGGCGCCGACGGTTGGATTGCTTCCAAATCTCTCCGTGCTTTGCACACTTGACTCTTCAACTCCCCTCAACTCCGCTGCACTATTTGATTTTCCTGCAATCAAACAGAGACTCTTCAATTCACCATTTAACACCATTTAAATTTTTTTAATCCACATTTTTAATTCCCAAACCCTAATTCTTCACTATAAATACCACCCCATGCCCTAGCTCTCCCCCATTCTAAAATTTCTATCAAAAATTCTCTCAAACTCTCTAAGTACCAAGTGGAGTTAGGCACCAAAGTGGAGTAGCAAGCCAAACTCGATGACCAGAGCATCTCCGACGAAACCACAATACCCGAAGGCTTCTTTTCTCTCTTGTTAACCATCTAAACTAGTAAGTCTCCTCTTCTTTCTATTTCTTTCATCTCAACCCTCCCTCTAAATTCACATCGACAAAGTGGAGTTATCTTCGATATAATTTTTTAAAACATTTTTACTCCACTATATAAGTACAATAAGTCAAACTAACATTCTATACTAATCATAACCTTATTCACATCATTAGCTTTTAGTTTAATAAAAAAAATTCATGTGAAACAAACACATAACGAACTTTTTCGTTAAAATACCACGAACTTTAGTATAACTCTCATTTCAATAATTGTTAAAAATACTTTTACGAAAACTTCACGGGGTAACGACTTACCCCACATGCACACAATGGTTACATAGCACGATATTCTAAACATATGGCTAAGTTAAAAAAATAGGTTTTACATTAAAATACCACACTTTTACAAAAAACGGGTTTCATTTAATCGGTATTTTTGTAATCCTTGGCAATTACGCCTCTACAACCCTCATCAAGGGACCCGTTAATGGATGGTGCGGATTATCGCATATCTTTGAGACAGTAGAGCGAGATGCAGAACTCCTCATAGAGTATTCGGTCTCGAAAGGAAATAAAAAAACGGTTTTTAAGAAATACGACTTTTCTAAATAAAAAAAATTAAATTTTAGAAAATTATATAAAACTATGAATTCGTATCTTCAATAAAAATATATTATGAAATTATTTTCTTTTAAAAATTAAAGATTAGAATTCTTAATAAAATACCATCAAGTTTCCAAAAGAGCTAGTTTTTCATAAAAATACCATAAACTTTCAAAAAACTAGGTTTTATCACCAAAACACCACAACAATTAAAATACATGTTCATGAAAACTCTAAATATTACAAATTACCCTCGAGGTTTATTTTTAAACTATATTAAAGTATTTTTCATAAAACCCCCTCGAAATATGCAAACAATATTTTAAGGACTCTAGAATTGATATAGGTTTAAGCGGTCATTTCTCTTGAGCCCAAGAGAGCCGGAGAAAGTGAGTGCTTGCCTATTCAGATTAGAAAACTTAACGGAGTTATCAAATAGCAATTTTCTTTGAAAAAGACACAAATCCAGCCGTCCATGTGAAGCAATTGCCGATTTCTCCCGAATATAAGATTTTTAACAATTTATATCAATTCACATGAAAATACATGAACTCGAATCCAAACTCGAACACAAACTCGAACTCTAACCCAATTAGAATCTAAACTCGAACATGAACTCGAACCCAATCTACTCAAACAAACTTGACTCGAACCAAGATTGCAATTGTCATGACTCGCATATTGCTCGACTCACTCGATTACATTCTACACCTTTTGTAATTAATGGTTTCGATCAAGATATGTTAATCAATCAATCAAATAAATTAAGTATACCATACAGTTATAATATATATTATACTCGGGGTGTTTGGGATAGTTTTTTGTGTGAATTCAACGGAGCTTCAGGAGTCCCGTATTAACCTTTTTTTTATTTTACTCAAATATCAGCCGGGTTGACTCATCCAAAGCCTAGAGTCCCGATTCTAACAAATGAAATAGGCCGTGTTTCCTTACTCTGGGGCCCCCACTTTTGAGTTCGTGAATACTTCTATGGCCGCGTTGACATTCACACTTGGAACTTAACGTTAACATAATGACCATATAAAGACCTATTGTACATATTCACCCATGAACATATACTCTTACTCGTCATCTATATACTCTATATTCATCATTTTTTACTCTTAATTTATCCTTGAGACTTACCGAGCGCTTGTTCGCTGGCGGGTATTCCACCCACCTCTTTTTTCTTAGAATGTTCGTCAGATATGGTCGAGACGGAGGAAGTGGACGCTACTGCGGAGGATTACGACCAGATATCTACTCAGGACTAGCTTAGTTTCACTTTTCTTCAGTTTATGTATGCCACATGTTTAGGTATTTTCTTTTATTGTATTTACTTTCCAGCTAAAACTCATGTACTTGATATATTTGAAGTTGAATGTAAATAAAGATATTTGTTGAAAATTTTACAATCCCCATTTATTCTTACATTGTGTATTATTGTTTAAATACTCTTAGTATATTTATTTAGGGAATGACCTTCTCTGAATAAATATGCCGTGGGCTTACCACGTTATCGTTTCCGTCTACTGGGAAGCGGGGCGTGACAATGTCAATACTACGGACCCGAGCATCCGTGACAACTGCGAGTCGAAACCTGAGATGGTTATCTTGTCCCGGGTAAGGTGCTGAACATTCATGCATATCTTCTTCAGCACTCTCACATTGAAAAGGTTGACAAAAGATCCGTTGTCAATAAGGATTTTTCCTATCTTGATATTGCGGCAGTATCTGATAACGTACTGCGGTCGATTATGCTCGTATGTTCCAAGGAGGAGATCTTTCTCACTAAAGGTAATATCAGCGATGTGGACTTCTGCGAGTTCATCCTTCATTTTCTCTTCCGCGAGGAAGGCTTGAAACCGATCAGGTTCTTTTAAGGTCCGGATCAAGGAGTCTTGCGCCATTTTGGACAGGAGTAGAGCATCCAAAAAATTACTTAGCAGCGATAGTATCTTCCTAAAATGTGCAAGAACGTTATAGTCCACCTTAGTCTTCTTAGGTAGGTGTTCAGTTGAAAATATTGCACATTTGATGGAATATTTTCCTTACTTTTGTTAAGTACTTAAATATGTTTATTGCAAATATAGAATATATGAGGGTTTATCTGTAAAATATCTAATATCATATGTTTATTTATTATAATTAACATTGTGAAGGAAAATATATGCATATAATATTTATAGGATATTTTGATAATTTAAATATGCATATCATATCAAATATTCTAATCATTATTCTTAAAAAATATAAATATCATACAAATGGTTAGGATAATATCTCAAAATATAACAAATATTACCAATACTATAAATTAAGATATTGTGCAGATTTAGCTCAGGTCTGGAGATCGGGATATCCGAGATGTAGGGAATAAAATCTGCCGATGAAGTTAAATAAAATCGCCAAATCAATAATGGTAGAGACTTAGAAGAAGATATGAAGAATCCATGCATCACATAAATCTCCACGTGTCAACACTAGGCAGCACCGGAAGATTGAAGCCATGATCTCACCAAACCGCCGCTAATCCGTGGCCAAACCCCCCTTTATGTGGCGAATCTGCTGCATGATAGTGGACTTAGGAGTTGTGATTTTATGGGTAGGATCGTATCAACAAACCCTAACACAGGGGATCTAAGGTTTCTACTTCTAGTGCTATATAAAGGACCGAGAGCTTTATATGAAAATCTATCACCTTTTTACACGAAGCAAATTACCCTCAAAAGAACAAGAGATCCACGACAGGTCCATGATTCGATGTGATAGAGCGACGTGATTATTGACGGAGCATCTACTTACTATGAAGCAGAGATCGAGAGAAATTTCTTCTTGTAATCTAAATTTGAAGGATTGTACTTGTAATGTTAATTAATAAAGGTAGATCATTAGTTTAGTTCTTTGCATTTAATTTCTGCATTACATTCCGCATTTACATTATGATCTCCCTCTCTATCCTTTCTTTTTCTTCTCCCAACATGCATGAGTAATTCCTAGCTTATTAGGGTTCGTAGGATTATGATAGAATAATGGATGAGAAAATATTTTAACTTCTTTTACATCTTGTGAAGTTTATAAACTTTAGCAAAAAATTGTTAACATCCTAATCGGGGGCGCTATCAATTTATTGATAGTCTTGACCGCGATTTGAGATTAGATTAACAATTGTTTTATTAAGGGCGAGACACGAATAGAGATCAATGAAGAGACAAGGGTCAATAGTGGGGAAACCCTAGTTTCTTCCAAGAACCCTAATCCTCATTCATCATTATCATCTAATTTTAAATCTATCAAAAGATAAAAGAAGTCATCTTTATTAGTTATCCATCTACTACTAAATTCTAACGAACCCTACAAGCCCTCTTCTTATACATTCTACATCCGTGTTCAACATAGATCTAGAATCTAGAATCTATCACCCCTTCCTTCAATCAACTCGTCTAAAGCAAGATTAAAGGTTCCACGCATCCCTGCGGACGACCTGTACTCATTTCGGGTAGCTACACGCGACACCGCTATTGATTGCGATTACTACACACAAACACTTATTTATACGGTCAATCAAATGGCGCCGTTGTCGGGGATCCATGCGCAATTTTTTTTGTTGATATTCGGGTTGAATTCTTATCCGACAACCATAAAATTAAATAAAAGAGAATCAAAACCGCATTTTGTGTATTTAACGACTATTATGAAAATTTTTGCAAGGAAATCTGGAGTCACTAGAACGAGAAAATCAAGATCCAGAGACTTTCTATGAAGCCCAGAGGAGCAAGGGAAGCTACTGAAGAAAACTCAGCAGACGGACCCACCGTATTGCAGTGGAACCGTGGCCTACGCTTGGTTTTGGCGGCGGAACTGCGGCGGAGTTGGGGAGTAGTGCCCCCAAATTCTTCTGGTATATTAATCATATCTTTCTCTATCCTATAGAAATCCAATAATTTGATTTTCTGCAGGATTCTTTGCAAAATATCGCCACTCAAAAATCTTTTTGCGTGTTTTGAAATTGGTTTGTTTGTGCATATTTTAATACGAACTTTAAGAGGCAAGACAAAAATTCAGATTAGGTGGGGATTTCATCACCCTTCCTAGACCCCAAAAATCACAAAACGAGCATTCGCATAACCCTACATTAATTAAAAAATATCTAGACCAAGACTTTAAGGACTGTCGCGCTCAATTAGGACAGAGGAGGATCATGGGTAATCTATCGCTTATCCGCATTTCTTTTATGGTGTCTAGGTAAGTGTGTCTAAGGCAAGTTGTTACTTAATTAGGCCCACTATTTTCGGTGATTCCTATAGCGAATACCTCCCATTTACCTGGCACTTACCTGGCCACAAGAGTGATAAAGAGGCGGTAGAGGATTGATCTTGTGGCTTGTCCCTTGGAAGTCTAGGAGTAGTCAAGAGCGTGACCTAGGTGATCGTAGTTCTAGGGTTGTGCATTTTTTGTGTCAAGCCCCACGTCCGACACTTTTTAAAAAACAAACCTTTTTAAATCGTTCTCACACACACTGCCACATGCGCTAAACCCGCTTAGTGCATGATTGGCTGGACACGAGATTCTTGTACCCGACTTGTCCGCGTTTCTGCTATCGACTCCGAAGTCGGTACTTCTTCATCTTCTTTTTCCCCTCCATCTGTTGGATATGTATGCCCTAGAGGCCATTATTGTATATGTATACATTTGGATACTTGGACATATATATATACATGACAGTTTTGCTCGATATGATAGTATGCTATCTGGTTTGTCTTTATCTTAACATGTGTATATTTTACTTGCTATTACATATTTGAGATTGCAAGTTGATAAAGCATGTAGGATCATTGCTAGCCTACATGCGTTGTGATGGCGATCATACTTGTGAGAGCTGGGTAGTCGGTACGCACATCCTTAAATGGTCCCTAGTCATGGGAGTATTGAGACCGGGCATCGATATTCCATAGTAGACTAGTGTATATGTTTCTAGACCCCGACGAGGGGCGATGGTTTGGTCCCGCAACCATTGGTTTTTCGCACCTAAGATCGTATGCAGGTGCTCACTGAGGGTGAGTACACCGGACGGACTCCCCGAGAACTTCCAGATGGTACTATACCTATCGTCAGATGGAAGTTCACAGGTGACATAAGTACATGTTAGTCTTCAGACCTGAGATCGGCATTTGTCTCGTGTGAGTTCCCACTGTGGTTTGATCACTACCCTACCACGGCTCTACCGAGTCGTGCAAACAGGTTTTGGTTGGGTACAGTCCCGAGCCACATGGAGGCAGTGAGCGATTGTCGGGGATTCATCTCTTCCGGTATAGGGAGTCGATATCGCATTGTGTTCAATTAGTCAGGACCATAAGACCTTTTCCAAGGCAGTTGGGATTTACTGATAGGCCAATCAGTAGTTTCCAGATTGGTCTTGAGCCGTATCAGCACGAATTACCAGGTTATCAGGGTCTGACGTTTACCACTCCCTAGAACCGGTATGCAATACTCTTAGACGAAGAGACCGGACTGTACGGAGATTGTCACAGATAGGCTCAGTAGGGATCCGGATGAGTTTGCTCGTCGGCCTTCCTTTTCGACAGGTACCTGGGTAACTGTTACGTACAGCTAGTACCGCTGACGTGCTTGTGGTTATGGATTTATCCAGTAACTCACTGCCGGCGTACTGTCGAGTCTTTAGAGTCCCACACAGAGGGTTTTCCTGGTTCAGGCGAAATGATGTAGTAGCCGTATTGAATACGTGCAGGGTCTCGATCGATGTACTTTGTACTCAGACTTTCGATCGGACAGTTGGTAATACTGGCCGGCTCGGGTTTGAGCCGGATTATTAAATCAGGTATTGATTTAATAGTTTACATATATGTATTTCGATTTGTATATTCTAGTATTACGTTCTTCGTGTTATTCTATCTCTTTGGGCATTCGTGTTTTTATCCGAATGCAGGTATGTATATACAACAAACTGTAATCCGTATTTTATTACAGATTACCTTCTAGAAGGTGGACAACTCATCATGGACTCTTCCTTTTATTAATTAATGGAAATGAGGTGGAAATTAAGGAGAGGGAGGCATGGTGAGTGGCATGGCTTCAATAGTCCACAAATGAATTCTTTATTCATTTGTGGTTACTATTGAAGTATGGCTACACTTGTTTATTCATGAGAATTCATACACAAAACCTTGGTGTTGTTTTTCTCTCTCATGCATGCTTCATTTTCTTGATCTCCCATTTTTCTTCACTTCCTCCCTCCTCTCTTCAGTTTCCTCCACCTTCATCATCTTCCTCTTCACTACCTTTATCATGAGTTGAGAAATAAGTGAAGAGACAAGAAAGAGATAGAAAATCACTTAGATCTCCATACTACATCCTAGACTACTTGGTTTAGCAACCAAAGCTCTCTAGTTGCTCCACTTGACATATAGTGTGGAGCTAAAGCCATGGATCATATCCTTCGGGTGGATCATCTACGACAAAGGAGGACCGGAGAGTAAGATCGATCGCCGAGAACCAAAGGAGCCAACAAAGTAGATCAAGTATGTTCAAGGTGGCCACTTGGAGCTAACGAAGAGGAAAGAAGACCGAAGGACTTGGATCGTTTGGTGAGACTTCTTTCCATAGTAGATAGCACTTTAGTTTTGCTAGATAGGTTTATGGAAAGATCCGGGTTAAAGGTTATTCTAGTGCCATGTTCTAATCGTTAGAAAAAATTTTTGTTCTACATTTGGCCACAGTAGTTGGCCGGGGCACTAGCGTAACCTTTCATGGTATCAGAGCCAGCCCATAAACCTTACACTCGCAAGTTTAAACAATGTTAAAACAACGAAACCGAAACAACTCCATAATATTGAAACCAAACTTCAAGTTTCTGTCGATTTTTCAGAGGCTTAAAATTTTTTTTTAAGCAAGTGCAGAGTGATCCTTTGACTGTGAGATGAACCCTGAACAAAAACGAATCAATTCTACCATGTTATGGCCGGCCACACCTCCAAAAATTCCGGCCTCACCGGTTTTCTAGTGGAGAAATGGGTCGAGTTTTGTTCTGGGTTCTTATCTCATGGAGTTTGGGTTTCAGGTGTTGTTTATTTTTGCCCAGGTTGGATATACTGTTGTCTTTATGTTTGGGGCATTTCGGAGTGTTTCGAAGTCGTTATATTTGACACTGTTTAATAGTTTTCAGTACATTCACTTTTATCTGCGACCGTGATTGTCATTCGATCGGTATGACTCGTCTAATTGCTATATGTTCTTTTAGAAGAGTTTGCGAACATGACATTCACGTTGATGTTCTGTGCTTGTGTTGTGATTGTGGTTGGATAGTCATGGTGGATAGCATATGGTGCAATGTTAGCAGTACAGTTTATATTCATTTGTACATTTATTATTACGGGGCGAGCGTCCGACATGTGAACTACCGTCTTTGCCGGGTTGTATATTATTTGTTTGGGGCACGACTGGGTTGAGGTCGATGTCTCCATTTGTACATATTATTTTCATTTTCTGTACTAGGATTACCTCACGGTGGAGTGCACGAATAGCCGGGTTCTAGAAGGCAACGAACCCGCATCTCATGGCATTGAGACGGAGGGGACTTCATTCTAGAATTGGCAGGCTATTCGCCACACTCGTAGAGGGTATAGGATGACCCACGGAGGGGCGCCTAAGTTACCGGATTCCGTGAAGTGCTGGGTGGCCCATTCACTTTGTTGAAGTGGGCTGCCTCACTTCTAGGATTGGCGGGTAACTTGCCGCGCTCGTAGAAGTCCACGTTTTCATTACATAGGCTATCCACACGACCGGAAACGTCTGGTTTTATTTATGGCTCAAATGAAACCCGAGGTTGCAAGATTATCCACCTTTATGTATTATTGGCTGAGATTCTGTGATGTTGCTTATTATCATGCCTGGGACGAATGTTATATATACTTATATATATACTAGTAGATATTGTATATGTTATGCACCCGCGCTAGTACAGCCCCCGTTTATCGTTAGTTAAGTAACCTAACGGGTGATGACGGGGACTCGAGGCGAATACGGATGGTATATACGTACATCGTATTTTCGTTCTTTTCTGGTGTGATAGGATTAAACTAATGGGACCGCATTAATTTTGATTAATGAATGAAAATAAACCTAAAAGATATTGTTGGAACAAATTTCGAAAAACTAAAGCTATATTCTTTCGCTTTGCATAGTGGTATTCGAAAATGAATATCCAGCACCTCATTCCAGGAGGTAAGAGCCGAGATCCCTTTGCGGGGAGTGACCTCTTGAGCAAAAGTCTATACTGTAGATTACTCGATTTTTCCAAAACCATAAGTTTTCAAAACGGAGCTTAAACCACTCCTTTTCAAAACTACTCAGGTTCCTTCAACGATATCAAGTTCATTACGTTAACAGGTTTTTCGCCTAAATCCCAGTCGTAGCCCTCTGTCATTTCTGATTGGTAGTGCTTAGTAATCGTACTGCGTATTTCGATCTTTAGTCGAGGCGTAGTGTTCGGTAACTATGCAATACTTTTCCACTGCATGTTAATGCGATTGGTTAGGACAGTCATACGATCATTTTGATCTTTAGTCAAGGCTTGTGTGGGTGGGTCTAATGCAATCAGGATAAAGACGGGTAGAACTTGACTAGGACCTTTTGATATTTTGATCTTTAATCAAGGTCACTTGGGTCCTAGGGGAAAAATCCACATCGGGAGTTTCAAATATACAGGAAACTTACAAATTTAGCATACCTTCTGGAGTGTGGTGACTAGAGTGGATTCCATCTAGTGCATCACATGATGATAGTTGGATCCCGATCCCACTGATGAGTAGGATTACTCTCGGGAGATTATCTCACTTAACAATCAATGCTATAAACCAAGTAGGTGTCTAGAACTGTGTTAGCGGGGCTACGCCTCCAGGGAAAAGAGGTTATGTAATTAAGGAACTTCGCGAAAGCGTTGGAAAACCTCCCTCGAAGTACCGACACTAACCTGGCTGAAAGGTTAAGCAAGTATTGAGACGTGCGATTAATCCTGACTAGTTCTCCTTTTAAGGTTTGAAAAAGAATTTGAGGAAACAGTGGGAGCCATCCTGGTTAGATAAATCAATAACCAATCTAATCTTGCAAGAGCGCACGCTGGGTGTTTCTTTTCTCTCTCCAGGTAGCAACCATTTCACGCCCTAATCAAGATAATAAAATGTATCGCTTGACCGATCCGAATTCTTATTCGAGGCCGGGGAACGTCAGTTCAGCTCTAAACTATGACAACAGTCATGAGTATGCGCTTGGGAAAGAGGACTTCATGGATTCCTTGGTGACCCCAACGAAGAAGAAGCACACTATTGCGTTTTCTTCAGGTGCTTTTGTTATTGAGAACTGTTTTTCGGTCAGTCCTACCTCCTGGGTACTAGATACCGGATCAGGATCTCATATCTGTAATTTATTACAGGGACTGAGAAAAATTAGGATAGTTGGACCAGGTGATATGTCCCTCAGAGTAGGGAACGAAGCATAAGTTAATGCTGCCGCCATCGGTGAATATCACCTAGCATTGCCAAGAGGCAATACTATGATTTTGAACAATTGCTACTATGTACCTTCTATGGTTTGCAACATCATATCAGTTTACTTGATAAAGATGGATATAATTTTGTTCTTGATAGAAATATCATGAACATTTACGTTAATCAGGTATTGGTTGCAGAAGGTACACTGTGTAATGGCATCTATGTTCTTGATCAAAACATAGTTCTTAGTATACAAAACACACACAAGAGGAAGAGTTCAGATGTGAACGAGTCCTACTTGTGGAATTGTAGACTTGGTCATATCGGAGAGAAAAGAATGAGTAAGTTGCATAAAGATGGACTTTTGGATATACTCGAATTTTCATCTTATGAAACCTGTCAATTTTGTCTCAAAGGAAAGATGAGCAAATCTCCGTTCACCGGACACCGAGAAAGAGCAGCAGTTCTCTTGGGACTCATACACAGTGATGCATGTGGTCCAATGTTTATACATGCAAGGGATGGGTTCTTGTACTTCATCACATTCACTGACAATCTCTCTAGGTTCGGATATGTGAATCTTATGAAACACAAATCTGAATCTTTTGAGAAATTCAAGGAATTCAGAAACAAACTAGAGAACCAGACTGGCAAAAGTATCAAGATCCTCTGATCTGATAGGGGAGGGGAGTACTTATGAACGGAATTCCAAGCTTACCTAAAAGAGAACGGAATTCTCTCTCAGCTTACTCCTCCGTATACACCACAGCACAACGGTGTATCGGAGCGGTGGAACCGCACCCTATTGGACATGGTTCACTCTATGATGAGTAATGCCGAGTTACCTCTTTCATTCTGCGGATTTGCGCTTGAAACAACAGCCTACCTATTGAATCAGGTTCCGTCTAAATCTGTGCCTAAGACTCCATATGAAGTATGGAGGGAAAGAAACCATGTCTTAAATTTATTAAGATATGGGGTTGCCCGGCCTATGTGAAAACGCAGAAGCTAGACAAACTAGAGGCCTGATCAGTTTTATGTAAGTTTGTAGGATATCCAAAACATTCAATGGGATATCTGTTCTACCACACCGAGAAACAGAAGGTGTTAGTTACTCGCCACACCACCTTTTTAGAGTGGCAATTTCTTGCAAAAGAAAAAAGTGGGACCGCGGTAGAATTGAAAGAAATTCCAGAAGGACAAACTATATCTGAAGGTTTAATAGAACCAGTAGATTCAATAATCCCAGACGAACCTCTGCCACTCCGCAGATCTAGTAGGATATCTCATCCGCCCGAGAGATACTACAGTTTTCTCATAGACAGGGATCGAGAGGATTGCATCTTGGAAGAAGATGATCCTACCAGTTTCAGACATGCCATTATCAGTAGGGACTCTGATAAGTGGCTGGATGCTATGCGATCCGAAATGGAGTCCATGTATACCAATAAAGTGTGGACCTTGGATATTGCTCCACTTGGGGTAAAACCCGTTGGATGCAAATGGATCTACAAAAGGAAATTTGGTTTAGATGGGCAGGTGAAAACCTATAAGGCTAGACTTGTTGCAAAAGGTTTTCGTCAAAGACCAGGTGTAGACTATGATAAAACTTTTTCTCCAGTGGCTATGCTCAAATCCATTCGGATCCTACTTGCCATTGCTGCCTTCCATGACTATGAGATCTGGCAGAGGGACGTAAAAACGGCTTTTCTGAATGGAAGTTTAGAAGAGTGCATTTATATGGATCAGCCGGAAGGTTTCGTAGACAGTGGGAGCAGCAGGAAGGTGTGCAAGTTGCTAAAATCCATTTATGGATTGAAGCAGGCATCACGGAGCTGGAACATCTATTTTGATGAAACAGTCAAGAAATTTGACTTCATCAAGAACGAGGATGAGCCTTGTATTTATAAGAAGATTGTAGGACGAACTGTCGTGTTCCTAGTCTTGTACGTGGAGGACATTCTTTTGATAGGAAATGACATTCCTATGCTACAATCGGTCAAGCTATTCTTATCACAATGGTTCTCCATGAAGGACCTGGGTGATGCCTCATACATTCTGGAGATTAAGATCTACAGAGATAGATCCAAGAGATTACTGTGACTTTCATAGTCCAGGTACATAGAGACCGTACTAAAGAGATTTAGTATAGAAGATTCCAAGCGCGGTAACATACCCGCATTGCACAGAATCACCCTCTCCAAGGAGATGTCTCCCAAGACTGATGAGGAGAGGGTTCGCATGAGCATTATACCCTATGCTTCAGCGGTAGGATCTATAATGTATGTGATGCTATGTACAAGGCTAGATGTAGCTTATGCGCTAAGTGTGGTGAGCCGGTATCAGTCGAACCCACGTGAGAACCACTGGACAGCAGTAAAGAACATTCTCAAATACCTGAGAATGACTAAGGAGATATTCTTGGTTTACGGTAATGGAGACCTAAAGGTCGATTTGTTTACCGATTCAAGCTTCCAGAGTGACAAGGATGACAACAAGTCTGTCTCGGGTTTTATGTTTACCTTCAACGGAGGGATGGTGTGTTAGAAGAGCTCCAAAAAGGATACCGTTGCAGACTCGACGATGGAGGCTGAATACATTGCTGCAAGCGATGCCACAAAAGAGGCGGTCTGGATGAAGAAGTTCATTAGTGAACATCAGGTAGTTCCGTCCATTGTTGACACAATACCTTTGTATTGCGATAACAATGGGGCTATAGATTTAGTGAAGGAACCACGGTCCCATCAAAAATCCAGGCACATATTAAGGCGGTATCACCTGATGAGGGAGATACTAGATCGCCAGGAGGTTGAGATCCGGAGAGTGGATAAAAAAGACAAAACTGCGGATCTATTCACCATGGCCCTTCCTCAAGCACAGTTCAAGAGACTTTTGAGATGTTGGGCATGCGGTACGCCAACAGATGGTCCTAGAGCAGACGTTGGATACTCGGTACGCCAATATATGGCCTTAGTGCAAGTGGGAGATTATTGGATATGTATGCCCTAGAGGCCATTATTGTATATGTATACATTTGGATGCTTGGACATATATATGTACAGGAAAGTCTTGCTCGATATGATAGTATGCTATCTGGTTTGTCTTTATCTTAACATGTGTATGTTTTACTTGCTATTACATATTTGAGATTACATGTTGATAAAGTCCGTAGGATTATTGCTAGACTACCTGCGTTGTGATGGCGATCATACTTGTGAGAGCTGGGTTGTCGGTACGCACATCCTTAAATGGTCCCTAGTCGTGGGAGTATCGAGACTGGGCATCGATATTCCGGAGTAGACTAGTGTATATGTTTCTAGACCCTGACGAGGAGTGATGGTTTGGTCCCGCAACCATTGGTCTTTCGCACCTAAGATCGTATGCAGATGCTCACTGGGGGTGAGTACACCGGACGGACTCGCCGAGAACTTCCAGATGGTACTATACCTATCATCAGATGGAAGTTCTCAGATGACATGAGTACAGGTTAGTCTTCAGACCTGATATTGGCATTTGTCTCGTGTGCGTACCCACTGTTCTTTGATCACTACCCTACCACGGCTCTACTGAGTCATGCAAACAGGTTTTGGTTGGGTACAGTCCCGAGCCACATGGAGGCAGTGAGCGATTGTCGGGGATTCGTCTCTCCCGGTATAGGGAGTCGATATTGCACTGTGTTCGATTAGTCAGGACCATAAGACCTTGTCCAAGGCATTTGGGATTTACTGATAGGCTGATCAGTAGTTTCCCGGATTGGTCCTGAGTCGTATCAGCACGAATTACCAGGTTATCAGGGTCTTACGTTTACCACCCCCTAGACCCGGTATGCGATACTCTTAGACGAAGAGACCATACTGTACGGAGATTGTCATAGATAGGCTCAGTAGGGATCCGGATGAATTTGCTCGCCAGCCTTCCTTTTCGACAGGTACCCGGGTAGCCGTTACGTACAGCTAGTACCGCTGACGTGCTTGTGGTTATGGGTTTATCCAGTAACTCACTGCCGGCGTACTGTCGAGTCTTTAGAGTCCCACATAGAGGGTTTTCCTGGTTCAGGCGAAATGATGTAGTAGCCGTATTGGATACGTGCAGGGTCTCGATCGATGTACTTTGTAATCGGACTTTCGATCGGACAATTGGTAATACTAACCAGCTCGGGTTTTAGCCGGATTATTAAATCAGGTATTGATTTAATAGTTTACATATATGTATTTCGATATGTATATTCTAGTATTACGTTCTTTGTGTTATTCTATCTCTTTGGGCATTCGTGTTTTTATCCGAATGCAGGTATGTATATACAGCAGATGTAATCCGTATTTTATTACAGATTACCTTCTAGAAGGTGGACACCTCATCATGGACTCTTCCATTTATTGATAAATGGAAATGGGGTGGAAATTAAGGAGAGGGAGGCATGGTGAGTGGCATGGCTTTAATAGTTCACAAATGAATTCTTTATTCATTTGTGGTTACTATTGAAGCATGGCTACACTTGTTTATTCATGAGAATTCATATACAAAACCTTGGTGTTGTTTTTCTCTCTCATGCATGCTTCATTTTCTTGAGTTCCTATTTTTCTTCATCTCCTCCCTCCTCTCTTGAGTTTCCTCCACCTTCATCATCTTCCTCTTCACTACCCTTCTCATGAGTTGAGAATCAAGTGAAGAGGCAAGAAAGAGATAGAAAAACACTTAGATCTCCACACTACATTCTAGATTACTTGGTTTAGCAACCCAAGCTCTCTAGTTGCTCCACTTGACATATAGTGTGGTGCTAAAGCCATGGATTATATCCCTCAGGTGGATCATCTACGACAATGGAGGACCGGAGAGCAAGATCGATCGCGGAGAACCAAAAGAGCCAACAAAGAAGATCAAGCATGTTCAAGGTGGTCACTTGGAGCTAATGAAGAGGAAAGAAAACCGAAGGACTTGGATCGTTTGGTGAGACTTCTTTCATAGTAGATGGCATTTTAGTTTTGCTAGATAGGTTTATGGAAAGATCCGGGTTAAAGGTTATTCTAGTGCCATGTTCTAATCGTTAGAAAAAATTTGTTCCGCATTTGGCCACGGTAGTTGGCCGAGGCACTAGCGTAACCTTTCACCATCCACCACATAGTCCGAGATGGACGGTTCTCCATCAAATTTTACTAACACACCCGTGCCACCACCCGTAGGTACACAGAATCCACCGTGCATCTCTCTCCAAGAGAGATGCTACCCTATACGCGGTCCCCTTCCTACTTGTCTATCTATTCCACCAGCCAATGGGGATAATTTTGAAATTAAACCACGCTTCATCAACCTGTTGCCCAAATTTCATGGGATTGAATCCGAAGACGCATACATTTTCATAACCAAATTCGAAAACGTATGCGCAATGATGGGCACTACACAACTTTCTTTGGATGTTATGAGATTACGTTTTCTCCCGTTTACTTTATGCGATCTAGCAGAAAAATGGTTTTACAACACTGTCGCACACTCTATTGCTAAATGGGATGAATTCGTTATAGCATTCTTTAAGAAATTTTATCCCAATCATAAGACCGTCCGCGTTCGAAGAGAGATTAACCAGTTTATCCAGCTTCCCAACGAACCATTCTGGAAATGCTTTGAACGGTTTAAGGATCTTCTTCTACAATGCCCCCACCACGGAATTGATAGATGGGACCTTTGCCGAATTATATATGAAGGCATTAATCCAGCGATAAAACAGATGTTTGAAACCATTTGTCAATGTCATTTCATGTCTAAAGACGATGGTGAAACTTGGCAATTACTAGAAGATCTCGCTGAACAAACTTTACAGTGGGAAAGCGTTAGACTAACTTCATCTAGGGTAGGTATCCATCAGGTCTGTTAGTTATATGTATGCCCTAGAGGCCATTATTGTACATATAATGTATATTATAGTGGATGCTTGGACATACATAGGGAGGACTTTCTTGCTCGACATAATAGTATGCTATCTGGTTACTCTTTATCTTAACATGTACACTAATTGTCTCTCTGTTAGATGTTGGTAAAGCCCTTAGGATATGTAATTGACTACCTGGATTATGATGCGGATCATACTAGTGGGACAAAGGTAGTCCGTGAGTACATCCTTTAATGCCCTTAGTCGTGGGTGTATCGAGACGGGGCATCGATATACCAGAGTAGAATAGTGTATAGCTTCTCGACCCATGTAGTTGGGTGATGGATGGTCCCATATCCATTGGTGTTTGACATCAGAGATGGTATACGGGTGCTCAGTGGAGACTGAGTACACTGGACGGACTCGCCGAGAACTCCTAGATGGTATTATACTTCACGTCAGATGGAAGTTCTCTGGTGACACTGGTACAGGTTAGTCTGTCGACCTGAGATCGTCATAGAGTATTGTGCGATTCCCATTGTGCTTTGATTTCCACCTTACAACGTTCAAGAGAATGTGCAAAATGGTGGTTTTTGGGTACAGTCCCGAGTCACATGGAGGCAATGAGCAATAGGAGGGGATTTCGTCTCTCCCGGTATTGGGGGTTGATGTTGCGCTGTTCTCGATTAGCCATAACAGGAAGTCCCTAGCCAGGGCTGTTTCTGAGATTTACTGGTAAGTGTTATCAGTAGTTTCTCGATCCGTTATGAGCCTCACATTGGCACGACTTATCGAGTTATTAGGGTCTGACGTTTACCACCCCCAGACGAGATTGCGACATATCAGACGAAGAGACCGGACTGTACGGTAGTGTTACTGATTGGATTCACAGGAGTATCAACAGGCTTCCTTGTTGATCTTCTGATCGCTCAATACCCGGGTGGACGTTATGTTTAGCAGACCGCTTGCATCTTGTGGGTGTTTGATATGATCATCACCTACTGCTGGCGTATTGACGAGTCTTTAGAGTCCTACACAGAGGTTTCCTGGTTCATGCGAAACAAAATAGGAGGACATATGTGATATGTGCGGGACCGAGATTAATGCGCGTATATGATACCGCATTCTATTCTCGCGATATGTGATATCGGTCGGTTATATGAGATATAGCCGGGTTATCGGATCAAGTGTTGATTCGATAAGTTGATACATTTTATTAGTCGGTTGTATGTGATATAGCCGGATTATTAAATCAAGTGTTGATTTAATAATTTAATGTATAATTATATATTTGATATATTAACTTACATTAACTAATATTAGCTCACTTAAGAATTCTTTTTCTCACTAGTATACACTTGGTATATATGTGATATATATTAATGTACATCTTTTGTGTCATGCTAAATGCCACATGCTACATGGGTGTATGAGACTTACACCATGCTTATAATAATGGAATGGTTTTGCTTATTTAAAGTTAATCAAAATTAATAGAAA
Source organism: Agapanthus africanus (assembly GCA_030015575.1). NCBI lineage: Eukaryota > Viridiplantae > Streptophyta > Magnoliopsida > Asparagales > Amaryllidaceae > Agapanthus > Agapanthus africanus. The sequence continues at coordinate 217,711,491 of JASDDO010000014.1, forward strand.
TTAGTCACATGCTTGGAAGCTTGGAGAAGCTTGTAGCATCTTTGACTTAGTCCACTAATTTTGTTTTACTTATAGATATTTATTAACCTAACCATTATTGTAAGCCATGGTTTATTCTCTACATGAGTTAGTGTATGACACTAACTGACCCATGGTTGCTATTCTCACCTTATGAGTTCATTCTTCATCTCTTCACTTCATCTTCTTCTTCATGAGAAAAAGCTTGCTAGCTTTTTTCTAAGTGATGAAATAATGTGAGAAAAAGAAATCTAAAGAGCCCACTTCCTACTTCATCATCCTCTACTATTAGACATTTAGTTTAGGGTGTTTGCTTCACTAATCTACCATTAGTGAAGAGGTATTACGAGCTTGAGTCTTCTCGACGTAGATCATCTTCGGCCTCAAAGATTTCGAGCAAGCTTGTTCATTTCTTCAAGAGAACCCATACTAGAGTTCGGGAGATCTCTATTCGCAGCGAAGGGACTACTACATGGAACATTAGAAGTGAAGGACCGACCTACAATGGTTGTATTCCTCATTCACTTAGATGTAAAGTTATTTACATATATTTTCGTCGCATTTTCTAGTAACGATTCTAGGGTTAGGGTTAGCTAGAACGACAAATTTTTGAAATTGGCATGGACGATGCCTCCCAAAACCTTGCTGCCATACTAGATAACCCAGCAGTGGTATCATAGCCATGCTAGAAAATTAGACGATGTTTGTTAGATTATGAAACCAAAACGACTCTGAAACTTGAAACAAAACAACTCTGTTTCTGTCGAATTTATAAAGTATTCAAATTTTTTTTTAAACAAGTACAGAATGTTGTATGAGATATAACATGAACACTGTGAAAATTTGAAGCAAAACCACCTCAAAGTGGCCGGCCATAATGCCCCAGAAACCGGTGAGCTCGGCCCATTTTGGGAGTTCAGGGTTCAAATTTTCAGGGTGTTCCAGTCTCTGGGTTTTGGTGTTTCAGGTGTTGTTTGTTTTTGTTAAATTTGCATGTGATGTTAATTTTCTGGAAAGGCAATTCAGAGTGTTTCGCAGTCGTAATTCTAACATGTATTCGAGTTATTTAGACGATATTAAAAAGTTTGAACGGATATCAATAACCCATATTTTCCCTCACTGAAATTTTCCAACAGTTGATTTTTCCGAGTTTAAAATTTTCAGAAAATCATGCAAGCGATTTTGTGGACCCTCTAGAAGAACGATACCCAAACTTGACTTTTTTGGATCACGGAACCGCGGTCATACCCTAAGCTTTGCCGCAGTTCCGTGGCGACATGAGTGAGGCATGGGTCGGCCCTTCTACGAATGGTTCATAGGAGCTGTTGCTGTTTCTGGGAACTTTTTGAACTCCGCTCAAGTGTTGAGCTTGTTGGGAAATTTTGGGTGCTTACTTATTCGATCGAAAAGTTTAACTTCATCTAGCTATCTGTAATTGTGATACAATAATTGGAATCTATTTAGTTGCGTGCAAGTTTAACATTTCGGTCTCGGGTGAAATCGGGAATCTTGTTGAATTACCCGACTTATTTTGAAAAGTGTTTTCATAGTTGAGACCTAAATGTAAGATTTGCATTGTTAGGCATGAAATCCGGAATATGTGATATTACGGGTTTATGATGTCTAAGGGTAGTGACGATTCCAATTGTTGTAGTTTTTCACTTTCTTTTCTACGACCGTAAGTGTAATATATGGTGTATTGCCGGTTTCGTTGCTACTTGTCAACGACAATTGGGATATGCATATTTACTTACGTTGATGACATGTGATGTTATGTGTTGCTGTGATATGTTATATTGGATCGTCGTGTTTGAATAGCCGGTTTTTTTTATATATGAGATGAAAGTTTTTCATTTTCATTCATGTAAAATCTTGTATGTAATATTCTTTTATTGGGGCACTTCCGGGTTGAGGATGATGTCACCATTGATGTATATTATTTACTTTTCCGCATTAGGATAGACCCAAGGCGGGGAGCACAGGTAACCGGGTTCTAGGGTCCAGTGGGAGACCATCTCAAGGAGTCAAGACCGGGTCTCCTAACTTTAAAATTGGTAGGGTTGCTTGCTGCTCTCGTAGGGGTCTAGGGATGTGGGTTTGGCTATTCATCACGACCGTGGAATCCGTGTTTTTTACAGGTTTAATTTAAAATCCGGAAATCTTGGTATATCCAATATTTTATATGTTGATTTCTGTTGCGATATTCTGTGATGTGATCACTTGATATGATGAGATAGATACTGTATGTAGTGTATGTGATATATTATATAGACGTTGCTTATGTTTTACACCCGCTCTAGCCCTGCCCCACTTTGCTGTTATTTACCTAATCTAACGGTGCATGACTGGACATCGAGGCGAATGCGGATGGCATAAGCGTACATTGTATTTATCTGTGATGCTTAGGTAACTTAAATGATGGGACTTCATTAATGAGATTAATGAAAGAAATAAACCTAAAGATGTTGTGGAATCGAATTTTCAAAAACAGGTAGCTCTAGTTCTTACTTTGCATAGCGGTATTCCTTGTAAAATATCAATCACCTTATTCGATAAGGAAAGAGCCGAGATCCCTTCACCGGGAGTGACCTCTTTAGCAATAACTGGCAGATGCTACAACCCTCGGTTTCGTCTTTTGATTGCTTTTCTAGTTCTTGCTTTGCAAAGTGGTATTGTGAATATTCTGCACCTTATTCGACGAGAAAAGAGCCGAGATCCCTTCACCGGGAGTGACCTCTTTAGCGAAACTAGCAAAAGCCTCAAAATCACTCCATTTAAATTATTTGATTCTACAACGATATCAAGTTCATTACGCAAAAGGTTTTCTTAAAAACCTGTCGTAGCCCTCCGTCATTTCAGATAAGTAGTATTTAGTATTTGTGGTGCGTTTGTTGGCCTTTGTCAAGGCGTAGTGTGCGGTAGCTGACTAGTGCTTATCTGCTTAAGCATCTGATGCGATTGGATTAGGGTAGTCGTGTGACCTTGTTGTCCTTTGTCAAGGTTCGTGCGGGTGGGTTTAATTCAATCAGGAAATGACGGGTTGAACTTGACTAGCATCCTATGGTTTGTTGGCCTTTGTCAAGGTCATAGGAGGTTAGGGGCAAAATATTGTCGGGAATTTCAAGTGTTGAAATTTGCAATGAGATTGCATACCTTCTATGAGATAGTTGGATCCCGATACCCACTACGAGTAAGAGTTACTCCTGGGAGAGTTTTACACATTAAAATTAGACGATCAAGAAGGTGTCTAGAAAGGTGTTAACGGAGTTACGCCCCTAGGAAAATGAGGTTTATTTTAATTAGGTCCGTGCGAAAGCACGGAGAACCTCTCTCAAAGTACCGGCACTGGCCTGGCTAAAAGATTGGCGAACTTGTAGAGTGTAATTTATCCCGGCTAGTCTTTCCTTTTAGGGTATGAAGGAAGATTTGATAAAAACAGTGGGAGCCATCCTGATTAGATAAAATAATAACCTGTAAGTGTATATGACCTAGAGGCCATTATTGTATCATACTGGTTTGTATATTACTTAATAGAAGCTTGGGATATTCACAAATGTATTGTCAGTCTTGCTCAAAATGGTAGTATGCTGCTTGGTTTGTTTCTACTTCAATATGTGCATGTGTTTCTTTTAGCATATTTCTTATACATATTAGTAGAGCCCTTAGGATCTTTTCTTGATTACCAGCGTTGTGATGGCAGTCACACTAGTGGGGGCTGGGTAATCTACAAGCACATCCTTATGTAGGTCCCTAGTCGTAGGATTATCGATAAGGCGCATCGATACTCCGGAGTAGACTAGTGTATACGCTTCTCATCCCAGCAGGGGAGATGGTCTGTCCCACAGCCATTAGTACGTCGTACTAGAGATAGTATGCATATGCTCATTAGGTTATGAGTACACCGGACAGGACTCGTCGGGAACTGCTGGTTGGTACTATACCTATCGTCAGATAGCAGTTTCTAGGTGACATGAGTACAGCTTAGTCCATCGACTTGATACTGCTACTTCGCCTCGAGTGTGTTCCCACTGTACTTTGATTACTACCCTACCATGGCTCAAAGGAGTCGTGCAAACAGGTAGTAGTTGGGTGCAGTCCCGAAGCACTTGGAGGCAGTGGCGGTTAGATAGGATTCGTCTCTCCCGGTATTGGGGGTTGATATCGCGCTGTGTTTGGAGAGCCTTTACACAAAGTCCCTGGCCAGGGCAAGCGAGATTTACTGGTAGGTACTCCAGTAGTTTCTCAGGGTGTAATGGGCTTCACTCCGACACGACTTATACCGCTATTAGGGGTTTGACATTTACCACCCCCTAGGCCCGATATGCGATACTTTTAGGCGAACAGACCGGACTGTACGGAGATTGTCACAGATAGGCTCAGTTGGAGTTCGGATGAGTTTTTCTCATCGGCTTTCTCATCGACATATACCTGGGGGTCATTACGTACAGCTAGTGCCGCTTGTGACCTGTGGTTAAACCCACTGCCAGCATAATGTCGAGTCTTTAGAGTCCCACACAGAGGGTTTCCCTGCATCAGACAAAAGATGTAGAGGTCGTATGGTTTTACGACAGGGTTCGATCACGTGTGTGTACTCATGCGCGCATGATGATTCGAACGGACAATACTAGAGGGATTTGGTTTAAGACGGATCCTAGTATTGTACTGATGGATTGTTTTCGTGTTTTGTATCCGCATTTTTCGGAATACGAATACGGGTACGTATGTACGGACGAGGGGCATTTTTTGTAAATTGGTCAAAGATGCTTCAAGAAGGTGACATGTCATATTGTTATTATTCATTTTGGTTTAAATGGAAGTTCATTATGTCATGGAGAGAATGAGGTGGAAATTGCATGAAAATGGACTTAGCTTCTTATGACACATGGTGGCATTTTGGCCCATGAGTCATTTTTTGTTACTTGAACCATATATGTGATAATTCATTATGGATTTATCAAGGGAATTATCAATATGGTTCAATTGAGAAAATGAAGAGAGCTAACTCCATTCTTCACTCTCTTTCCTCACTAGATTTTTTTCTCCAAGGTCACCTTCTTCCTCAAAGCTCTAGTGAACTCATGTGTTGAGTGATCTAGGGCAAGCATAGATATTACAATCCATCCACACATCTCTACATCTCCTACGACATCATGAGTAGCGATCTTGATGCTCTAGTTGCCTCCGTTGAGGTAGGAGTTCGATGCACATCTCCTCGGATGGATCATCTTGGATTTGAGGAGATCGATGAGGGAGCGGCGATCCGAATCGTTCCATGGAGTCAACAATCAGAAGAAGGACAGTGAGGAATGAAGACCCGAAGGACCGAAATCTTGAGGTATAAACTTCTTTACATTTAGTTAACCTCACATCTAGTTAGCTAGTTAGGGTTTAGCACCGATCCAGGAGTCCAAGTCCGTGACGTGATCTTTTGAAAATTGTTTTTCACCTATTCTGCCTCCCCGCTATCCCGCGGGGTGCGCGACATGGACTTACAGTGGTATCAGAGCCTACTAATCCCAAACTAGTTAGTTAACAAGTTTTAGAACTTCGATCGTCGGAAAAACTGGAAAACAAAACACCGAAAACGCTATATTCTGTCGTTTTTTAAAAGTGCTGTGAAAATTATTTCAGGTGTACTAAGAATATGTGCAGGGTTTTCTAAGATGACTGAAGAAAAATGGTCTCCTGAATCGCCAAGACGACCGCAGAACCGCGGCGGATAAGACCGATCCACCGCGGAGTCGTGGCCGTGTCGAGGCCGATTCAGGCCATTATTCTTTTGTTATTTCTTTCTTTGGGTGTTTAGTTCTCTGGAATATTAGGTTTTTACCCAGTATGTTTTGAATGCTGGTTTGCATTTGGGGTGGTTACGGAAAATGTATTTCGATCGAAATTCTTATTGTACTTGGCTAACCGGTTCTTCTATAATGTTTATATGTGTTTTTAAACTTCATCTAATTGCTATATGTCGGTTAGTTTGAAGTTGCACATATCTGTTGGTTTGTGTATATGAATTATATTGGATCGTCAATGATGAATAGCCGGGGATGTGAGATGAGCGTTTGTTTTATCTTTCATTCAATGTAAATTGTAATTTGATGTAATATTATTTTGCGGGGCACATCCGGGTTGAGGTTGTAACCACCGTTGTATTATTTCTTTTTACTATTTTCTGCTCTTAGGATAGACCGAAGGTGGGGTGCACAAATTACCGGATTCATTGAAGTGCCGAGTAGCCTACTCATTTTGTTGAGGGAGGCTGCTTCACTTCTAGAATTTGGCGGGTAGTTTGCCGTACCCGTAGGGGTCTGGGGTGGAGTTTAGCTATTCATCACGACCGTGGAATCCGTCTTTCGTTACAGGCTTAATCGAAATGCAATATTCCTAGCATATCCAATATGTTCATTTGTGACTGGAATGCCTATTATTGCATCAGACGAATGTTATTATTATATATGGTATATAATAGACGCTACTTATGTTTTGCATCCGTGCTAGTACATCCCACGCTCTGGCGTTAGTTAAGTAACCTAACGGTGTTAGACGGGGCCCAGTGGCGAATGCGGATGGCATAAGTAGACGTTGTATTTTTGTCTTTTTCTGTGATGATAGGTGTAATTGATGGGACGCGTTATATTAATGCAAAGAAAACAAACCAAAGCTGAATCGTTGGAACAAATTTTAAAAACCACTCGGTTCTTTTAAAATAGCAGACTTTTAAATGCGGAGCTTAAACCACTCCTTTTAAAAGCTATCAGATTCCTTCGATTATATCAAGTTCACTACGTTCACGGTTTTACCAAAACCATTCGTAGCCCTCCGTCATTTCATATGAATAGTCAATAGTATTCAAGCTATGTTTGTTGGCCAAAGTCAAGGCATAGTGATTGGTAGCTGCTGGATATTCATATGAAACATAAATAGATGCGTTGGTTTGGGACAGTCGTACTGCTTTGTTGGACAAAGTCAAGGGTATGTACGGGTGGGTTCAAATTAACCTGGAGAATGACGGGTAGAACTTGACATGTGACTTATGATTTGTTGGCCAAAGTCAAGGTCATAAGAGCATGGGGGAAAAATCCACATCGGGAGTTTCTAAAGAAACTGAAACTTGCTAGTGTTGCATACCATTTGGAGTGTGATAATTTTGGTAGGATTCCTTCAGCTTTATCACACAAATGATATTTGGATCCCGATCCTACTGTGAGTATATGCTACTTCTCGGGAGATTTTTTCACTAACACGATCAATGCTATAAACCAAGTAGGTGTCTAGAACGGTGTTAGCGGGGCTACACCTCCAGGGAAAAGAGATTATGTAATTAAGGAACTTCGCGAAAGCGTTGGAAAACCTCCCTCAAAGTACCAACACCAGCCTGGCTGAACGTTTAAACAAGTATTGTAAAGTAAGATTAATCCTGACTAATTCTTATTTTATGGTTTGAAGAGGAATTTAAGAAACAGTGGGAGCCATCCTGTTTAGATAAATTAAAAACCAATCTTAACTTGCAAGAGCATCACGCCGAGTGTATTCTTCTCTCTCTCCTAATTGCAGCAACCGGGTGACTAGATTAGGTTACAGTTAGATAATAATTTGACTAAACCTGACCATATTAATTGGTAAAGGTTTGTCCAGATGTCCATTGCCTATGACAAGCTGGACCACCTCATTACTACTCACACCCCTGCCGTCCCATGTCCAGTTTCCACAGTCATGGATGATATCCGTAAGACAAAAGGAAAATATTGTGCGAATGCCAAGTGCCTCGTGTTAGCTTCAGTAGACAGTGAAAACCAGAGGGAATACGAGAAGATAGACTTTGCTTCTATCTTCCTCCATAACAAAATTTTATATGGAGAGCAATCTCGTATCGCAAGATATGAGACCTCTAAGGAATTGCTTCAAGCGAGGTTGGTTATCGGATCATCTGTATGGGACCATGTCCCTACAATGATTAGTTGTATTAAATAGCTCACGGACCTGGAGATCACGTTGGAGAACAAGTCGAGTGTTGAATTTCTTCTACAGTCCCTACCTTCTACTTACGCCCAGGAAAAGAAGTTATACTTCCAGTTGAGGGCACCCTGATGGAAACCAGGGAGACACCCGCTCTGCTTATTGGGGAATCTTCCTCTTCTAGATCCAAGGTGAAAGCCGAGGGTTAGAAGAAGAAGTCCTTCACAAAGCCGATAGGCGGTGTCTGTAAAGTAGAAGAAAAGGAAAGGACAAAAAGTTTCAGGGGTAACAGTAGTGAAGGAGGGATGTTCCTATCGTTTCGGGAAAGGGCATTGGCAGAAAGGATGCAGGGCTTGGAAAGCCAGAATCCAGGATCTGAAGCATTTTGTGGCTTCGGCTTCGAGTGTGTTAGTGTTTGAAAATAGTCTGTCAATTAACTCTACTTCCTGGGTACATGATACCAGATTAGGATCTCATTCTTCACAGACTTTGAGAAACCGTAGAGTTATCAGAGCAGGTGATATAACTCTCTGAAGTACTGACGGAATGAGCAAGGATGTTGTATCCATAGAGGAATATCATCTAGAATTGACAAGTGAGCAGTTATTGACTTTACGTAACTGTTTGTGTGTACCTAGTCCATATTGTAAATTCATATTTGTATCTTTACACTTTAAAGAAGGATATGATTTACATATGTAAGCGATGTGATCCACATCCACCTAAATCAAAGTAATGATTGGGTCAGGTACATTAGATAACTGTATGTACGTATTAGATCAGGCTCAGGTTTTCAAACGTCCAGAATACACTTATAAGAAAGTCTCCAGAATCAAATAGGACTTTCTTATGGTATTATAGACAGGGTCACATCATTGAAACAAGGTTGACGTAGTTACATAGAGAAGGATATTTTGGATCCGTTCGAATATCATTCTTATGCAACTAGTCAATTGTGTCTCATAGGAAAGATGACAAAGTCTCCGTTCACTAGACACGGAGTAAGAGCGAGCAAGCTCTTAGGACTCATACACAACATTGTGTGTAGGTCCAATATCTATATATGCACGAAGTGATTATTCCTATTTCATTACTTTTACGGATCATTTCTCTGGGTTAGGACATGACTTCTTGTTGAAGCATAAATCTGAGACCTTTGAAAAATTTCGGGAATATAAGAATGAAGTAGAAAAAAAAACAGGCAAAAGTATCAACTCCCTAAGATCTGATCGAGGTAGTGATACTTAAATGCCGAGTTCCTGGATTACATAAAAGAGAAAGGAATTCTCTCTCAGCTTACTCCTCCATACACATCACAGCATTATGGTGTATCGGAGAGACGGAACACAGCCCTATTGGATATGGTTTGTTCCATAATGAGTAACACTGAGTTATCGTCATCCTTCTGAAGTTATGCACTAGAATTAGCTACATATCTTTTGAAAAAGGTTCATACCAAGATTGTGCCTACCACACCATATCAGATGTGGAGTGGGAAGAAACCCTATCTTCAGTACCTGAAGATTAAGGGATCTCCGGCTTTTGTAAAAAGCAGTATGTGGACATGTTCGAGGCACGCTCAGTACTGTTTAAGTTTGTAGGATACCCAAAGGACTCCAGGGGGTATCTTTTCTATTTCGCGGAGAAACAAAAGATTGTTGTTTATCAGAATACCCACTTTTTGGAAAATTTAATCTTTTAAAAGGAAATAGTGGGAGCGCAATAGAACTGGAAGAAACTCCAGAACCACAAACTAATTACTGAAAGTATGGTGGAACCAGGAGTTTTCAAAAGAACCGGACATACTTGGGCCACTCCGGGGAAGTAGTAGGCGGTTTCATCCGCCCGAGAGAAATTGAGGTTTTCTCATTGAAGGGAATAGAGAGGATTTCATCATTTGATGTGCCAACTAGCTTCCAGTATGCCATTTAGAGCAGAGACTCGGTATAATGGAAAGATGCAAAGCGGACCAAAATGGAGTCCATATACACCAACAAAGTATAGACTTTGAACTTTGCTCCAGAAGGGGTAAAGCCCGTAGGCTGTAAATGGATCTTCAGAAAGAAGATTGGTGTAAATGGACTGGTTGAAACGCATAAGGCTAGACATGTTGTATAGGGTTTTTTCATCAGAGACCTGGTTTGGACTATGATGAAACCTTTTCTCCAGTGGCTATGCTCAAATCCATTTGGATCCTTCTTAACATTGTTGTCTTCTATGATTGTAAGTTCTGGCAGATGAACGTATAGATGTCTTTTTCAGTATTTGGAAGAGTGCATCTATAGGGTTCAGCCAGAGGGTTTTCAATCAGAGTGGAAGCATCAGGTAAGTGTACAAGATGCTTAAGTCTATGGACTAAAGAGGGCATTACGGAGTTGGAACATCTGTTTTGATGAGACAGTTGAAGAATACGACCTTATCAAAAATCCAGATGAACCATTTATATTACAATTAGTCAAAGGATCCTTGTCACAGAGGTTCACCATGATATACATGGGTGATACCAAATACATTCTGGGGATCCATATCTATAGTGATAGATCAGAGTGGATAGTGGGACTTTTTAAGTCAAGGTACACCAACACCATACTAAAAACATTTAGTATGGAGGATTCTAAGAACGGTAGTCTACTGGCTTGTCACGGAATCACCTTCTCCAGAGAGATGTCTACCAAGGCTGATTTGGAAAGGGCTCGCATATCGATTATACCCTACGCTACTGTGGTAGGCTCTATAATGTATGCGATGTTGTATACCAGACCAGATGTTCCTTACGCAGCGAAAGCGTGGTAAGCTGGTATCAGTCAAATCCAGGGGAGAAGTACTGGGAAGCAGTATTAAGCATTCTCATGTTCCTGAAAAGGACTGAGGAGGTGTTCATGGTGTACGGCAGTTTGGACCTCAAGATCGAGGCCTTTGCTGACTCCAGCTTCCAGAGTGATAAGAATGACTCCAAATCCATATCGAGTTATAGCTTTATCCTCAGTAGAGGGACGGTCTGTTGGAAGAGCTCCAAGCAGAGCACCGTTGCTGACTTGACAATGGAAACAGAGTAAATAGCTACTTGTGACACCGTAGAAGAGATAGTCTGGATAAGGAAGTTCTTAATTGAACTTCAGGTGGTTCATTCCATTATTGGTCCTATACTTTTGTATTGTGACAACAATCGGCGCTATAGCTTTAGGGAAGGAACCCGAATCCCATCAGTGATCCAGACATATCTTAAGGCGGTAATACTTGATCAGGGAGATAGCTTTTCTCCAGGAGATCGAGGTAAGGAGAGAAGAAACGGAGAACAACACTGCAGATCCACTCACCAGGGCTATCCCTCAGACATGGTTCGAGAGGCTAATCGAGATGAAAGGTCTGCGATACGCCAATATATGGCCTTAGTGCAAGTAGGAGATTGTTAGTGTATATGCCCTAGAGGCCATTATTGTATCATATTGGTTTGTATATTAATTAATGGAAGCTTGGATATTCACAGTTGTATTGACAGTCTTGCTCAAAATGGTAGTATGCTACCTGGTTTGTTTCTACTTCAATATGTGCATGTGTATCTTTTAGCATATTTCTTATACATATTAGTAGATCCTTTAGGATCTTTGCTTGATTACCAGCGTTGTGATGGCAGTCACACTAGTGGGGGCTGGGTAATCTACAAGCATATCCTTATGCAGGTCCCTAGTCGTAGGATTATCGATAAGGGGTATCGATACTCCGGAGTAGACTAGTGTATACGCTTCTCATCCCAGCAGGGGAGATGGTCTGTCCCACAGCCATTAGTACTTCGTACTAGAGATAGTATGCAGGTGTTCATTAGGTTATAAGTATACCAGACAGGACTCGTTGGGAACTGCTGGTTGGTACTATACCTATCGTCAGATAGCAGTTCCCAGGTGACATGAGTACAGCTTAGTCCGTCGACTTGACACTGCTGCTTTGCCTCGAGTGTGTTCCCACTGTACTTTGATTACTACCCTACCACGGCTCAAAGGAGTCGTACAGGTAGTAGTTGGGTGTAGTCCCGAAGCACTTGGAGGCAGTGGCGGTTAGATAGGATTCGTCTCTCCCAGTATTGGGGGTTGATATTGCGCTGTGTTTGGAGAGCCGTTACACAAAGTCCCTGGCCAGGGCAAGCGAGATTTACTGGTAGGTACTCCAGTAGTTTCTCAGGGTGTAATGGGCTTCACTCCGACATGACTTATACCGCTATTAGGGGTCTGACGTTTATCGTCCCCCTAGGTCCGATATGCGATACTCTTAGAAGAACAGACCGGACTGTATGGAGATTGTCACAGATAGGCTCGGTTGGAGTTCGGATGAGTTTTTCTCATCGGCCTTCTCATCGACATATACCTGGGAGTCGTTACGTACAGCTAGTGCCGCTTGCGACCTATGGTTAAACCCACTGCCAGTGTAATGTCGAGTCTTTAGAGTCCCACATAGAGGGTTTCCCTGCATCAGACAAATGATGTAGAGGTCGTATGGTTTTACGACAGGGTTCGATCACGTGCGTGTACTCATGCGCACATGATGATTCGGACGGACAATACTAGCGGGCCTTGGTTTAAGCCGGATCCTAGTATTGTACTGATGGATTGTTTTCGTCTTTTGTATCCGCATTTTTCGGAATACGGATACGGGTACGTATGTACGGACGAAGGGCATTTTTTGTAAATTGGTCAAAGATGCTTCTAGATGGTGACATGTCATATTGTTATTATTCATTTTGGTTTAAATGGAAATTCATTATGTCATGGAGAGAATGAGGTGGAAATTGCATGAAAATGGACTTAGCTTCTTATGACACATGGTGGCATTTTGGCCCATGAGTCATTTTTTGTTACTTGAACCATATATGTGATAATTCATTATGGATTTATCAAGGGAATTATCAATATGGTTCAGTTGAGAAAAAGAAGGGAGCTAACTCCATTCTCCACTCTCTTTCCTCACTAGCTTTTTCTCTCCAAGGTCACCTTCTTTCTCAAAGCTCTAGTGAACTCATGTGTTGAGTGATCTAGGGCAAGCATAGATATTACAATCCATCCACACATCTCTACATCTCCTCCCACATCATGAGTAGCGATCTTGATGCCCTAGTTGCCTCCGTTGAGGTAGGAGTTCAATGCACATCTCCTCGGATGGATCATCTTGGATTTGAGGAGACCGATGAGGGAGCGGCGATCCGAATCGTTCCATGGAGTCAAAAACCAGAAGAAGGACAACGAGGAATGATGACCCGAAGGACCGGAATCATGAGGTATAAACCTCTGTACATTTAGTTAACCTGACATCTAGTTAGCTAGTTAGGGTTTAGCACCGATCCAGGAGTCCAAGTCTGTGCCGCGATCTTTTGAAAATTGTTTTTCACCTATTCCGCCTCCCCGCTATCCCGTGGGGTGCGCGACATGGACTTATATAACCAATCTGATCTTGCAAGAGCATACGCTGAGTGTTTTCTTCTCTCTCTCTCCAGGTAGCGACCATGTCACGCCTTAATCATGATAATATGGATGTATTGACCGAACCCGCTTGTTATACTGTGCTAGGGAACGTTGGTCCCGCTCTACCTTATAATTGTTATAAGACCGAGCAGGAAATAGAGGATTACCGGGATTCTCGTACCGTCCAAATGAAGAAAGTTCATGATGATGCATCTTCTTCGGGTGTGTTCATTACAGAGAACTGTTTCTCAGTATCCTCTACATCCTGGGTATGAGATACCGGATAAGGATCCCATATATGTAATCTGTTACATGGGCCATTGATAGGTAGAGAACTGGGAATGGTTGATAAAGTTTCAAGAGTTGGAAACGGTGCAATTGTTGCAGCCAAAGTGTTGGCAGTTATCACCCTGTATTATTAAATACATTGATTCTAAACGAATGTTATTATATACCGAACCAGATATGCAACATTATATCAGTCTCTTTATTTACTAAAGAAGGATATAATTTTGCAATGTTGGATAATGTTTTGAACATTTCATATATCAAGAGTTGATCGGTTCAGGCATGTTATCTAAAAGCATATTCGTTCTAAATCGAACTACAGTTCTCAACGTACAGAACACACACAAGAGGAAGAGTTCAGAAATGAACGAATCCTTCTTGAGGCATTGTAGACTGGGTCATATAAATGTGCCCCGACTAGCTAAGTTACATTAAGATGCATATTTAAATCAGTTTGAATTTAAATCTTGTGAAACTTGCCAGTCATGTCACAAAGATAAAATGACCATAGCTCTGTTTACTGGAAACAGAGAAAGAGTTAGTAAACTCTTGGGATTGATACATGATGATGTATGTAGGTCCCCTATCTACACATGCCAGGACCGGTTCTTTGTACTTCATTATATTCACTGATGATCTCTCAAGATTCGGACATATGTTCCTGTTGGAACACAAGTCTGAAGCTTTTAAGAAATTCAATGAATATAAGTCAGAAGTAGAGAACCAAAACGGGTATAAGTATTATGTCCTTTGATATGATCCAGGAGGAGAATACTTGAGCACGGAGATCCTTGACTATTCTAAAGGAGAATGAGATTCTCTCTCAGCATCACTCCTCCGTATACACCACAGCACTAAGGTGTATCGGGGCGGAGCAATCGCACCCTATTCGATATGGTGCGATCTATGATGAGTACTACTGAGTTGCCTATTTCCATTTTGGGATTTATGCACTTGAGAAGCTGCATACCTATTGAATAGGGTTCCAACCAAATCAGGTGCCTACTACTCCATATGAGATATGGTATGGGAAGAGCCTATGTCTTAAGTAAGTTAAGATTTGGGGTTTTCCGACCTATGTCTAAAAGCAAAATCCGGACAAGCTCGAGGCAAGGTCAGTTTTGTGGAAGTTTGTTGGATATCCCAAGCATTCATAAGGAATATCTTCTACCGCACCGAGGAACAAAAGGTGCTTTATTTCACGGCATGCCACATTTTTAGAAAAGGAATTTTTTATGGAAGAAATTAATGATCATGAGGTAGAACTGGAATAAGTTCCAGCTATACAAACTACAGCTGATGATTTGATAGAACCGGAGGATTCAATAGCTCCCAACGAACCTCAGCTTCTCCACCGATCTGGTAGGGTTTTTCATTCGCCTGAGAGATACTTCGGTTTTCTCTATAACAGTGGGAGCGAGGATTGCATCATGAGATGATGACCCAACTACTTTCGAGCAGGCTATCAAGAGTGGGGACTCTGTAAGAATGGCTGGATGCTAAGCGATCTGAGATGGAATCCATATACACCAACAAAGTATGGACTTTGGTTGCTTTATCTGAAGGGTTAAATCCCCATCAGGAGCAAGTATAACTTGAGAATATTACTTGGTGTAGATGGAAAAGTTGAGACTTTCAAAGCTAGACTTGTTGCAAAAGGTTCTCTTCATCGATCAGGTGTGGTTTATGATGAAACCTTTTCTCCAGAAGCTATGCTTAAGTCCATCCGGATCCTACTTACCATTGCTACATACCATGACTACGATATCTGGCGGTTGGATGTTATGACTGCTTTTCTAAATAGTGATTTGGAAGAGAGCGTCTATAATTACACAACCAGAGGGTTCCGTAGACAGTGGGAGCAGCGGAAATGTGTGCTAGTTGCTTTACGGGTTAAAGCAGGCATCGCGGAGTTGGAACATCTGTTTTGATGTGGTAGTCAAAGCGTTTGACTTCATCAAAATGGTAGATGAACCTTGTATATACAAAAGGTAGTAGAGAGTAAGGTGGTCTTCCTCGTATTGTACGTAGATGACATACTCTTGATAGGAAAGGTGTTTCCTATGCTACACTCGGTCAATCTCCTCTTATCACAAGGATTCTCCATAAAGGATCAAGGTGATACATCCTAAATCCTGGGTTTTGGATCTATGAGATAGATCTAAGTGGATGTTAGGATTCTCACTAGGTGTAGTGAGATGGTATCAATCGATCCTGGGGAGAATCACTGGATAGCTTCCAGGGTGGTAAGGTCGACTGAATGTCAGTCACAGGCATTGTCTTTACCCTCAGTGGAGGGACGGTATGTTGGAAGAGTTCTAAGCTAAATACCGTGGCAAACTAGATGATAAAGGCCGGATACATCGCTACGAAAGATGCTACCAAAGAGGCAGTCTGGGTGTATATTAGTTCATGAGATGAACTTCGTTCCTACCATTATGTGACAATGGAGTTATGGCTTGTGACTAGGAACCCCCGTCCCATCAGTGAACCAGATATATTCTAAGGCAGTATCACCTGATCAAGGAGATGGTTGATCTCCAAAGAGATCGAGATTAGGAGAGCGGACTCAGAGGACAACACGACGGATCCACTCACAAAGGCCTTTTCCCAAGAGAGACTTTTATGGGATGGTTGAGTATGGGATACTACAACCATTGCTATATGATGACCCTAGTGCAAGTGGGAGATTGTTAGTTATATGTATGCCCTGGAGTCCATTATTGTACATATGATGTATATTATAGTGGATGCTTGGACATACATAGGGAGGACTTTCTTGCTCGACATGATAGTATGCTATCTGGTTACTCTTTATCTTAACATGTAGACTGATTGTCTCTCTGTTATACGTTGGTAAAGCCTTTAGGAAGTGTACTTGACTACCTGGATTATGATGCAGATCATACTAGTGGGACAAAGGTAGTCCGTGAGTACATCCTTTAATGTCCCTAGTCGTGGGTGTATCGAGACGGGGCATCGATATACCAGAGTAGACTAGCGTATAATTTCTCGACCCATGTAGATGGGCAGTGGATGATCCCATATCCATTGGTGTTTGACATCAAAGATGGTATACGGGTGCTCAGTGGAGACTGGGTACACTGGACGTACTCGTCGAGAACTCCTAGATGGTATTATACCTCACGTCAGATGGCAGTTCTCTGGTGACACTGGTACAGGTTAGTCTGTCGACCCGAGATCGTCATAGAATCTTGTGTGATTCCCACTGTGCTTTGATTTCCACCTTACCAGGTTCAAGAGAACGTGCGAAACGGTGTTTTTTGGGTACAGTCCCAAGTCACATGGAGGCAATGAGCGATAGGAGGGGATTTCGTCTTTCCCGGTATTGGGGGTTGATGTTGCGCTGTGCTCGATTGGCTATAACAGGAAGTCCCTGGCCAGGGCTGTTTCTGAAATTTACTGGTAAGTGTTATCAGTAGTTTCTCGACCCGTTATGAGCCTCATATCGGCATGACTTATCGAGTTATTGGGGTCTGACGTTTACCACCCCAAGACGAGATATGCGACATATCAGACGAAAAGACCGGACTGTATGGTAGTGTTACTGATTGGATTCGCAGGAGTATCAGCTTCCTTGTTGATCTTCTGATCGCTCAATACCCGGGTGGCCGTTACGTTTAGAAGACCACTTGCGACTTGTGGGTGTTTGATATGATCATCACCTACTGCCGGTGTATTGACGAGTCTTTAGAGTCCTACACAGAGGTTTCCTGGTTCATGCGAAACGAAGTAGGAGCACATATGTGATATGTGCGGGACCGAGATTAATACGCGTATGTGATACCACATTCTATTCTCGCGATATGTGATATCGGTCGGTAATATGTGATATAGCCGGGTTATCGGATCAAGTGTTGATTCGATATGTTGATACATTTTATTAGTCGGTTGTATGTGATATAGCCGGATTATTAAATCAAGTGTTGATTTAATAATTTAATGTATAATTATATATTTGATATATTAACTTACATTAACTAATATTATCTCACTTAAGAATTCTTTTTCTTACTAGTATACACTTGGTATATATGTGATATATATTAATGTACATCTTTTGTGTCATGCTAGATGCCACATGCTACCTGGGTGTATGAGACTTACACTATGCTTATAATAATGGAATGGTTTTGCTTATTTAAAGTTAATCAAAATTAATGGTCATTAGTCACAAGCTTGGAAGTTTGGAGAAGCTTGTAGCATCTTTGACTTAGTCCATTAATTTTGTTTTACTTGTAGATATTGATTAACCTAACCATTATTGTAACCTATGGTTTATTCTCTACATGAGTTAGTGTATGACACTAACTGACCCATGGTTGCTATTCTCACCTCATGAGTTCATTCTTCATCTCTTAACTTCATCTTCTTTTTCATGAGAAAAAGCTTGCTAGCTTTTTTATAAGTGATGAAATAATGTGAGAAAAAGAAATCTAAAGAGAGCCCACTTCCTACTTTATCATTCTCTACTATTAGCCATTTAGTTTAGGGTGTTTGCTTTACTAATCTACCATTAGTGAAGAGGTAGCATGAGCTTGAGTCTCCTCGACGCAAATCATCTTCGGCTTCGAAGACTTCGAGCAAGCTTGTTCATTTCTCCAAGAGAACCCATACTAGAGTTCGGGAGATCTCTATTCGCAACGAAGGGACTACTACATGGAGCATTAGAAGTGAAGGACCGGCCTACAAAGGTTGTATTCCTCATTCACTTAGATGTAAAGTTATTTACATATGTTTTCGTCGCATTTTCTAGTAACGATTCTAGGGTTAGGGTTAGCTAGAACGGCAAATTTTTGAAATTGGCATGGATGATACTTCCCGAAACCTTGCTGTCATGCTAGGCAACCCTACAAGGTCGACGTTTCCATCGCAGTGAAAGCTGAAATGGCCGCGATGTAAAAGAAACTCGAAGCTATCGAAAACAAATTCTCTTCAGCCTTCCTAAACCAGGTTACGCGTCCCAAAATCGTGTGTGGTTGCTGTGCTGACCCATCACATTTTACGGAAGAATATCCTTTGAGTCCACCGTTTCAAGGTTAATAACAAATTAATGCTACTTTTCAGCAACGACTTAGAAACGATCCTTATTCTTCCACATACAATCAGGGATGGAGGAATCATCCTAATTTTTCTTTTAACCAAAACCAAACTCAAACTCAAAATACGTTCCCAAGCCAAAATAACTATCAAAGACCTCCACAGCAACAGCAACCACCACAACCGAGTCAGCACCCCTTTCAGCTTCAACCCTTTCAAAATCCGGCCAACAGTTTTGCACCTTATAATAATTCTTTCCAAACGTCCGGTACCGAAAAATCCTCTGTACTCGAACGAAGCTTGGAAACATCTACTAAACATTCCGAGCAAATGACAACTAATTTAACATCTTCTATCCAATCATTAGTGCAGCACACCGCTTCCTACGGTGAAAGCATTAAATCGATAGAAGCACAACTTGCACAGTTTAATGCCGCGATGAGTGAGAGAGAGAAAGGGAAACTTCCATCTCAACCCATACCAAATCCCGGTCACTCACAAAGTCATAATGTGTGTGCCGTAACCACGTTGATATCGGGAAGAGTGCTGAATAACAAAGTGGGTGAACATGTTGATGTTGATGATATTAATGACACCCCGGCTTCTTCTAATCCTCTTTCGTCTAATCCAACAACTTCTTCCGAGCCTATTCTTCATTTTCCACTAGGCTCGAACCCTCAGCCCACTCCCTCGAGTCAACCTAAAACGATCTCAACTCCAATTCTAGGATCGATTCCATCACCACAAACTTCTCCACAAATGGTAGACCCAACCCTTATTGATAAAGCACCTTATCTAGATAGGTTAAAGGGCAACAGACCGAGTCCCCAAAAGGAGAAGATTGTGGAAATTTTAAAGCAAGTTAACATAAATATTTCCCTCCTAGATGCTATCCAACAAGTTCCGTCCTATGCGAAAATTCTAAAGGACTTGTGCACTAGGAAAAGGAAAATTCAAGTACCTAAAAAAGTTTTCTTAACGAGTAATGTGAGTACGGCTTTTACCCAACAATTGCCTAAGAAACATAAGGACCCCGGTTGTCCTACAATATCTATAACTATCGAGGCTAAAAGCATAAATCGTGCTCTACTTGATTTAGGCGCTAGTGTTAACTTACTCCTGTATTCAGTCTATGAGCAGTTAGGTATAAGAGAGTTGAAACCTGCACACTGCACTCTCCAGATGGCAGATCGATTGTTCATATCAGATTTTTGCATTTTTATACCGCCCAATTTTTATCATATTGCTTATCGGTAGGTACTCTTGAGCCGTGTTTGCTAGTCAATTGCAGGATACAGGTTCTCGGCTCTAAACAGTGAAATTCATGGAAAAGCACGACAAATTCCGGATTACTGCCAACCACAGATAAAACACGGGTCTCCGCTCTCTATCCGTATGTTGCCACACACCAGTTTAAGAAGACAAAATGGCAAATCGATTGTCATCTTCATGCACAAAGCACAATGGCAACACAAAGTCCAAGAAATCTACGCGGAGCTCAAGAAAATCATGACAAAAGATCCACATCCAATCACCTTTTGATCTACTAAAATTCTGGAAGAAATGTGAAAAGATTATCAGAAACAACATACACCAGACTGAAGGAAAGAGAAAACCAGAGAAAACCACACAAGGGCAGAAGCCAAATCCTCCGTACGGCCGCGGATCTGCGGCCAATAGGGGGTCGCGGCCGTGGATCCGCGGCCGTACGGGCTTGTCTGCTGATGAAATTTTGGGGGCATTTAGTTCATTCCATCTTGGTTCTGAATGTTGCCCTAGGTTTCCATTTCCCTGCCTATAAATAGTCCAGAACTTGCCAAAGCCAAGGGTCCTCATTCTTGTATTTAGATTTTAGAATACATGTGTTGTTCTTCTTCCTCCTCTCATCTCTTCTCCATTAAAAACTTGTAGTGAGCTTTTGTGAGTGAAGAATGAATAAAGGAGTTCTTGTTCTTACCATGCTTATCTTGTTGTAATTGTTAATTATATTTGCTTGTATTTTTTATTTGCTAATCTAGTTGTTGTTATTTGTTGTTTATTTCTTTCTTGTTCTCTTTTTCTTTATCCTTAAAACAACTATGATGCTTAAGATTGATCCTTGCCAAGGTGAGGTCTCAAATAGCTAGTTGTAATCTTCTAACCTCTTTCTTTCTATCTTCTTCCCTTGTTTTATTTTCCTTTTTCTTGTAATGGGTGAGTAGTTTTCATACTTGTTAGGGTAGGATAAGGAAAGTTTGAGAGAAGGAAATCTCTCTCACTCTTTCCTTGCCCAACATCTTAATTCGGACTCCCGTTAATTGAACCACAATCCGCTCCCTACGGCACCCTATCTTACATGATAGCGGTGATTCCTTAGTGAGACCGGTTGTGGTTGAATTAACCGAAGGTTAAGGCTAAGAGCCAAGAACGGACGGACAAGCACCAAAAGGAAGAACTTAAGCGTTGGAAAGCCTAGTTTATACTCGCAAGTTCCTTCCTAGTCGTGCTAATCCCCGTTGTTGCCGATTACCATAACACCGATATTAATAGTGGCAATGAAAGAAGTGAGCGACTCCTAACTCAAACTAACCTAATCCTAACCCTAACAAGCTCTCTTTACATATCATTTTAGCACATAGTTAATCTCAAAACAAACTTGGACATTTGGACTTAACTCGTTAAAGCACATAGAAAAAGATTCCCATCTCCCTGCGGACGACCCGTACTCAACCGGCTAGCTACAAGCGAAACCGTCTTGATTGCGGTAATAAAGTTGAACACGCAAAAACTCTACCAATCAAGTGGTGCCGTTGCCGGGGAGACGGTAGTTTATTTCTTTGTGTAATTTCGGATTAATTTATGAATATAAATATAACCGAAAAACAAAACAAAAAAAATATACATTGTAAAAAACTATCTTGTTATTTTTGATTAGTTTTTGTGCAAGTGTGCAGGATAAAAAGACGGTCGAATTCAGTGCCAAAGACGTGGGAAGTTAGACCCATATCTCGCGGATACACCGCGACGGATCAAGACGGAGCCAACGGTCTACTGTAAAAATCTGGAGCAGATACAGTGAGCAAATCAAGATTCAGGAAATCCGGACAAGCATAGGACACCCAAAGAAGCACAGACCAGCAAACTGGAGCTCCAATTCCTCAGACTAGCCGCGGAACCGCGGCATTAGAGCTCTATTGCCGCGGAATTGCGGCCATTTGTGGCTTTCATTTCCCAAAACTCCCTGTAAGTGTTCCTTATCTCTTTCCCACTCCTCTGGACTCCACTGAACTGTGTTTTCTGCAGCATTCTTTGCGCAAACTCTCTTCCCCCTTCGAATAAATTGTTTTTGTGCAGGATTCTTTGCGCCGCGCTAAAAAAATAAAAATTGATTGCAGTTGATTGTTACTGCTTTGCATTTATTAATACGGACTTTAAGGGGCTTGAAACCAATCCAGATTGGGTGGGGATTTCATCACCCTTCCCAGGACCCTAGAAATCACAAAAAGCATATGCATTGACCATTGTTTAATTAAAAAATACTAGACTCAGCCCTAAGGACTTCGCGCTCAATAGGACAGAGGACTAGTTACAGGCATCGGCCGTTTATCCTATCCTGACTTTGCGGTGTCTAGGCAAGTGTGTCCAAGGCAAGTGGTTACTTAATTAGGACCACTACTTACGTAGTGGGGAGCCTCCCACTTACCTGGCACTTACCTGGCCGCAATTGGCGGAGAAGAGACGGTTTGAGGTCCTATTTCTAGCCCTTTGGAACAGTTAGGAGCTGTCTAGCTGACCTAGGTGACCCTAGATCTAGGTGTGATTGTGCATATCTTGTTTGTGATTGCTTGAAGCCGTAAGTCCGTACAAATTTCTGTAAAGCTCTTTCTAAAAAGAAAAAAAACCAAAAACTTTTATAAAAACTTGCGCTTTGTCGCCAGAATCCATTTTTTCACCCACCACCCATCGTATTTCTCCATTGACGTTTTCTTACCCTCACCTTCTCCGCTTTGACTATACTAAACTCGTTTAGTGTATGTCCGCTTGGACTCGGGACACTAGCGCCCGCCTAGTCCACGTTACGTTAGTCGCTACCGACTACGCGATCGACTCAGACGTCGAAACTCCGTCCAGGCCTCATTCACCCTTACCTTTGCCGGCCAACTCCAACGTTGATCGGAATTCTGTTCATACATCCTCATCTTCACCTTCACCAACCTCTTCTTCCGCGATGTCAGGATTTAATCCAAACATCCCTACAACTCCCCCGGGTTTGATTCGACCTCCTATGGATGCGAATAACCCACCACCACTGCCTGTTGTAGCGCCACAGCGAATTGTGCTCCAGGATCGTTTCTATCCCACCCGTTCTGCACTTCCCACCTGTCTCTCCCTTCCACCGGCCAATGGGGATAATTTTGAAATTAAGCCCCACTTCATTAACATGCTTCCAAAATTTCATGGGCTTGAATCTGAAGATGCCTATATCTTCATCAACAAATTTCAAAACGTTTGTGCCATGATGAAAACCACCCAGCTGTCGGACGATGCTATACGGCTACGTGTCATTCCGTTCACTTTGTGCGATCTTGCTGAAAAATGGATGTATAGCACCGCTTCCCACTCCATAACCAGTTGGGATGAGTTTTTGAAAGCGTTTCTCAAGAAATTCTATCTGAATCATAAAACCGCGAGGATCCGTAACGAAATCAACCAATTCTCTCAGCTTCGTACTGAACCCTTCTGGAAGTGCTTTGACCGGTATAAAGACCTTCTTGTTCATTGCCCTCACTATGGTATCAAGAAATGACAAGTTTGCCAAACTTTATACGAGGGCCTGAACCCAGCAACCAAGCAGTTATTGGAAACCATTTGTCAGGGCCACTTCCTATCAAAATCTGATGAGGAAGCGTGGCAATTCTTCGACGACCTTGCGGAACAAACGCTTCAATGGGAGAGCACCAGACCAACTTCTTCTTCTTCTTCCTCCACCTCTACTGGTCAGTCTAGGGTAGGAATTCACCAACTCGATGTCTCTATTGTAATGAAAGCTGAAATGGCTGCAATAACGAGAAAACTTTAAGCGATAGAGAGCAAATTTTCATCTCCTGCTCCTGCCCCTGTTCTTCCCCTTCGTACCATTTGTGCTTGTTGTTCCGATCCTTCTCACTTAACCGAAGAGTGTCCTTACAATCCACCATCTCAAGGACAGGATCAGTTTAATGCTGTATTTCAGCAAAGACCAAGAAATGATCCATGCTCTTCCACCTACAATCCCGGTTGGAGGAACCACCCCAATTTCGCCTGGAATCAGAATCAGCATCAATTCCAAGGCAACAATTTCCAAAGGCCCCCTCCGCCGCAACAACAAGCGCAACAACAAACTCAACATCAGTTTCAGCAGCCCTTCCAACCCCAACCTTTTCAAAATCAGACGAACAACTTTGCACCCAACAATTCTTTTCCTCAAAACAACTTTGTTCCGTCAAACAACGATAAGGTTTCCTCGCTAGAACGAAGTCTGGAGGCGTTCGTTAAACAATCGACACAATCCACCGCAAACATTCAGTCTTCCATTCAGTCGTTGGTGCAACACACTGCTGCACATGGGCAAAGCATCAAGACCATCGAAGCCCAGATAGCACAACTGAATGCGGCCTTAAGCGAGCGAGAGAATGGGAAGCTTCCATCTCAACCTCTCCCAAATCCCGGTCACCCACATAATGTACATGTTGCTCTTGAACAACAGAATCATAATGTGAGTGCCGTGACAACACTGAGATCAGGAAGGATGCTGCACAACAACATCGGCACAACAATTGAGGATAATGACACCTTGCCGCTTCTTCTTCTTCTTCTTCGTCTTCTGAGCCTACTCTCCATTCTTCAAAAGGCTCTTCTTCTTCTTCTTCTGTTCTGAACGGACCCACTTCTCACTCCATGAAAACACCAGCTCTAGGATCCGTTCCAACTCCACAGTCTCCTCCACAAGCATTGGACTCAACCAATTTTAAAAACGTTCCAATTCCAAACCGGTTGAGGTCCAATAAACAAAATCCACAAATGGAAAAGATTCTGGAGTTGTTTAAGCAGGTTAACATAAACATTTCCCTTTTAGATGCTGTCTAACAAGTCCCGTCCTACGCGAAAATCTTAAAGGACTTGTGCACGAAAAAGAGGAAGTCTCAGGTACCCAAGAAAGTTTTCTTGGCTAGTGTTGTGAGTGATGCTCTTACCCAATCTTTACCGCAAAAACGGAAGGACCCTGGCTGTCCTACGATTTCTATTACCATTGGGGATAAGAACATCAACCGCGCACTATTAGTCTTGGTGCCAGTGTTAACCTGCTTCCGTACTCAGTATATGAGCAATTAGGTGTAGGAGAGCTGAAACCCACACACTGCACTCTCCAAATGGCCGACCGATCGATCACCCATCCTAGGGGTGAGCTAGAGGATATGTTAATCAAGGTTGGGGACTTCATATTCCCCGTTGACTTCATTGTATTAGACACACAGCCTGTAGCTAACCCTCGGAATCAAATTCCGGTGATACTCGGTCGCCCATTCCTTCCAACCTCAAATGCTGTGATCAATTGTCGAAATTGTTCAATGAACCTATCTTTTGGAAACATGACAATTGAACTCAACATTTTTAGGTTGGGGAATCAACCCTCCGAACCTAATGCTCATATACTAGACGTTTGCTCAATCCAGGAGATCACCCCAGAAGAGTGTGAATTCGAGGAGTTTCTGTTTGATCACGATAACCTTAACGCCACTAGTGCGTTCCTCTTCGAACCTGCTGCTGTTTCTGCGCCCGACAATGACTACGAGTGTTTCACTTTCTCGACCGATCTTAGCCACTCACCACCCGAGTTTGAATCCTTCGAATTTCTGGATGAGTTACCTGAACCATCCAACTCGGTCCCTTACACTCGTTTTGAACCTTTGCTGGAATCCTTTGAGTTCGAGACCTTTTCACCAATCTTGCCTTCAATCGTTTCACCTCCAACGCTCGAACTCAAGCCTTTGCCGTCTCACCTTAAGTACGCTTACTTGGGTGAGAACGAGACCCTCCCTGTTATCATCTCGGCTTCTCTAGCTCCCGAGCAAGAGAGAGCCCTTCTCGCGGTCTTGCACAGTAATAGGCAAGCTTTTGGCTGGTCCATGGCGGACATCAAGGGAATTAGTCTCTTGATCGTTGAACATCACATTCATCTAATGGATGATGCCAAACCAGCCAGGGATCCACAAAGGCGACTCAATCCAGTCATGAAGGAGGCTGTGAAAAAGGAGATCGTTAAATGTCTAGATAGTGGTATCGTTTACCCTATCTCTGATAGCCAGTGGGTTAGCCCCATTCACGTTGTCCCTAAGAAATCAGGCATAACAGTCATCACTAACGAGGCGAACGAGTTAATCCCTACTCGCACCCAAAATGGGTGGCGAGTATGCATCGATTACAGAAAACTCAACGCCACAACGCGGAAAGACCACTTTCTGCTACCTTTCATTGACCAAATGCTTGAACGATTGGCCGGACACGAGTACTACTGCTTTCTTGATGGCTACTCCGGCTATAATCAGATTCCCATCGCCGAAAAAGACCAGGACAAGACCACATTCACTTGTCCTTTCGGCACGTTTGCATATCGTCGCATGCCCTTTGGGTTATGCAATGCGTCCGCTACCTTCCAGCGGTGTATGATGGGAATCTTCTCAGACATGGTGGAGAAATTCCTGGAGATCTTCATGGACGATTTTTCCATCTTCGGCGATTCCTTCAACGAGTGTTTGCTGCATCTCGACGCTGTCCTTACCCGATGTAAGGATAAGAACCTCACTTTGAATTGGGAGAAGTGCCACTTCATGGTGCGCGAAGGTATTGTCTTAGGACATATCATTTTGCAAAATGGCATAGAGGTTGACAAAGCAAAGATTGAGGTCATTTCCAATCTCCCTCCTCCCAGATGCATCAGAGACATCCGAGCCTTCCTTGGCCATGCCGGTTTCTATAGACGGTTCATCAAGGACTTTAGCAAGATTGCTAGGCCCTTTTACTCTTTTGCTGGCCAAGGACACGCCATTCGACTTCGACTCGAGCTGTGTGACTGCGTTCGAGTCATTAAAAAGCTCACTCACTTCTGCTCCCGTTCTTTCTTCACCTGACTGGACGCACCCATTTGAGATTATGTGCGATGCATTCGACTTTGCTATTGGTGCTGTCCTTGGACAACACATCAAAAAAATGCCGCACGTAATCTATTATGCTAGCCGAACCCTGAACGACGCCCAACTGAATTATACAACAACTGAGAAGGAATTCTTGGCTGTTGTATTTGCTTTAGAAAAGTTCAGGCCCAACCTCATCGGCTCTCCAGTCATTGTCTACACAGACCATTCTGCTCTGCGCCATCTTTTTGCGAAGAAAGATGCAAAATCTCGGCTGATACGTTGGATCCTCTTGCTTCAAGAGTTTGACCTTGTCATCAAGGACAAAAGAGGATGTGAAAACGTAGTCGCCGACCATCTCTCACGACTTCCTTCTTCGCCTTCGCTTCATATTCCGATCAACGACGTTTTCCCGGATGAACAACTCTTGACAGTATCTTGCGAACCCTGGTTCGCAGATATTGTGAACTATTTGGCCACAGGATTACTAGCGACTGAATGGTCACGTCAGGACAGACTTCGATTCTAATCCCAAGTAAAACACTTTTACTGGGACGAACCCTATCTGTTCAAGTACTGTCCCGACCAGATTATTCGTCGGTGTGTCCCTGATAAGGAATTCAAGAGTGTGCTGTCATTTTGCCACGATCAAGCATGTGGCAGGCATTTTGGCCCCAGAAAGACAGCTGAGAAGATCTTGCAGTGTGGTTTCTACTGGCCACAACTCTTCAAAGACGCTCATGACTACTGCAAGACTTGCTCCCGGTGCCAACACTTGGGCCGGATATCCAGGAGGAACGAGATGCCGCTCCAACCAATCTTGGTTGTGGAGATTTTCGACGTTTGGGGGATAGATTTCATGGGGCCGTTTCCCAGCTCTTTAGGGAACTTGTACATCCTTCTCGCTGTTGATTACGTCTCTAAGTGGGTCGAGGCTGTGCCCAGCCGAACTAACGACAACAAGGTTGTCATTAGGTTCCTTAAAGAAAACATTTTCTCCCGGTTTGGGCACCCCCGAGCGATCATTAGCGACAATGGAACTCATTTCTGCAATAAGACTTTCGAGGCCTTGATGCGGAAATATTCCATTAATCATAAGCTATCTATGCCCTACCACCCCCAAACCTGTGGGCAAGCCGAAGTTTCAAATCGGCAAATCAAGCAGATACTGGAGAAGACGGTTTCCAAGAACCGTAAGGATTGGTCGTTGAAACTCACTGATGCCCTTTGGGCATTTCGAACGGCTTATAAGACCGATTTTGGCATGTCTCCCTACCGGCTTGTGTACGGAACGGCTTGCCACCTCCCTGTCGAAATAGAGCATCACGCATTTTGGGCGATAAAAGAACTGAATCTGTCTCTCGAAGATGCGGGCAGCCATCGGAAGCTGCAGTTGAATGAATTGAGCGAGCTTAGGGATGAGGCTTACGATAACGCGGTTGTCGTTAAGAACCGAACGAAGGTGTTTCGCGATAAACACCTTTTGCGCAAAACTTTCGTACCTGGTCAACAGGTACTGCTTTACGACACCCGGCTACACTTTCATCCAGGAAAGCTCAGATCTCGCTGGAAAGGGCCGTATTTTGTGCGGAATGTGTATCCGCATGGCGCTGTGGATTTGGAGAATCCAAAGGACGGTTCATTTTTCAAAGTAAACGGACACCGACTTAAACCGTACCTTAGTGCCGAACCAACAGAGGAGCTCCTGGTCTTACAGGAGCCGGTTTACCCTGCATAATCTTCCTCTGCCTACCACCAAACTTCGGTTATCCAGCCAAGAACAGTGGACACTGTTCCAAATAAGTTTGGGGGTATGTATATACCATTTTGTATATATTTGTGGATATTCTTTTCCATTTTTTCTATTTTTCTTTTCTTTAAAAAAAAAATAAATTTGTGTATATCTAACCGACAATTTTGACCCTTCAATGATCTCTTCATGCAATGACAGTGAGGACACTGTCCAGTTTAAGTTTGGGGGTACGCTCGGTACACATTTCTAAGCTTCGCATTCATATGTATATTTTGCATCTGCATACTAAAAACCATAAAATCCATAAAAATCAGAAAATTTTCTAAAAACATAAAAACTTTTTCGTCAAGTTAGCTAGTGGGAAAACTCAAATTCAACATTTCGACGGTTTTGTTTGATAAGATAAGAATAACTAAATCTTATTTTTAGATTTTGAAAACCTGAAAGATAACTCTCCTTCGAAGTTAACTATAGCTGATATACGTCTTTACATCACACTACACGTGTCGTGAGTTTTGGAAATTAGATGACAAGTCTTTTATGTCTAAAAACTTTTAAATGGATAAATTATTTTCTGAGGATCAAATAGGTTTGTTCTGAAATAGGTAATATCAAGAATAGTTTATGAAGTGAAGTGAATATGAAGGAATGTTATTGATACCCTAATTGGAACTAAGTCTGAAAAATAACCCATCTGGAACTTGATTGGAATGATTACACATCGAACCCACTAAACACGTCTTTTATCCAAAAAAATAATTGAACTGCCAGTTATATCTCCGTTCGTATTAAATCATCATGATTTTCACGCTAAATTGTCTTTTGTTTTTGGACCTAGGTAACTTGAGTAATTAAGTCCGCTGGGGTGTCTCTACACCTAATGTCCTAAAGCCAACTGGTTTGGGTGTATTGGCCCAAAGCTCGTTAAGAAGCCTAGAAAGTCTAGATTAAAACAAAGTCAAGCAAGTGTTCTCTCCGAGTTAAAATTCCTAACGGTTCTTTGTGTGAGAATAATCTTGACAAAAGACAGGTTTTTATAAAAAAATATTTCTAGCGGAGATATGAAGGTTTTATTCTATGATAAAGACTATTGCACGTTCACAGAGGTGTGTATGAAATGAAAACAAGAAAAAGGTGGAATGAAAAATAAGACCTAGTTTTCTGTTAAGGAAGATAGAAATTCTGAAGTTGAAGCCTTACTAGAAAACGAACCTTGAAAAATACTTAACTCTTTATAAAACTTATGTGATCCTTTTAAAATTTTTATCTGGGCTTTATTATGTGACATGATGACTTTAATCGATCCTTCTGGAACTTAACGACACTATTTGCACTGCACGTAAAGATATATAAAATCTTTAGTTAAATAAAAAGCGAGGTGTGAAAAATAAGGGTTCGATAGTCTAGACTTAGGATCATAGAATTGTTATTTTCTGAAACAAAACTTTAGGGTTTGAATCATAGTTATTTTGCAAAACTATCTTGACCGGATTTTTTGGGTAGTATCCGCTGAAAACCCTCAGGAGACAACACTCCTCCTACTAGGGACATCTAGAGGTTTAACGGCTTGTTGCACATGCTCAGTGCAATCGCGTTCCCTGCGAAAGTGAGGTTAGGAATTTTTGTGAATAAATTGGCTTTGCTCGGGACGAGCAAATGATAAGTTTGGGGGTATTTGTTCATATCAGATTTTTGCATTTTTATACCGCCCAATTTTTATCATATTGCTTATCGGTAGGTACTCTTCAGCCGTGTTTGCTAGTCAATTGCAGGATACAGGTTCTCGGCTCTAAACGGTGAAATTCATGGAAAAGCAAGACAAATTCCGGATTACTGCCAACCACAGATAAAACACGGATCTCCGCTCTCTATCCGTATGTTGCCACATACTAGTTTAAGAAGACAAAAGGCCAAATCGATTGTCATATTCATGCACAAAGCACAATGGCAACACAAAGTCCAAGAAATCTACGCTAAGCTCAAGAAAATCATGACAAAAGATCCACATCCAATCACCTTTTGATCTACTAAAATTCTGGAAGAAATGTGAAAAGATTATCAGAAACAACATACACCAGACTGAAAGAAAGAGAAAACCACATAAGGACAGAAGCCAAATCCTCCGTACGGCTGCGGATCCGTGACCAATAAGGGGTCTAGGCCGTGGATCCGCGGCCGTACGGGCTTGTTTGCTGATGAAATTTTGGGGGCATTTAGGTCATTCCATCTTGGTTCTGAATGTTGCCCTAGGTTTCCATTTCCCTGCCTATAAATAGTCCAGAACTTGCCAAAGCCAAGGGTCCTCATTCTTGTATTTAGATTTTAGAATACATGTGTTGTTCTTCTTCCTCCTCTCATCTTTTCTCCATTAAAAACTTGTAGTGAGCTTTTGTGAGTGAAGAATGAATAAAGGAGTTCTTGTTCTTACCATGCTTATCTTGTTGTAATTGTTAATTATATTTGCTTGTATTTTTTATTTGCTAATCTAGTTGTTGTTATTTGTTGTTTGTTTCTTTCTTGTTCTCTTTTTCTTTATCCTTAAAACAACTATGATGCTTAAGATTGATCCTTGCCAAGGTGAGGTCTTAAATAGCTAGTTGTAATCTTCTAACCTCTTTTTTTCTATCTTCCTCCCTTGTTTTATTTTCCTTTTTCTTGTAATGGGTGAGTAGTTTTCATACTTGTTAGGGTAGGATAAGGGAAGTTTGAGAGAAGGAAATCTCTCTCACTCTTTCCTTACCCAACATCTTAATTTAGACTCCCGTTAATTGAACCACAATCCGCTCCCTACGGCACCCTATCTTACATGATAGCGGTGATTCCTTAGTGAGACCGGTTGTGGTTGAATTAACCGGAGGTTAAGGGTAAGAGCCAAGAACGGATGGACAAACACCAAAAGGAAGAACTTAAGCGTTGGAAAGCCTAGCTTATACTCGCAAGTTCCTTCCTAGTCGTGCTAATCCCCGTTGTTGCCGATTACCATAACACCGATATTAAGAGTGGCAATGAAAGAAGTGAGAGACTCCTAACTCAAACTAACCTAATCCTAACCCTAACAAGCTCTCTTTACATATCATTTTAGCATATAGTTAATCTCAAAACAAACTTGGACATTTGGACTTAACTCGTTCAAGCACTTAGAAAAAGATTCCTATCTTCCTGCGGACGACCCGTACTTAACTGGCTAGCTACAAGAGAAACCGTCTTGATTGCGGTAATAAACTTGAACACGCAAAAACTCTACCAATCATCGATCTATCACCCAACCTAGGGGTGAGCTAGAGGATGTGTTAATCAAAGTCGGGGAATTTATATTCCCTGTAGACTTTATTGTTTTAGATACGCAGCCTGTAGAGAACCCACGAAACCAAATTCCGGTGATTCTGGTTCCGCCTTTTCTAGCGACTTCCAACACAGTAATTAATTGTCATAACGGTTCTATGAACCTATCCTTCAGGAAGATGACAATTGAGCTTAATATCTACAAGCTAGGAAGTCAGCCATCGGAACCTTCTAATCATCTAATCGATATCTGTTCTGTCAACGAGATAGCTCCCGACAGCTGCGAAGTTGAAGAACTTTACTATAATGATCTCGACGACACTAGTGCGTCACTGTTTGATCTAGAAAATTATTATAATGAGGACACCTTTGATGAGTCCATTTTCGAATTTGAATTCTTTGACTCGTCGCAAAAGTCAGTAGCGCTTTCCGAGTCAATATCCTACGCAAGTTATGAACTTCTTAAAGAGTCCGAGTATCATTCCCTTACCCCCACCTTCTGTCGTCTCTCCGCCGACACTAGATCTCAAACCGCTACCTTCTCATCTTAAATATACATATTTAGGTGAGAATGAGTCTTTACCCATGATCATATCCGCTTCTTTATCCTTAGAGCAAGAGAACACACTTTTGTCGGTCTTGAGATCAAATCGGCAAGCATTTGGTTGGACAATGGCGGACATCAAAGGGATTAGTCCCTTAATTGTTGAACATCATATACATTTGATGGATGAAGTCAAACCAGCCTGAGACCCGCAAAGACGGTTAAACCCCGTCATGAAGGAGGCGGTAAAGAAAGAAATCGTCAAGTTCCTAGATAGTGGTATAATTTACCCAATATCTGATAGCCAATGGGTAAGTCCTATTCATGTGGTCCCTAAAAAGTTTGGCATCACGGTCATAACCAATGAGGCTAATGAGTTGATCCAAACACACACCCAAACTGGGTCGCGAGTATGTATTAATTATAGGAAAATCAATGCCGCTACGAGGAAAGATCACTTTCCTCTACCTTTCATTGGTCAGATGTTGGAACGATTAGCCGGACATGAATACTACTGTTTCTTGGACGGATACTCTGGCTATAACCAGGTCCCCAACGCCAAAAAGGATCAAGATAAAACAATATTTACTTGTCCTTTCGATACTTTTGCTTATAGATGCATGCCCTTTGGGTTATAAAACCCGCTATATTTCTGCGGTGTATGATGGGGATATTCTCAGACATGGTCGAGAATTTTTTAGAGATATTTATGGACGATTTCTCTATATTTGGGACTCCTTTGAGGAATGCCTACATCATCTTGACACGGTTCTTACCCGCTGTAAGGATAAGAATTTAACTTTAAATTGGAAAAAATATCATTTCATGGTCCAAGAAGGTATTGTCCTTGGACATATAATTTCACGAAAAGGCATTGAGGTCGACAAAGCTAAAATAGATGTCCATAACCTTCCTCATCCTAAATGCGTCAAAAATATACGATCCTTCCTTGGTCATGCAGGATTTTATAGGAGATTTATTAAGGACTTTAGCAAAATTTCTAGACCCTTAACTCTTCTCTTGGCCAAGGATAAAACATTTCACTTCGATTCAGGTTGCGAGGCTGCTTTTGAATCACTTAAAAGTTCCCTCACGACAGCCCCCATTCTGTCATCTCCAGATTGGAACCACCCATTCGAGCTTATGTGTGATGCATCAGATTTTTCTATTGGTGCAGTATTAGGACAGCACATTGATAAGATACCGCATGTAATTTATTATGCAAGTAGGACCTTGAACGATACCAAAATTAATTATACAACTACCGAGAAAGAACTCTTGGAAGTTTTATTTGCATTAGAAAAATTCAGGCCCTACTTGATTGGCTCGCCAATAGTAGTTTATACCGATCACTCCGCCCTACGACACCTTTTATCGAATAAGGATGCCAAGACTAGGCTAATACGTTGGATCCTGTTGTTACAAGAATTTGATCTTGTCATACGAGACAAGAGTGGATGTGAAAACGTCGTAGCCGACCATCTTTCACACATCAATTCTTCACCAACGTTGACCTTGCCAATAAACAACTCCTTCCCTGAAGAACAACTCTTGACCGTATTCTGCGAACCTTGGTTCATGGTTATTGTGAATTATCTAGTGACGGGACTTATTCTCAGGGATTGGTCGAAACAAGACAATCATTGATTTCTATCCCAAGTTAAACATTTTTACTGGGATGAACCTTATTTGTTTAAGTATTGTCCCGATCAAATCATTCGTAGATGTGTCACTAATGATGAATTCAAGAGTGTATTATCGTTTTGTCATGATCAGGCATGTGGCGGTCACTTTGGTCCACGTAAAACGGCGGAGAAAGTTTTGTAATGTGGCTTTTATTGGCTAAAATTATTTAAAGATGCATGTGAGCATTGCAAAACTTGTCTACGGTGTCAACACATGGGTCGGATTTCACGAAGAAATGAGATGTCGCTCCAACCTATCTTGGTTGTGGAGATATTCTGTGTTTGGGGTATTGATTTTATAGGCCCTTTTCCCAACTCTTTTGGGAATTTATATATCTTATTAGCGGTTGATTATGTCTCGAAATGGGTGGAATCAATACCGTGTCACACTAATGAAAACAAGGTTGTGATTAAGTTCCTTAATGAAAATATCTTTTTGTGATTCGGACACCCTTGCACTATAATTAGCGACAACGGGATGCATTTCTGTAATTGGTCGTTCAAGAATTTGATGCAGAAATATTCAATCAAGCACAAACTTTCTATGCCCTATCATCCCCAAACGAGCGGGCAAGCTGAGATTTCCAATAGACAGATCAAACAAATTTTGGAGAAGACGGTTTCTAAAAGCCGTAAAGATTGGTCAACCAAATTGACGGATGCTCTTTGGGCATTTCATACCGCTTATAAGACTGACCTTGGTATGTCTCCATACCGACTTGTGTTTGGGAAGGTTTGCCACTGTCCTGTCGAGATCGAACATAAAGCAATGTGGGCTATTGAACAACTAAACTTTGATTTCAATTAAGCCTGCAGCTATCGGAAGCTGCAATTAAATAGGCTAAGAAAACTTCACGATGAAATCTACGATAATGCGGTTATAGTAAAGAGCTGGACTAAAGTGTTCCATGATAAAAACCTTTTTAGAAAAACGTTCATCCCGGGACAACAAGTCTTTCTTTACGATTCCCGTCTCCATCTTCATCCGGGTAAGCTAAGATCTCGTTGGAAATGACCTTTTGTGGTGCGGTATGTACACCCGCACGGGGCAGTAGAAGTTGAAAATATTAAAAACGGTTCTATTTTTAAAATAAATGGGCATAGATTAAAACCGTATTTTTCCGCTGACCCAGCGGAGGGGCTCCTGTTTTTACAGGAGCCACTTTATCATAACTAAATTTCCTCCGTCTCACCTCCATGTTTCGGTAACATTGTTTCATCTAAGAATGGAGGTGAGTGAATATGGACTTAACTGAATATCTGTGCGTGCCAAAGTACAAGTTTGGGGGTAATTTTCACTTAACTATTATTTTACCCCTATTATTTTCTCTCCCCAAGTATACAAGTCTATGCGCTAAAAGAACAACATCAATAAGGACACTGCTGAAAACAGGTTTTGGGGGGAGGTTTGTATTTACTGAATTATCTTTTGGCACTAGGCATTATATAATTTTTTTTATTGATAATGAAACTTAGAAAGTGAAAATTTACATATGAAAGATAGAAATAGTTTGAGAAAAGTAAGAAAGTTAGATATTTTCTTAAACGAAGCTAGTAATAAGTAGTCATGAGCCATTGTCATAAGGGTTAGTAGGATAAAGGGAATCACTAATATGAGGATAGAAGTGAGTCTGAAAAATAGTCCCTATTTTTGAGGGCAAACATTTGAACGTTGATACCCTACTATACGCAATTGCACACATCTTGAAACTTGGGATAGTAGAGGATACCTTGAAATGCTCTTGTCTAAAAGCCTTAGTATGGAGAAAAATATATAAAATAAAATGGTGAAGAAAAAAATAATACTGGTCTTTGTAATTACTTCAGGCAGCATAAAAAAATATAGCGAGGGTGCTTTATCACCTAGTGTCTTGGACCAACTGGTTTGGGAGTCACTGCTAAATCTTAGGTGTTGCAAGACGAGGATAATTATGCCTAAATGAGAAAGCACATTTAGTAGTCGGTCAGTTAGTACCCCAAGAAGTATTAACGGTCGCATGAAGGATGTGTGAGCAATTCTATCTGATATTATTCACTGACTAAAAAGTACTAAGGAAGATGGACAAGAGTATGATAGTTTGAATTGAATTCTCTAAGTGTAGAGATGTCTTTTACATGCACGTAGGGATATATGATCGATATTTGGAAGAACGGTACGGAGGAAAACTAAAGGCGATGTTTTATTGAGAGATGATGTGATTTCTAACATCTTTTCACAACTATTAAGATAGGGCTCATGGCAACTGAAAAGCTGGTGTAGTTGGAAACTCTTATTTTCAAGTTCTTTCTTTTATAGTTCTTATCTTTATATATAACTTTATTTTTCTTTCTTTTATTATGAGATTTTTTAGGTGTAATCCGCTGAAAACCCTCAGGAGACAACACTCCTCCCACTAGGGACACCTAGAGGTTTAACGGCTTGTTGCACGTGCCCAGCGCAATCGTGTTGCCTACGAAAGTGTGCTACTTAGTTTTTTCTTTTTCTCTCTCTCTTGAATAACTAGTTTTCCCGGGACAATCAAAGTTAAGTTTGGGGGTATTTGTTCAGTTGAAAATATTGCACATTTGATGGAACATTTTCCTTACTTTTGTTAAGTACTTAAAGATGTTTATTGCAAATATAGAACTTATGAGGGTTTATCTGTAAAATATCTAATATCATATGTTTATATATTATAATTAATATTATGAAGGAAAATATATGCATATAATATTTATAAGATATTTTGATAATTTAAATATGCATATCATATCAAATATTCTAATCAATATTCTTAAAAGATATAAATATTATACAAATGGTTAGGATAATATCTCAAAATATAACAAATATTACTAATACTATAAATTGAGATATTGTGCAGATTTAGCTTAGGTCTAGAGATTGGGATATCCGAGATGTCGGGAATCAAATCTGCCGATGAAGTTAAATAAAATCACAAAATCAATAATGGCATAGACTTAGAAGAAGATATTAAGAATCCATACATCACATAAATCTCCACGTGTCAACACCAGGCAGCACCGGAAGATTGAAGCCATGATCTCACTAAACCGCCGCTAATCGGTAGCCAAATCCCCCTTTATGCGGCGGATCCGCGGCATGATAGTGGACTTAGGAGTTTCAATTTTATGGGTAGGATCGTATCAACAAACCCTAACACAGGGGATCTAGGGTTTCTACTTCTAGTGCTATATAAAGGACCGAGAGCTTCATATGAAAATCTATCACCTTTTTACACGAAGCAAATCACCGTCAAAAGAACAAGAGACCACGACAAGTCCGCGATTCGACGTGATTATCGACGGAGCATCTACTTCCTACGAGGCAGAGATCGAGAGCAACTTCTTCTTATAATCTAAATTCGAAGGATTGTACTTGTAACGTTGATTAATAAAGGTAGATCATTAGTTTAGTTCTTTACATTTAATTTCTGCATTACTTTCCGCATTTACATTATGATCTCCCTCTCTATCCTTTCATTTTCTTCTCCCAACATGCGTGAGTAATTCCTAGCTTGCTAGGGTTCGCAGGATTATGGTAGAACAATATATGAGAAAATATTTTAACTTCTTTTAAATCTTATGAAGTTTATATATTTTAGCAAAAGAATTGTTAACATTCTAATCGGGTGCGCTATCAATTTATTGATAGTCTTGACCGCGATTTGAGATTAGATTAACAAATGTTTTGTTAAGGGCTAGACATGAATAGAGATCAATGAAGGGACAAGAGTCAACAGTGGGGAAACCCTAGTTTCTTCCAAGAACCCTAATCCTCATTCATTACTATCTATCTAGTTTTAATTCTATCAAAAGATTAAAGAAGTCATTTTTATTAGTAATCCATGAACTACTAAATTCTAACGAACCCTACAAGCCCACTTATTATACATTCTACATCCGTGTTCGACATAGATCTAGAATCTAGAAACTATCACCCCTTCTTTCAATCAACTCGTCTAAAGCATGATTAAAGGTTCCATGCATCCCTACGGACGACCCGTACTCATCTCGGCTAGCTACACGCGACACCGTTATTGATTGCGGTTACTATACACAAACACTTATTTATACGATCAATCAAATGACTCCCTAAAAGGTTTATATTTAGCGTTAGATGTTGACCCGGACAGCTCGATAGAAGGGTCCGCATGTGTATAATAAATATCAGGGTCAAATAACAACGTATTAGCGGAGTCAAGATCAGTATCGTGAAGCTGTTCAAATTCGCTACTGTCGGTATCCATCATTTCGACAGAGCACACATGAGCATATGATCCTGATGGTTGACTTCCTAACTTGTAGATGTTAAGCTCAATTGTCATCTTTCTGAAGGATAGGTTCATAGAAGCGTTACGACAATTAATTATCGCGTTTGAAGTTGCTAGGAAAGGCCGACCTAGAATCACCGAAATTTGGTTTAGGGGGTTTGCTACAGGCTGTGTATCAATAACTATGAAGTCCAAAGGGAATATAAATTCCCCGACTTTGATTAACACGTCCTCTAGCTCATCCCATGGTTTGGTGATAGATCGATCGACCATCTGGAGAGTGCAATGTTTAGGTTTTAACTCTCCTACCCCTAATTGCTCGTAAACAGAATATGGAAGCAAGTTAACACTAGCACTTAAATCGAGTAGAGCACGATTGGTATTTTTACCCCCAATGGTTATAGATATTATAGGACAACCGGGGTCCTTACGTTTCATGGGCACCAATTGGGTAAGAGAATTGCTCATATTACTCGCTAAGAAAACATTTTTAGGTACTTGAGTTTTCCTCTTCCTAGTGTACAAGTCCTTTAGAATTTTCGTATAAGAAGGAAATTGTTGGATAGCATCTAGGAGGGGAATATTTATGTTAACTTGCTTAAAAAATTTCACAATTTTCTCCATTTCTAGATTAACAATTATTTTGCTAAACTTTATAAACTTCACAAGATGTAAAAGAAGTTAAAATATTTTCTCATCCATTGTTCTACCCTAAACCTACGAACCCTAGCAAGCTAAGAATTACTCACCCATGTTGGGAGAAGAAAAAGAAAGGATAAAGAGGGAGCTCATAATGTAAATGCAGAAAGTAATGCAGAAATTAAATGGAAAGAACTAAACTAACGATCTACCTTTATTAATCAACGTTACAAGTACAATCCTTCAAATTTAGATTACAAGAAGAAGTTGCTTCCGATCTTTGCCTCGTAGGAAGTAGACGCTCCGTCGATAATCACGTCGAATCGCGGACCTGTCGTGGTCTCTTGTTCTTTTGACGGTGATTTGCTTCGTGTAAAAAGGTGATAGATTTTCATATGAAACACTCGGTCCTTTATAAAGTACTAGAAGTAGAAACCCTAGATCCCATGTGTTAGGGTTTGTTGATACGATCCTACCCATAATATTGCAACTCCAAAGTCCACTATCATGCCGCGGATCCGCCTCATAAAGGGGGATTTGGCTGCGGATTAGCGGCGGTTTGGTGAGATCATGGCTTCAATCTTCTGGTGCTGTCTAGTGTTGACACGTGGAGATTTATGTGATGTCTGGATTCTTCATATTTTCTTCTGATTCTCTGCCATTATTGATTTTGCGATTTTATTTAACTTAATCGGAAGATTTTATTCCCGACATCTCGGATATCCCGATCTCCAGACCTAAGCTAAATCTGCACAATATCTCAATTTATAGTATTAATATTATTTGTTATATTTTGAGATATTATCCTAACCATTTGTATGATATTTATATCTTTTAAGAATATTGATTAGAATATTTTATATGATATGCATATTTAAATTTTCAAAATATCTTATAAATATTATATGCATATATTTTCCTTCATAATGTTAATTATAATATATAAACATATGATATTAGATATTTTACAGATAAACCCTCATATGTTCTATACTTGCAATAAACACCTTTAAGTACTTAACAAAAGAAAGGAAAATTTTCCATCAAATGTGCAATATTTTCAACTGAACAGCAGGTCCTTTGCGGCGAGCTCTCTGGCGACTTCTTCATCGACCTTGATCTCCTCAGAGAGTTTCCATTTCTCTTTACCTTGTTTATTTGAATCCTTGTTTATGGGTCCAAGTTTCATTTTAGGCAAGGTACGATTACGCAACTGAATATTCTCGCAATCCTTTTCTTCCTCTTCTTTTTCCAAGGCGGAGCTTTCGAAGAGAGGGTTAAGGGGAATTTCATCCTCGGAATCACTCCTGAACGTGGGAATCCAAGAGCTTCCTCCTTTTGAGCCGGTATTGGTCATATGGCAGCCGCTGGTTCCCTCTTTGTCTACTGCAGACTTATCGCTCTCGTATCGATGAGCGCGGGCCTTGCGCTTCTCCTTCTTAAAATGTCTTTTTTGGGCAACATATTCTTGACACCACTTCTTGAAGGTGTTGCGCTCATCAATAGGATGGGCGACCCTTTGGTGATATATGCAGTATTTCGGGTGTTCCTCTCCACCATCGAAGTACGGAACCTGAGGAGTATACATCATGAGAGGCGTGGATTGATCCCTATTGATAGAGCTTTGCCGAACCGCTTCTCGGCTTTAGTCTTGCTCTTATTTTTTGTAGGCATGATTTAGCTCGGTTGGAGAGGTTCATAACTCGTCCCTGCCGTAGCTTCTTTGTTCAGACGTTGTTGCCTAGCCTTTTCATATATGGTCATCTCGCACCTTTGATCATTTTTACTCTTTAGAAAAGCTTCTTTCAGCAGCCTTTCGATTGGATCTTTTTCTAGTAGTTTCGGGATATCTGGTGTTGATTCTTCCCCCCATCTCGTCCATGTCTCTTTCTGACACTGGCAGAGTCTCTTCATCATATATAAAGGAATGGGAGACCATGTGTCATCTTTCCACACGTTCTTCCGTCCCCTTGATTGACTTATTTTCTTCTTCGTCATCACTGTCGTTTTTCTCAAGGATATGCTAGAGGAACTTTTCAAGTGTGACCGGTGTTCGCGCTTTCTAATTATATTCTTCCAGCGTGCCTATATATTTTTTCCGATCCGTGCAGCTATCGAAATATTCGGAGGGCTGCACGGGCTTCTTGGTCTTCTTATTCTTCTTTTTCTTGAAAGACTTAGAAAGCTTGCCTTGGGGGCTTTTCCCCTTGTCAATGATATTTGCCATGGGATGCGACTTCAACATCCTTTCTATGATCTCAGGCTTAAGCGGGCTTTTCTACCTGATTGCCGGACATGCTTGTAAGTCTTTCAGCATTCTTTTGGTCTTTGCCAAAAGAACCACTTTCCATGGAGCTTCTTTCACGAATGAGCAGGATGCCCCTGGTGTATCAGCTTTCTTAGGGGCGTGCTTTTGTGGTGGATCTACCTTGCAATTATCTAAAAGCGCAAACTTGCTCTTGTTTACGACCGAAAACAGAGATGAACTGGGATGGATCTTCTTGCCTGAATTTGGGGGCAGATGCTATTTGGACATATCCATCCACCTCTACGAAGATACCAAGTTGATTTATGACACCGTATATCGGAGGTTTGGACAGATGCGATCATTGTAGCAGACTTTATAAGATTCCCCCTTGTTTATGAGGGCTTTTGAATGTGGGGATGCTCTTCCCTACAGGCACAAGCCCTTAAAATTAATTACGTTATCGCGTTGCGATAACCAGTTTCTCCTGCTCCAGTAGTTCACTTCGTGTCGTGTGGTTTTTTTTGTTTCTTACGGTACCCCGTGGATTGTATACGGAGACTAGTTTATGTTGTCGCCTGTAGGGCGCGGATTAGTCCAAATCTGTATATTTTAGATTTGGATTTGAATTTAGGTTGTATGTTCCTTTAATTCAAAGAATATTTTATTTTATTTAAGGACCATTAATCTGTTTTTAGATTAAGATCAACTTAAATATAAGAGCATTTGGGCTTAATTTATTTTAATTAAGGACACGTTAGTCATATTTGAGATTAAGATAAACTTAGAAATATTTTCAGGATCATTAAATTTAGTTATGATCCAACAACAGAGCATTTGGGCTGAGCCGCAAGCAATTTCAGAGAGAGTTAACCAATTTGGGCTTGGTCTGCTCGGTCTTGGGTTTTCTCCCTTTATTCAAAAGTGCTAAGCACTTGCTTGTGGCTTTGGCGCTCACGTGGGAAGCATGTGAAGTGCCCAGACATGAGCATTGCCTAATCAGTGCTAAGCACTTATTCGTTTTGACTAGATATAGTGCTAAACACTTTTATAAAGCACGCACGTGTGTTTTATGTGAGGCTCTAAGTTTTCACCTCTGGGCGCTCACGTTGGAAGCACGTAAGGCACTTGTTTATATCTTTTAGGCGCTCATGTGGGAAGCACATGAGGCGTTGAGCTCCTTTCTTTATTGGGCACTCACGTGGGAAGCACGTGAGGCACTGAGTTCTTTTCTTTTAGAGATTTAATCTCTGTTGATGGCGTTTTGACCATTGATGATCATCAAGATCTCTGTTTTGAAGATCTAGAATTAAGTTTTTCTTTGAGAACTAAGTTTTTATGTTATGTTTTTTTTATTATAAGAACTAAGTTCTTTATAGGGTTAAACCCTGTTTTCAGAGAAATTAAATTCCTGTAACATGTTTCTTTTCTGTATTTTTTTATCTAGTTCTTTCCCCTATATTTTGAGTTTGAAGAACAGAATCTTCCCGATGAGAATTAAAATCTCAACTTATGGGGAGATTTGTCTTACGGATCTCAGATCCAGAGAAAAAACTAAGTTCTTTTATGAAGAGTTAAACCCTTGTTTTGTACTTGTACTAGGCAACAGAGATATATTTTTATCTTTACTTTTTCTTTATTTAGGGTTTGAAAGGAGGAAGATCTTCTTCTTTGAAAAGAATTAAATTCTCTG
This sequence comes from Agapanthus africanus, assembly GCA_030015575.1. NCBI lineage: Eukaryota > Viridiplantae > Streptophyta > Magnoliopsida > Asparagales > Amaryllidaceae > Agapanthus > Agapanthus africanus. The sequence goes on from JASDDO010000014.1 coordinate 217,754,529, forward strand.
TTGCAGCTTTTTGTTTGCAGAAACTTATGGAGGGTTCTCTCTATTTGTCTCTGTGTGTATGTATATATGTATGTATGTCTCTGAGACTTGAAGTCTCAAGTCCTTTATATAGGCAAGGTAAATTGTTAATTAGTTTTGAGAAAATCTCTCATTGAGAGATTCCAATTGATTTAATTGGTCTCAAAAATTATTTGGGGAATTTTATCCACCATTGGATTTTTGATCCAGTGATTTCTATTTTACAGAATATATTTTTATTTTTAACAAGATTAGGAATATATATTCCCATAATAGAATTTAATTTTATCAAACGGTGATTTTTAATCACCATTGGATTTTTAATCCAAAGGTTAAGAGTATATCTTTCTCGTTTAGAAAGATTAGGGAAATATTTTCTCATATTAGAATTTGATTCTAACATTGGATTTTTTATCCAGGAGATAATATTTTTCTCATTTAGAAAGACCAAGGAGATATTTTCCCCTATTAGAATTTAATTCTATATTTGATGATTTTTAATCACCATTGGATTTTTAATCCAACAGTTTCTATTTAACAGAGAATATCTTCTTATTTAGAAAGAATATTTTTCATATTAGAATTCAATTCTGTTATTATATTTTTGATCCAACAGCTCTCTGTTTAACAGAGAATATCTTTCACATTTTAGAAAGATCAAGTGAAGTATTTATTGGATATATGTATGCCCTAGAGGCCATTATATGATAGTGTATGTACCGGTATGTGTGTGTGTGTGTGTGTGTGTGTGTGTGTGTGTGTGTGTGTGTGTGTATTCAGGTGGCATTCTTGCTCGACATGATAGTATACTATAACTGGTTGTACTTTATCTTGACATGTTCATTTGATCATGCTTTCACTCATTTGGTACATGTTGATATAGCCCTTAGGATATGCTTGATTACTGAGATTATGATGCGGATCATACTAGTGGGACATGTGTAGTTTATGAGCATATCCTTGAAATGTTCCTAGTCGTGGGTGTATCGAGATGGGTCATCGATATCACCAGAGTAGACTAGCGTATACGTTACTTGTCCCATATGATGGGCGATGGATGATCCCATATCCATTGGTGTGGTGACACCAAAGACCGTATACGGGTGCTCAGTAAGATTGGATACACTGAACGGACTCACCGAGAACTCCTATGTGGTATTATATCTATCGTCGGATAGCAGTTCTCAGGTGACACTGGTACAGGTTAGTCTTTAGACCCGAGATCGTCATAGAGTCTTGTGTCTCCTCCCACTGTACTTTGATCTCCACCCTACCACGGCTCTACTGAGTCGTGCAAACAGGTGGATTTTAAGTACAGTCCCGAGGCACATGGAGGCAATGAGCAATAGGAGGGGTTTCGTCTCTCCCGGTATTGCGGGTTGATGTTGTGCTATGTACGATTGGCTATAACAGGAAGTCCCTGGCCAGGGCTGCTGAGATTTACTGATAAGTGTTATCAGTAGTTTCTCGATTTGTTATGAGCCATATACCGGCATAACTTATTGCGTTAATGGGGTCGATGATACCACCCTTAGACATGATATGCAACACTATTGACGAAGAGACCGGACTGTACGGTAAGTGTTACAAGTTGGCTCGACGGGAGTTTCAGCAGGTTCACTTATGTTTCTTCTGATCGCTCAATACCCGGGAGCCGTTACGTACAGCTTGTGCCACTGACGGTTTGTGGGTAAGTGATGTGATCACTGCCTACTGCTAGCATATTGACGAGTCTTAGAGTCCCACAAAAGGGTCTCCTAGCTCAGGCGAAACGATGTGGGGGTGCATATGAGAAATGCGCGGGAGCTCGATTAAATGCGTGTAGTTGATACCGTATTTTTATCGGGCGTTTACTATTGGACAGGTCGTATGAGATATGACCGGGTTATTAAATCAAGGGTTGATTTAATATTAAGTCCATTATCTCATTTATTGAAACCTATTTCTTTATGATGCATGAATGAGTGTATGTATATGTTGATATGGATGCACACATGCAAGCATACATATGTCATGGTTGATGATACATTGGTGGTGGCAATGCAAGACTCACATAGTAACATATTTATATATTTTGTTTATTTGAGAAAAGCAAAATGGCAAAAAAATCATGGTTGACTATTCAACTCTTTTGAGTTAACCAAAGTCAATGGTTTCATTTGCCCATGGTTTTGTAGCCCATGGTTTTGCTTAACCTCAGGTCACAAAATATCTAGATATTTTGTAACCATAGTTTAGCATGGCATTACTCTCATTCACTTGGGGTTATGTTAGCATTATTCTCTTGAGTCAAGTTTAGCCATCTCCATCTTCCTCTCTCTCCTTTAAGCTCTCTAGGGTTTAAAAAGAAAGAGAAGAAATTAAAAAGAAAAGGGTTTTAAGTGAGATCCAAACCCACATCACCAATCTATACTAGCCCAGCCCATTAGTATAGGTTGTTTGCTCCACTTCTTCATAGATCAAGTGAAGCTAGGAGCTTGAGCAAAGGGACTTCGTGGTGGATCATCATGGACTTGGAAGGATTCAAGCGAACCGGTTCAAACCCTACTCGATCCAAGGAGTCAAGGAGGAGGTCTACAAAGGTTGTATTTCTCCCCACTTAGTGTTAGACACTACTAGTATGAGATACTATATGTTGTTACTCTATTTTTCTAGTTCGATTCATAGTTGGTATTGTTTAGAACCCCCTAAATTTTTAATATAGCATGTGTGATGCAACCCTAAATCTAGGATGCTGCTAGAGAATCCCTACAGTATTTTCCCAGAATAGAATTCAATTCTATATAGAATTTAATTCTATCTGAAGCTACTGCTTCAAAAAGTATGTTCTCACGCGTTTAACACATGACCTCAGTGTGGGTTTTAACCTGCTTATATTTAGCGCCCATATGCTTTGCATATGAGCGCTCACATGTTTAGCACATCAGGCTATTTTATCCCTTTTGGTTATTTATTTTCAGCGCTTATATGCATTGCATGTAAGTGCTCATGTGTTTAACATGTAAATCCAGTTTGGCCTTTAGTTATTTGTTTTCAGCGCTTATATGCTTTGCATATAAGCGCTTACGTGTTTAACACGTAAGAACAAGCTGTAGGAATTCTTTTCCTCTTTCTTTTCTCCTCCTTTTTTATAAGGGAACAAATGCCCCCCAGTGTTGCTTTCACGTGCACGTGAGTGCAACGATGTCAAATTTACCACCGTTGGATCACCTAGGTGAATGGGAAGTTGAATCGATCCCATCACGTCCTATAAATGTGCCTTTGGCCTTGAAGTGACCACTGTTTCTTCATTTTCTTCGTTAAGTTTTCCTTTTCTTGAGAATTTAATTCTCGTTCAGAGCTTAGATCTCTGCCCTCGAAATTCCTTTGAGCAGAGCCAACTCTGCCAAAATTTTTAGTAAGGACTATAAACAAAGCTTAGCTCTTAACATCTATTGGGTATTTTTTTAAACTTTTAAATCCATTAACATATTTGACAGAGCTTAGCACTTTTCTTGAATCGATCTCATAGAGATCTTAAAAAAGAACCTTTTTAATGTAGATCATGGATCTTGATATCTATATCAATGATTTGAGTCAATGGACATGTTTACCGCCAAAAACAGAGACGAAACCGCTCAGGTCGTCTTGCCTGAATTTGGGGGAAGATGCTATTTGGTTTTATCTGTTTACCTCTCCGAAAATGCCAAGTTGATTTATGGCACCGTGTATCGATGGTTTGGACAAATGCGGCCGTTGTAGCAGACTTCGTCAGATTCCCCCTCGTTGTGAGGTTTTTTTTTATTATGCGGATGCTCTTCCCTGCAGGCGCAAGCCCCTGCAGTTAATTACGTTACAGCATAGCGATAACCATTTTCTCCTGCTTCAAAAGGTCACTTCGTGTCGTATGTGTTTGTTTTATTTTTGGTTGCCCGTGGATTGTATACGAAGACTAATTTGTGTTGTCGTCCGTAGGGCGTGGATGAGTCCAAATCCGTATTTTCTTAGATTTAGGTTTGGTTTGATTTAAGGATCGTTAACCTTGTTTGAGATTAAGATCGACTTAAATATTTGTTAAGGATACGTTAATCGGATATTGGACTAAGATCTACTTAACGGGGGTTCAAGATCATTTTTGATCCAACGAAAGAGCATTTGGGCTCTATCGTTTTAGTTTAAGGACGTTGCGGTCCATAGCTAGTTTAAAAACATTATTGTCCACTGCTAGTTTAAGGACATTACGGTCGGTATTGGGATGTGTCCGTCCGTTTGAGAGTACACTAAAGAGTTGTTGGTTATCGGGACCAGCCACCTCTCTGAAGACGCTGAAGAATTACAACGACATTTATCAGAGGTGTGAGGAGATGTACCATTGAACCAATGTCCGTTGGAAGATCAATAGTCGTGTTTGGGACTGAGACCAATTTGGAAAAATTGTGAGCACATGGGCTCGGCTGATCTGAATTAGGGACTTTTGGTCAACTTGGACTCAGCCCACTCAATCTTTGAATAAAGTGTTAAAAACTTGTTTGGGCTCAGTCCCTTTTCTGTGCAAATAGTGCCGAGCATTGATATGGGCTCTGACGCTCACCATCTTTTTTTGTTTTTATGGAGTGTTAAACACTCTTTATGGTGCCCACATGCGGAACACATGAGGCGCTTGGCGCTGAGTGCCAACCACTGAGTGCTAGGCACTACTTGTTGAGCAGCGTCCACGTGAGGGGCATGCGGGGCGCTTGGCGCTTGGTGCCAACCACTGAGCGCTTAAGCACTCTTTATTAAGCAGCTCCCACGTGAGGGGCACGTGGGGAGCTTGGCGCTGGGCGCCAACCACTGAGTGGTAAGCACTCTTTATTAAGCAGCGCCCACGTGAGGGGCACGTGAGGCGCTCGACGCTGTTTCTTTCTTTGTGCATTTTTCTAAAGAGTTCGATTCTTTGTTCTCCCCTGGATCTTCAATCCCCAAGAAAAAATTCATCCCCACGAGAATTAAATTCTCATTTATGGGAGACTTGTCTTATGGATCTCAGATCCAGGGAAAGAACTATGTTCTTTTTGAGGGTTAACCCCTTAGATATGCAGATGAGATGCTCTGATCTCTATTATCTTTATTTACCTTGAAGAAAGTTCTTCTTCCTTCTTCTCTCTTAAAGCTCTTTTTTTGCTTGCTCTTCTTTTTGAACTTGAAGTTTATGGGGGGGGGGTCCTCTGTACAATACTTGAAGTCTTGGGGCCTTTATATAGTGGAGGCAAGTTTGTTGATTTAGTTAAAGAACTCTCTCATTAAGAGATCCTTAATTGATTTGGGGATTTTATCCACCGTTGGATTTTTGATCCAAGGACTTCTGTTTTACAGAAGATATTTTTCTTGCTTTTAACAAGATTGGGAAAATATTTTCCATACAGAGCTTATTCTGTAGCTTGGTGATTTTTAATCACCATTGGATTTTTAATCCAACGGTGCTCTGTTTTACAGAGAGTAATCTTTCTTGTTCAGAAAGATTGGGGAAAATATTTTCCCCTACAGAGCTTATTCCGTGGCTTGGTGATTTTCTTTTTTAATCACCATTGGATTTTTAATCCAACGGTGCTCTATTTTACAGAGAGGAATCTTTCTTGTTCAGGAAAATTTGAGGAATATTTCCTCAATTAGAATTTAATTCTGTGTTTTGATGATTTATCATCTCCATTGGACTTTTGATCCAACGGCAAAGAACTTTTAGTTCTGGCGTCGTTGCTCTCGTGCGGGGCACGTGAGGCGCTGCCTCAGAGTTTTTAACTTTTGGCACTGGCGCCCTCGTGCAAGGCACGTGAGGCGCTCCCTCAGAGTTCTTAACTCTCGGCGCTGGCGAGCTGCCTCAGAGTTTTTAACTTTCGGCGTTGGCTCCCTCATGCAAGGCACGTGAGGCACTGCCTCAAAGTTTTTTAACTCTCATCTCTAGCACCCTCATGAAAAGCACGTGAGGCGCTGCCTCAGAGTTTTTTAACTCTCGGCACTGGCACCCTCGTGCAAGGCACGTGAGGCGCTGCCTCAGAGTTTTTTAACTCTCGGTGCTGGCGCCCTCGTGCAAGGCACGTGAGGTGCTGCCTCTTTACTGAAGGTGTCTTTTTGCCTTCTTTCTTTGCTTTTCCTGAGTCAAAATTTTCTTTTCCAATGCCTGGAAATAGTTCCATCATGCACAACATTTTTTGTGCCTAGACTTAAATGTCTCCCTTTATAATCCGAAGCAATGCTTCTCTTCTCTCTCACTTTCAGAGAATCATTTTAACAGAGAAGAGCTATGGCTTGCGATCATCCACATGCTCGCCAGCAGCCATGGGAGGTGCCTATTGAGGAAAGTATTCCTCGTTTTACTGCATGCTTGGTGAACCCTGCTCTTACAGATGACCAATGCGATACGGTGTTGTACGAGCTCTTGACTCGTTGAGGATCTCCTCTCCCCATCGGCTCCATTTGGCTCCGGATGGTCTTCTTGTCCATGCTCGATGACATTCCTCCATATCCAGCGGAGATAACTCCGGCGATACTCGACGCCGTGGAAGACAAGATCGAGTGCTTTCATGAGGCTCTTTTGATTACCACGGCTCTGAGGGAACGCTCTGTTCAGCTGCTAATCCAGATACGGGCTCAGCGGGCCATCATGTTTGCCTTCGCTGATGGGCACGTCGCTGACCGAAGGGAAGTGAATCCTCATGAAGATTGCCGCTTTGACATAGTAGAGAAGGCAGAGAGGGAGTTAGAGAATTTTATCCATAGTTTTGTGAGTCCATGTACTTTCGATCCCATATTTGGTGATCTGTTTCTTGTTGCTATAGTTCCCTCAAGGCAATTATCGTAATCGCAGGCATGTGATTATGATGATTGAGGGAGAACCTATACCAGTAGAACAATCTTACTCGAGATGATAGTATGCTATCTGTTTTGTCTTTATCATCATGTACATGTTAATAGAGCCCATAAGATTCTTGCCTGATTTCCAGCATTATGATGGCGATCTTATACATGGGAGCTAGGGGTCTATAAGCTTATCTTTAAATGTCCCTATCGTGGGAGTATCGAGACTGGGCATCGATACTCTAGTGTAGACTAGTGTATACTGATCGAGACCCCGACGAGGGGCAGTGGCCAGGTCTCACAAGCCATCGGTGTTAGTTTGTTCACCTAAGATAATATACAGGTGCTCATTGGGTTATGAGTACACTGGACGGACTCGCCGGGAACGTGGTAGTTGGTATTATAACTATTGTCAGATAGCAGTTCCCAGGTGACATGTGTACATGTTATTCTGTCGACCTGAGATCATCATTTGTCTCGTGTAAGTTCCCACTGTGCTTTGATTACTACCCTACCAAGGCTTAAAGGAGTCGTGCAAACAGGTTTTAGTTGGATACAGTCCTGAGCCATAAGGAGGCAGTGATCGGATCGTCGGGGATTCGTCTCTCCCGGTATTGGGGGTTGATGTCGTGTTGTGCACAGGTGGCCATCACCAGAAATCCGTGGCCACGGTGGACGAGAATTACCGATCCAGGATCGATAGTTTCTCAAGTGGTGATGTGTTTCATGCCGACACTAAATGTCGTGTTGTTAGGGGTATGACTTTATCCACCCTCTAAACTCGATATGCAATACTCTTAGACGAACATACCGGACTGTATGGATATTGTCACTGTCGGGCTCAATAGGGGTTCAGGATGAGTTTGCTCGTCGGCCCCCCTTTCGCTCAATACCTGGTTAGCCGTTACATATAGCTAGTGCCGCTGACGTGCTTGTGGTTAAACCCACTGCTAGCATATTGACGAGTATTTTGAGTCCCATACAGAGGGTTTTCACGGTTCCGACGATATGGTGTAGATGACGTATGTTGGTACATATAGGTGTCCGATTAAATATGTGCACATGCTGCACAGACTTTAATCGGACGGTTGATAATACTAGCGGCTTAGGATTAAGCCGGATTATTAAATCAGGTTTTGATTTAATAATTAATGTATGTATTTATATATATGTATTCTAGTATTATTGTTCACTATTCATTTTCTCTCTTAGCTATTCGTATTTCTGTACGATACGCGTATATGTATTTTGATACATGTACCGGGAAGTATTCCGTATTTATACGAAATGGCTTCTAGAAGGTGGCCACCTCATTATTGGATTTTATTTTTAGCAAATCAAATAAGGAAATGAGGTGGAGGGGTGAGGTGGCATGAGCATGGGTCTTGGACATGTAGAGAGGCATGGGTCTTATTTGTTTATTGCAAAAAGAAAAAGATATATTTTTGATGTAGATTATTGAGATGAGAGAGAGAGAGGGGGGCAGCCATAAGTTTGGGTGTGGGTTATGCTCATTTCTTGAGTTGCTTCTTCACTTGCTTCATTCTATTCTCACCTCAACACTTAGCCATTCTTGAGTTGCTCATGCCACATGTTTCCTCACCTCCATCTTCTTGAGTTGCTCTATTGAGCATAAGTGATGAGAGAAAATTATAGTGACACATTCGTACACCTCCACTCTCTATTATTAGCAACCTTGGAGCGTCGGTTACCTCGTTCGACGAGGCTGAAGCTTGCGCCGTTTCCTCAGGTGGTTCATCATAGATGGAGGAAGACCAACAACCAAACTCGATCAAGGAGCCACTAGGAGCTTGGGGATGATGGTTAAAGATCGAAGGACACGGATTAACTCGGTATAACCATTCTAACTTCTTTATAAAGCTTGCTAGTTTAGGGTTTAAGGTAGACCCGGGCATCAGGTAATGGTAGCGCCAGTTTAGTAAATTTTTGTTCCGCATTTGACCACGATTTGATGGCTAGGGCACTGCCGTAATCCAACATTTCTTGTAGAATAAAATGTTCAATTAAATGCTTTCTTTTTTGTCGTTGACTACCAAGTGCTCCCTTTCTAACTCTTGTTCTTCCTCTGATATGCGCATGTGCGTATATGAATGAGCCCGATTTCACACATATATATAAACGAAACTTAAACTGGTGTAAACAGGAACAAATTGTTCTTGGTTGAAGACTTTGGCGGGAACAAATGCCCCAACTACTTTGCCAATGTAAGTATGTATGTGGATGAAGCAGTGCAGAGTTATGCTTGGCCATAGAATTGAAGGCTTAGGAGACAAGTTTAGGGTCCTTGTAGCCTAAGACTTTTTTTCATCTTCATGAGTCGTAAGGGTCTCAAGAAGGTTTTTTTCTCGCTACAAGTCGAGAGGATCTCATAGGTGCAAATTCTCCCTAGAAATCGTGAGGATTTCTAAGTGTTCATCGCCTCCGTGAGTCATAAGGATCTTACTCGGGTATTTTTCCTTACGAATCGTGAGGACCCGTAAGTATCTTCTTTATTTCATTGGCGAATGTGGCTTTGGAAAATGTGTCTCATAGATAGTCTATCTTGATCTCCTTGCAGGGCAGCGATGGCTTAGGAAACTGGTTCAGATCTGCCGCCTAAGACTTTTCAACTTTATGAGCCGTGAAGGTCTCATAAAGACTTTTCTCCATACGAGTCGAGAGGATCCCCTAGGTGTCTTTTCTCCCTAGGAGTCGTGAGGACTCCTTAGTGCGTTTTCTCTTGAGAGTCGTAAGGATCTCACAAGAGAATTTTTCCCGCTTACAAGTAGAGAGGACTCATAAGTGGTTGTTTCCTTCCTTGTCGAGATTCGACTTTGGAGAGAGTGCCCCGTGAATAGTATGCAATAGTCCATCTTGGACCGACTTGCAGGGCCCCAATGCTTAGGAAACAGGTCCTTATCCCTATTGCCTAAGGCTTTTCCCTACGAGTCAAGACGAATTGAGAAGTTCTCGCAAGGACGCTAATTTCCTCACGAGTCGAGACGAATCGAGAAGTTCTCACAAGGGTGTCCTAACTTCACAGTTAACTCTTACTAATAGAAGTCCGTTAGGGTCTGTGGTACTAAGGTTTTTTTTACCCGTCGCATTGTCGCGTTGGCCGATATATTCCCCGATATGCAATCTTGCTGTTCGGATAGCCTCGTGACTGTCATGTCTCTGATCCCTTCAAGGGCTGGACAAGACGTCTTCAAGTAATCTTCCAGGTAATATTACCGTCGAAAGAGAAAGCATTAGGGATATTCCATGTCGCTTTTTACTTAAGGTTAGGCTCAGTTTGGGAGCCCCGATGAGTCATGACCACCCCGCGCTAGAGTGGGATGATCTCCGATGGTCTTTCAGGTCTCATTTGAGTTGCCTTCAAGACCCTGAAGCTAAGGATCTTCCTTTGCTTCATTTGTTGACATTGTGTCTGCAATATTGCGACGAATGTCGAGGTTGTCTTTAGGTTGTCTATGAACCTTCGAGATTTGGATCTAGGAGACTCTGCTATGGCTCCGTTTGTTGATGTCGCGCTTGTATCCTGTTGGAGGGAGGAAGAAGGCTGTTGTTGATCTCTAGGCTGTGGATGCTGCCGTCGAGACTTGGAACTAGGGACTCTGCCATGGCTCCGAGGTAGTCTCTATGTTGTCCGTGAACCGTCGAGATTTGGAACTAGAGGACTTAGCCGTGGCTCCGAGGTAGTCTCTAAACTGTCTGTTAACCGTCAAGATTTGGAACTAGGGGACTTCGCCGTGGCTCCGTTTTGCTGATGTCGTATCTGCTTCTGGTTGGAACGAGAAGGAATGCCATTATTTATTTCTAGGCTGTAGGTATAGCCATCAAGATCTGGCTTCCCTTTAACGAAGCCTGGTGGGACGATATGGTTCCTTTTCTGTTTGTGCCCATGGATTGTATACATGGGTCAATGTGATCTCACCTGCAAGGCAAAGTTTCATTTTTTTTTATTTCTTTCTGCGATGCTCTATCATTTCATCTTTTTATATCGCGAAAGTCGCGATTGCCCAATCATTTTGGCTATTTTTCGCGATGCCCAATCATTTCGGCTATTTTCTTTTTCTTTACTCATGCTTTTTATTGCGAGTTGCCCAATCATTTTGGCTATTTTTATATGCATGTATTTTACTTGCTGATTTTTGTAGCAAGTTGCCCTATCATTTCGGTTATTTCATATGCATTTTTGGCTCGCTGATTTTTTGCTGCGAGTATGGAACTCAAGATCTGATACCAATCTTAGCATCAGCATCGCTGCGACTGGAATATGGCCAGGAGCGAATCATCATTTTCCTTTGCTGATTTGAACAAAGGTGGCTTAGCAAACAGGGTTAGGATCTTGTCGACTAAGGCTTTTGACTTCATGAGCCGTAAGGGTCTCATAAAGGTATTTCTCCCTACGAGTCATGAAGATCTCGTAGGTGTATTTTCTCCATAGGATTCATGAGGATTCCTAAGTGATATTTCCTTTCGTAAGTCGTAAGGATCTCACAAGAGTATTTTATTCTTGCAAGTCGAGATGACTTACAAGTGTCGTTCACCATATGAGGACACTCCTCGTCATTGGTAGGACTTGGTGAGGGAACATTTATTTGTGCCCGCAGATTGTATACAAGGATCTATATTGACTGCTTGTAGGGCAACTTGGGGAATATGATGGCTTAAGAACAGGTTCAGATCCCTGTAGCTTAAGGCTTTTTGAATCCTACGAGCCATGAGGGTCTCATAGGGGGAATTCTCCTTATGAGTCGTAAGGATCTCGTAAGTGCAATTTCTCCTTCGGAATCATGGGAATCCCTAAGTGTGTTGCTCCCTTGTGAGTCGTAAGGATCTCACGCGGGTGTTTTCTCCTTACAAGGTCGAGAGGACCTTGCAAGTGCGCATGATTTTTTTTACGAGTCTGCGCCCTTTCGGGTTTTCACGAACTCGCCGACAGTCCTGCTGTTTTTACTCATGAAGCCCTTTCGGGTTTTCATCCGTGCCCATTTCGCTTGTGGACGTACCGTTTTTTTTTTGCACGATGAAACTCTCAAGAATAGTTTCGCCGCATGTGAGCCATCTGTTAGCCGGTGGGATTTGAGTCGCAGTCCTTACCGCTGGGACTCATGGACTTGCATTCCACTATTGCCGTATTTGAGGCGACGTTGTTAGTTTAGGGACATCTCGGTCCGTTGTTAGTTTAAACACATCTCGGTCTAATGTTAGTTCAAGGACATCTCGGTCCATTGTTAGCTTAAGGACATCTCGGTCCACAGCTAGTTTAAGGACGTTGTGGTCCGTTGTTAGTTTAAGGACATCTCGGTCCACAGCTAGTTTAAGGACGTTGTGGTCCGTTGTTAGTTTAAGGACATCTCGGTCCATGGCTAGTTTAAGGACATTACGGTCCGTTGTACTTTTGAGGCGAGGTTTCGCTGGATACTACTTATAGAGTTTGGACTCAGGGAGATAGCAAACGGACACGAGCGTCGTCATCCATCATTAACCTGAGTCGTGACTTGTCAAGCGTAGTATTTCTTAAGGAACCAGCCGTTTATTGGCCGGAAAGGTCTTTCGCCATGCATATTCATGAGCAAGTAGGCCCCGCCTTAGTAGACCTTGTCTATGATATACGGACCTTCATAGTTCGGCTCGAATTTCCCTCGTTTAGCACAATTGGGGATTATAGGTCTTTTTACGACTAGCATGAGTTCGCCTTGGTGGAATGTTCTCGGCCTAGTCAATCTTTCGTATGAGCACATCATCCTTTCTTTGAAAGCCTCTAGGTTTTTTTGCGCCATGTGACGAGTTCCATCGAGGGCATCGAGCTCCTCAAGCCGAAGGTGGGCATTTTCTTCATCCGTCCACTCATGTTGGACTGCCACTCGTAAAGAAGGTAGTTCTATCTCCAAGGGAAGAACTGCTTCCTTTCCAAATACCAACGCAAATGGCGTTGTGTTCGTGGCCATCTTGAACGTAGTCCGATAGGCCCAGAGAGCTTCATGCAATCTCTCATGCCAATCCTTTCTATTTCTGGACACCATCTTCTTTATGATCTTCGTCAAGGTCTTATTGAAAGCCTCAGCTAGACCATTAGCTCAGGGGTTATAGACTGAAGAGTATCTCCAATCGATTTTATGCTGCTGTGCAAAGAGGCTTATCTTATGGATTTTGTAGGTTGGCCCGTTATCCGAGATGATCCGTCGTGGAGTGCCGAACCGGTACATGACATGCGTCCTAAAGAAATGGAGGATGTTCTCCGTCATCACCTCCCTTAACGGTATTGCTTCTGCCCATTTAGAGCAGTAATCGGTTGTTGCAAGTATGAACCGATGTCCTTTGGTTGATATTGGCTCAATGGGCCAGATTATATCGGTTCCCCACATTTCGAATGGCCAGCTAGCCAATGTTGGGTGTAGAGGGTTCGGATGTTGGTGGATGAAGTCCCCGTGAATTTGGAACGAGTGACACTACTTCGCATATTCAAGGCAGACCTGAATCATCGTGGGCCAATAGTAACCCATTTTTTTAATCTTCAGCTTCATCTTTGGCCTAGCTTGATGGGAACCGCAGAGTCCATCATGAGTTTCTTGAACGACTCTCCTTGCTTCTTTTGGCCCTAGGCACCTTAGCCACAAACTGTCGAATGAACTCTTATATAGAGTATCATTGACGAAGGCGAAAGATAGAGCTCGTTTCATCAGCTGATGTCTTGAGGACGCATCTTTGGGCGTTTGATGAGATTTGAAGTAGTCTATGAAGACTTCTCTCCAATCCGCAGTCTTTTCTTCATCTTGTATTTGGAAAGCCGCTTGTTTGGTCGCTTCCCCTCCTTTAGACATCTTCGGAGATATTTCTGCTGGCGCAAGAATCCGGCGGCTTTGCACAATGATCCTTACGTCATCGAGGTTTTCGTCGTCCAGTTTTTTAGCGAGCTTGGCTAACGCATCCTCCTTGTTATTTTCCACACGCGGTACACTTTCTAGGGTGTAGGAAGGGATTTACATTAGCAATTGTTGCACTCTCTTGCCATATTTTACCAACTCGGGTTTACATATCTGATAGTCGCTATTTACTTGGTTGACGACTGGCTGGGAGTCTCCATAAATGAGGAGGTTTTCGATCCCCATGTTAATGGAGATCTCGAGACCTGCTATCAAAGCTTTATATTCTGCTTCGTTGTTTGTTCTTGGCTCCGTTAAAGAAAAGGAAAAACGTATTATCCGTCCATGTGGAGTCACAAAGATAAGGCCCACCCCGGCTTTAATCATGGGGGTGTTTTGTTTTTGCCTCTTCATGGAGAACGCTTCATCGAAGTAGAGTTTCCATCGGGTATCACTCCCTTCTTTCTCTCCGTCGATTGCGTCAACTGCGTGTTTGTCTAGCAACTTGCAGTTCAAGGGAGAGTCGGCGGGTATCGGATGTTCTGCGAGAAAGTCGGCGATGGCCTGGCCTTTTATTGCCTTGAGGGATTGATATACTATCGAGAACTCCATCAAGAGGAAGGCCCATTTGGCAAGCCTTCCTGTTAGCATGGCTCTTGACATCAAATACTTGAGAGGATCCACCTTTGATATGAATTGGACCTCATGTGCCAATGTATAATGTCGAAGCTTCGTTACCGCGAAGACCAGCGCCAGACAATGCTTTTTGATGGGGGAGTAGTTATTTTCTGCCCCAAGGAGAACTCGACTCAAATAGTAGATAGCTCTCTCCTTCTCCTGGTCGTTCTTTTGTGCCCATAGCACGTCTAAAGAATCTTCAAGGGCTGTTGTGTACATGATGAGGGGCTTTCCCTTGACCGGAGTGATTAGTACCAGCGGGTTTTGCAGATATTGCTTGATTTCGTCCAGTGCGTTTTGGCATTTACGATCCCAAACGAACGGGGTCCCCTTCTTCATTAGATGACTGTAAGGGCGGCATTTGTCGGAGAGGTTAGCTATGAACCGTCGGATATACGCGAACTTCCCTAGAAGAGACCGCAGTTGTTTAAGAGTTCTTGGCGCGGGCATTTCTATAATCACCTTAATCTATGATGGGTCTATTTTGATGCCTCGGTGTCGTACGATGAATCCTAGGAATTTTCCTGAGGAAACTCCAAACGCGCATTTCAGAGGGTTCATCTTCATGTTGTACTTCCGAAGGCGCTGGAGCACTATCTTCAAATGCTCCCAGTGCTCCTCGTATGAGTTGATCTTTACTACGAGGTCGTCGATATAACATTCAACAATCTCGTGTATGAGGTCATCAAAGATCTTTGTCATGGCCCTCTGGTAGGTGGCGCTAGCGTTCTTCAAACCAAAGGGCATCACTTTATAGCAGAATATGCCCAGCGGAGTCCGGAAAGCAGTGTGCTTTTGGTCTTCAGGATGCATTTTGATTTGGTTGTACCGTGAGGATCCGTCTATGAAGGAGAAGACTTCATGGGTGGATGTGTTATCGATCATCAGCTCGGTAACAGGCACTGGGAAGTCATCTTTCGAACAAGGTTTGTTGAGATCTCGAAAATCTACGCAGATGCGTACTGTCCCATTTTTCTTCATTACCGGAAAGATATTGGCGATCCAGTCAGGGTATTGAACTTCTTGGATGAAGCCGGAGTCCATTAGCTTCTTGACTTCGTCATTGATACCCATCTCAAGCTCAAGCCGCATTCTTCTTGGCGCCTGTTTGACTGGCTTGACGTCCGGCGATATCGCCAGTTTATGTACAGCTATCTCTGGATCTAATCCCGGCATCTCGGAATAGTTCCATGCGAAACAGTCTTTATACTGTATAAGCACGTACTTTAACGTGGCCACCTATTTCTCAGACAACAACTCACTGACGAACGTTGGCCTTGGCTCGTTTGCCGTCCCCAAGTCGATTTTTCTCAGGCTGTCTGTCGTCGTGTGTATTCCATCTTCCAGCTCTTTTGGCCCCGGTGGAAATTCTGAGATCATCTCATCCCCATCTTCATTTGCGAAGTGCTGGGAGAGGTCGTTCATATTCTCGTGCTCTCCTTTCTTTGAGAATGTTATCATGTAGCAGGTATGAGTTCGTTTCCAAGCTCGATGCCGATCTAGACTTTCCCTCGCAGTGTAGGTTGCTTTCGGCTCATGCTTTCGTGGCGGGACTACCCTCCAACTGTCGGATAGAGCAAACCTGCCTTGCTGATACTGATCTTCAACCCAGTCTTTGAAGGTGAAACAGTCTTCAAGAGGATGTCCTATTATTCGGTGGTAGGAGCAATAATCCGGGTGATGGACCTCGTCTATTTGTTCAGGGCGCTGAGACTCCGGGAGCACCATCATTTGATGTTTCATGACAAGGTCGAAGATTTTCCTTGTCTTGTATTGAGGGAAAGAGTACTCCCGACCCATCTTTTTCATAAAAGACATATTCTAGCTGACTTTTTCTCGATCGAGTGGCTTCTTGGATCCGCTTCGCTGTTTTCGAACGTCATTTCCGTTCTTTACTTTATTGTTGCTTCTACCTCGGGCTTTCTTTTTGCCACAAGAGCGTACAACGGGTTGAGGGTGAAGGGGATCGTCATCCTCCGTAGCCCACTGAATGATACGTTGCGTCATTGCTTTCTCATAAATGGTCGTTTCGCAGCTATGGTCATCCCGAACCTTTTGACCTGCTTCTCTTATTAGCTTGTCAATCCGTTCTTCGAATGACGGGGTTGGTATTCTCCCGGCAGGATCTCGCTCTGGTTTGACATCAACGCTATCTGGAAATGCATTCGTTTCTCCACCGGAATTATTTATGACATGGCATCCATGGAATCACTCCCTTTTATTGGACCGAACGTATCCAAGGCCGGTCGTCTCCATTCTTCCATTGGGCATCTTCCGCTGAGTCTCGGGAATGTCGCAAATCTTCTTATAGAACTGGGCTTGTCAAGAAGTTTGTTAGAAGGGTGTGCCTTGGCGTCTCAACAACCTTTTCAGTCCCTCTGCGTAGTATCCGGGCAGACGGATTGGTTGAAGCCTGTTGAGCGCAGGTTCAGCACCGTGCCATACTTCTTTCTCCACTTTAGTCTCCGTGGATTGGTAGAAAAGGATCGCCTTCTCACTTCTTTGCTTAGGGGGGATGTAGAAGGTTTGTAGCTCTTGCACGCTGTACGTATCAAGTGCATCAAGTTCTTTGTAATGCCACTGCGGGACCAGGATAATCTGTAAACTCTGGTCATCTCCAGCGAAGGTCTACATTGGCGGGCGGACGGAGAACACTGTGTTGGCCTCATCCTCAGAGTCACTGCCAAAGACCAGAATAGGAGTAGATGGTCCTGGCCTGTTGCCTTGGGGTTGTCCCGAGTAGACCATATCTTCTTCCTCCTCGGTATCGCTCCCAAAGATTGGGATAGTGGCGATAGCATATTGTTTATTCTCCGGTTTGCGACATCTTTCCATATCTTCGAAGTCTGGAAAGAAGTACTTGGCATCTTCATATTTGCGAACTTCATTTATGGAGAATGGGTTCAGCTCCCCTGTAACTGTGTACTCGAGGCCGTCCTTGAAATACTTCATACACTGATGTTGTACTCATGTAACCAAGGCCTACCGAGCAGAGCGTTGTAGCAAGTCTTGGCATCAATGACATGGAACTTAATGTCAGTGACAAGCAGCCCGAAGCGTAATGTCAGTATTACGGACCCAAGCGTTTGTGATGATTGAGAGTCAAAATCGGAGATGGTAATTTTGTCACGAGTCAAGTGCTGCACATTCATGCAAATCTCCTTCAACACTCTTACGTTGAGAAGGTTGACGGAGGACCCGTTGTCGACCCGGATCTTCCTTATTTTGATTGTTGGATATAGTGCCCTCAGAGTCAATTATTGGATCACAGGCACGTGATTGCAATGATTGAGGGAGGACATATACCCGTAGGATAATCTTACTCGAGAGGTTTGTATACTATTTGGTTTATCTTTGTCATCGTGTACTGCTTTAGGTGACCTTACAGGTTATTATTGCGCGTTGATAGAGCCCTTAGGATTCTTGCTTGACGGCCAGCAATATGATGGCGATCATATACGTGGGAGCTGGGGTCTATAAGCACATCCTTAAAAGGTCCCTAGTCGTGGGAGTTTTCGAGACAGGGCATCGACACTCAAGAGTAGACTAGTGTATACAGTCGAGACCCCGACAAGGGGCGGTGGCCGGTCTCACAAGCCACTGGTGTCAGTTGGTTCACCTAAGATGTATACAGGTGCTTATTGGGTTATGAGTGCACCGGACAGGACTCGCCGGGAACATGCTAGTTGGTATTATACCTGACGTCAGATAGCAGTTCCCTAGTGACATGTGTACAGGTTAGTTCATCGACCTGAGATCGTCATTTGTCTCGTGTGAGTTCCCACTGTACTTTGATTACTACCCTACCACGGCTCAAAGGAGTCGTGCAAACAGGTTTTAGTTGGGCACAGTCCCGAGCCACATGGAGGCAGTGAGCGGATCGGCAGGGGTTTCGTCTCTCCCGGTATTGGGGGTGAGATCGCGCCGTGTCTAGGAGAGCCATTACATAAAGCCCTCGGCCGAGGCAGGAGATTTACTGGTAGGTATTCCAGTAGCATCTCAGGGTGTTCTGGGTTACACTCCGACACGACATGTACCGCTTTTGGGGGTCTGACTTTTACCAACCCCCTAGGCCCGCCATGCGATGCTCATAGACGAAAGGACCGGACTGTACGGATATTGTCACTGATAGGCTCAGTAGGGTGTCAGGATGAGTCCGCTCATCGACCTCCCTTTTTGATCAATACTTGGTAGCCCATTACGTACGGCTAATACCTCTGACGTGCTAGTGGTTAAATCCACAACCAAAGTATTGACGAGTCTTTAGAGTCCCCCACAGAAAGTTTCTCAAGTTTCGGGAGAAACGCTGTAGAGGCCGTATAGATATATGGCAGGGTTCGATCTTATACGTGCGGTATTGCACGGATCATGATCGGACGGATAATACTAGCGGGCTTTGGTTTAAGCCGGATCCTAGTATTGTACAGTGTAGATTTTGTCTCATTGCATTTGTATTCGGTCGGAATACAAATGCGGGTATGAATATACAGTCGCGGGGTTTTCCAGTAATTTTTTACCGGATCGCTTTCTGAAGTTGCCAGCTTGCATTCCGTTTCGGCCATTTTTCCTTTGTTCCTTCTTGGCTGAAATTCCTTTGATGGGAGGGGTTTATTTGCAAATGTGCAAATTAGCAAAGTGAAGGGTGTTTTTTGTAAGTGGTTGCTTCATGATGGTTCTAGATTGACTTTGACTTCCTTATAATCATCATGACTTGCTTTTTGAGATGAAATGGGTTTTTGATTTGACATGGTTGTGATCATTATTCCTCATGATCACCCATTTTCTCTTTCTTGCATTATTCTCTCTCCCCTTCACAAAGCATGGCCGGCCACATTTTTGGTGGGAGAGGGATTCATTTTGTGGTGGGGAAATTGATCTCATTTTCATTCACACAAAATTCCTTAGCCCCATTTAAAAGTTCATTCCTCCACCTTCATAGAAATGGCAACTTCACTAACCCCTTGAGACAAATGTTTTCTACACTCAGTCTACAGCAATCTTGGACACGTCGGCTTTCCAACTTCGTGTCCGAGTTGCCTCGGTCCAGAGGTGGGAGCCCGTAAAAAGACTTCTCGACGTGGTGCCCTTCCGACGAGGAGATCAAGACCGGAGATGCCGCGAGGAGATCGGGAAGGTGGCCGAAGACCGAAGGACACGGATCGCTCGGTATAGCTCTCTACCTTTTCTCTAGTTAGCTAGTAGTAGGTTAATGGTCCGATCCGGGTTTATAGTCCGCGGTAGCGCCGGTTTCTAAGTAAAGAAAAGTTTTTGTTTCCGTATTTTGGCCTCGAACAGACGGCCGGGGCGCTACCGTGGTCCTACATTGATATCGTGACAATACCCTGTTACATACAGTGGACGGTTGTGCTCGGACGTTCCGAGAAGGAGGTCTTCATCGCTGAAGGTGATATTAGCCGTGTGGACTTCTTCCAGCTTGTCCTTCATCTTTTCTTCCGCCAGGAAGGCTTGAAACTGGTCGGGCTCTTGTAATGCCTTGATCAGGGAATCTCGTGCCTCTTTAGATAGGAGAAGGGCATCCAAGATACTCAATTGTGAGGGTATCTTCCTCAAATGTGCCAGGACATTGTAATCCACCTTGTTCTTCTTGATCGGGTTCTTGGCTGTGAGCTCTTCGACAACTCTATCATCGAGAGCAATCTCCTCGCGGACTTTTTCCTTTCCTTTGTCCCTTTCGCCCGAACCTTTGTTTGAAGGTCTGAGATTCTTTTCAGGCAACATATGGTTACGCAGCTAAATGTTCTCACAGTTCTTCATCTCCTCTTCTTTTTCAGAGGTGGATTCCTTGAAGAGAAGGCCGAGGGATATTTCATCGTCAGAATCGCTCCCGAAGATAAGAACTTGAGGTTTTGCTCTTGTCGGGATGGCATCAACCATGTAAAAGTTACCGGTTGTTCCTTCACGCTCTTCTGTCACACTTCTCTGTCCCGACGGGCTTTGCGCTTCATTCACTTGAATTGTTGTTGATAGGCAACGTATCCCTGCCACCAATTCTTGAAGGCATTGCACTCTTCGGTAGGGTGCATGACCTTCCGATGGTATAAGCAGTAGTTCAGATGTACATCCAGTTCGTCGGGGCACTTACTCCCGGAAGTATTTTCTTTGAAAGGTGGCAGCTTCATTCCTATTGATAGAGCTTTGGCGAACTGCTTCCTTATCTTGATTCTGCTCTTGCTGGTGGCAAGGGCACTTTGATCCGGTTAAAGTACTTTATGGCTTCTCATCACCGGAGATTTTTCGGCCTGACACCGACGATTGGCCTTTTCGTAAATGGCCGCTTCACGTTCTCGATCAGCTTTTCTCTTTTGAAGAGCTTCGTTCAGCAGCTTGTCGATGAGGTCATCCGACGGTTCTATGGGTTTTAGTTTTGGATCTGCTCTCAGTTTCTCTACGTCAGGAGTTTTTTTGCCATTTATCGATGAGTGAAAGATCATGTGGCAACTCGCTACATAATCCTCGGGGTCTTCCGAAGAATCGTCTTCTTCATCAATTTCACTGTTTCCGTCCTCAAGAATATACTTGAAGAACTCTTCCAGTGTGACTGGGGTCCATGCTTCTTGGTTGTATTCCTCCAGTGTATCGATATATTTCTGCAGACCCGTACGATTGCCGTCGAGCTGGACGGGCTTCATGGCCTTCTTCTTTTTCTTTGAAGACTTCGGAGGCTTGGCCTGGAGGTTTTGTCCATCGTTACCAACTCTTGGCGTTGGGCGCGGTTTCAGCATTCCGTCAATAATTTCAGGCTCCGGCGGGCTTTTCCACCTATTCGTCGGACATGCTTGAAGATCCTTCAGCATTCTTTTAGTTTTATCTGAAAGGACAACTTCCCGGGGATCTTCTTCTACATATGAGCATGATACCCCCGGCGTATCCACCTTTTTAGGAGCATGCTGCTGTGGCGGGTTTACCTTCCAGTTTTCGGACAGCGCGAACTTGCCCTTTTGGTACTGGTCTTCAACCCAGTTTTTGAAGACGTAGAAATCTACGACCGGGTGGCCCATTATTCGGTGGTAGGGGCAGTAATTAGGATTGTTGACGTCGTCCGGTTGTAGTGGGCGTCTTGGATCCCGCAGAGTGATGAGCCTGTTGCACACCGCTAGTTCGAATAGTCTCCTCATCTTATTCCAGGGGAACTAGTAAAGCCGTCTCAACTTTT
Organism: Agapanthus africanus; assembly: GCA_030015575.1. Classification (NCBI taxonomy): domain Eukaryota; kingdom Viridiplantae; phylum Streptophyta; class Magnoliopsida; order Asparagales; family Amaryllidaceae; genus Agapanthus; species Agapanthus africanus. The sequence continues at coordinate 217,776,084 of JASDDO010000014.1, forward strand.
CTTCGAGGGATCTTGGTTTGTTTCTTTGGCGAACAACCGGTTTCGGGTCCCTCGGTTGTTGTTGAGCATTAGCGACGAAGGTCGCTTCCCTTTGCCCTTTTCATTCCGAAGATCTGTCTTTGAAGTGGACGACCTATGGCCCAGCTGATCCATTTGGGCGAGCTTGTCAATCAAGGCCTGGAAGGTAGTCGGCTTGAAGAACATCATAAATTGGGATATACTTGCCTGAGGGTCGAGGTTCCCCACGAACATGCCCACAACAGCTGTTCGCAATTTGACCATAGGTTACGCTACCGAATTGCGTATTGAACCCAGGTTTCTCCCGGCTTCACTCTGGCATTGATTAACGTCGTGATTGGGGTGCGCTCTCTTGCGCTTGCAAATCATTGTGTGAAAAGTAGTTCATCTCCGTAAATGTCTTAATGGAGTCATTTGGAAGCTCCGAATACCATTCAAATGCTATCTCTGCCAAGCTGCCAACAAACTGGCGAAGCAACAGTTTGTCATCGCCCCCAGTATTAACACACAAAGCTCTGAATTGAGCAATGTGCTGATGCGGATTGCCCGTCACTTTATACACATGGAATTTGTGGATCGTATATCCTGGCGGGTACTTAATTTGGCCATACCAGCTGTTCTCCACCGACGCGCAGGTCCGTCTTGCTTGAATTTGGGGGCAGATGCTCATTGGTGCTATCCGTCCACCTCTTCGAAGATGCCAAGTTGATTTATGACACCATGTATCGAAGGTTTAAACGGATGCGGCCGATGTAGCAGACTTCGTCATATTCCCCCTCGTCGAGGGGTTTTTGATTGTGGGGACGCTCTTCCCTGCAGGCGCAAGCCCCTGCAGTTAATTACGCTACCGCATCGCGGTAACCACTTTCTCCTTCTCCAGATGGTCACTTCGTGTCGTGTGTGTTTGTTTTATTTTTGGTTTCTCGTAGATTGTATATGGAGACTAATTTATGTTGTCGCCCGTAGGGCGTGGATTAGTCCAAATCCGTATTTTCTTAGATTTGGATTTGGGGTTGGGTTTAAGGATATGTTAGTCTCATTTAAGACTAAGATCAACTTAAACGTATGTTAAGGATACGTTAGTCTAATTTTAGACTAAGATCAACTTAACGGGATCGTTTAGATCCAACAAAAGAGCATTCTGGCTCTATTGTTTAGTTTAGGGACATTGCGGTTGATTACCAGTTTAAGGACATGGTGGTCCAAGTTAAAGACATCATAGTCCATGGGTTTAAGGACCCCACAGTCCAAGGTTAAGGACATCATAGTCCGTGGGCTTAAGGACCCCACAGTCCAGTTTAAAGACGTCATAGTCTATAAAATGTATGGTTGTCGGGACCCGTCACCTCTCTGAAGACGTTGAAGGATTACAACGACATATATCAGAGGGGTTCAGAGATATATCCCTGAACCAATTTTGGTTGAGAGATCTGTAGTCCAATTTGAGACTAAGATCAAAAGATTTGTGAGCATATGGGCTCAATTAATCTGAATTGAGGACATATGGCCAATCTTGGGCTAAGTCCAATCAAGTTAAAAAATGTTTAACATATATTTTGGGCTGTTGAGCATTTATTTTGGCTTGGCCTTTTTAACAATACTGAGTATTGGCATGCATTCTGACGATGTTTTGTCTTTTATTGAATGCTGAGCATTCATCAGAGCTCTGGGCTTATTAAAGAACAATTTATGTTCTATCAGCGCACACGTGAAGGGCACGTGGCGCGCTTGGCGCTTTGCGCCAGTCAAAGAGCGCAGTGCGCTTCTGCCGAGTAGCGCACACGTGGTGCACTTGACGGTTTGCGCCAGTCCATGAGCGCGTTGCTTTGATTTATGAGCGCATAGCGCTATTTGTTCAATGGCGCACACGTGAGGAGCACGTGGTGCGCTTGGCGCTGAGCGGCAGTCCATGAGCGCAAAGCGCGAACTGTTGAGTGGCGCACACGTGAGTGACACGTGGTGCGCTTGGCGCTGAGCGCCAGTCCAAGAACGCAGAAGCGCATTTGATCAATTTTATGATCTGGGAAATAAATTCTCCCTTAGAAGAGACTTTGCCTCAAGATCCTAAGAAAAAAGTTCTTACTCTATAGGAGATACTTCAATCTCTTGTATTTGATGAAAGGCTTTGCCTTTATGGATTTTTGATCCTTAAGAGAATTGAATTATTCTCTTCCCGTTTATTTTATAATGAGATGTTCATGATCTCTTTTTGTAAAAAACAATTTGTCTTATAGATCTATGATCTGTGAGAAGAATTATCTTCTTCTTTTATTTTATTTTATGATGAGATCTCTTGATCTTTTTGTGAAAGACCTTGGTCTTGTAGATCTATGATCTTTAAAGAAGGGAATTCTTCTTTTTTAATCATGAGATGATTTCATCTTTCTGTTCTTTTACCTTGAAGAAAATAAGTTCTTCTATTGAGAGCTTGGCTCTTCTTTCTGAGATCTCCCAAAGCTTATGGGGGTTTCTATTTGTTTCTTTCTCTCCTCCTCTCTCTGAGACTTGAAGTCTAGGGGCCTTTTTATAGGGCAAGCTGATCAGTTCAATCAGTTAAGGAGATTTTTTCTCCAATTGATTTGGGGAATTTCCCATAGTTGGATCTTTGATCCAAGGGCTTCTGATTTACAGAAGGTAATCTTCTTGTTATTAACAAGATTGGGAAATCTTTTCCTTACAGAATTTATTCTGTACTTTGGTGATTTTTAATCACCACTGGATCATTGATCTAATGGTGCTCTAATTTACAGAGCTCAATCTAGTTGTTTGGAAAGATTTTGAGGAAGCTTTCCTTAACAGAATTTAATTCTAATTAATTAATGATTTATTATTATTATTGGATCTTTTATCGGACGGTGGGGAGTTTTTAGTTCCAGCGCTAGAGCACCCGTGCTTTGCACGTGGTGCGCTGCTTAGAGCGCAGCGCACCTAGCGCTAGCGCACCCGTACTTTGCACGTGATGCGCTGCTGCGCACTTGGCGCTGCTTCTAAAGCATTGCTTCATTTCAAAATTTGAATTTTAAACAGAGTTTTGCTCTGATTGGGGGAAACAAATGCCCCCCCCACCGTTGCACTCACGTGACTCACACATGAGTGCAGCGGTGGCAACATCTCCACCATTAGATCAACATAGAAGTTGAAACGGCACTCAGTGCCTATAAATAGGACCCTTCGCCCTTGAGATGATTTCTATTCATCTTCTTCATTCTGAGAATTTTCATTCTCTTGCAGAGCATAGCTCTTTGGCTTAAGAACTTCCTTAAGGACAGAACTCTGTCAAAATTTTTAGGTAAATATTAAATCTTTTAAAGAACCTTTTAATAATCTAGTGTTTCACCCATTAACAGAGCTTTGCTCTTCATAGATCTTTGATCTAAAGAAAACCCTTTTAGGGTTTCATCAACGGAGCTTTGCTCTCTTGAACCCATAGATCTAAAGAGATCTTTTCTTGAGGTTTCTTAGCCCATGAATAGAGCTTTGCTCATAAAGAAATCTTAGAGTTTGTTCATAGATCTTGAAGATCTCAGAATTTTTCATTCATTAAAACTCTTATTTTAAATTTCCTGATGGTTATTCCATCGTTTTTACAGAGCAAGGCTCTTGAAGAATTTTTATACCTTCAACATTAGAGTTTGACAGATGTCACTCTGTCACAGAGCACTGCTCTCAAGGGGAGATTTACTCCTTAGCCAAAGGGGTTCTCATTAAATGAGAATCAATCGAGGATTTCCTCATTTAATTGACAGTCTCATCAAATGATGAGGTTGTTTGATTAATGATGAACTGTCATCTAGATTTTGTGGGTCCCCCTTTGGTCCCCTTTTTACTACATTGCAGTGCGGTACGAATTTTAAAGTACCAAGTGTCAGAATTTAAATTATAGCACCGACGGTTGATTTCTGTTCTTTTTCGCCCAGGTGACATGTCTTTCAACACTTCCTTCCTGTTCGTCCGCTCAGAAGGCGAATTCCCTGAAGCGCCTGTAGACCGAGTGGTTATTGCGCTGATCAAAGACCATGACCCGGAGTACAAGAATCTTCATCTATAGGGTAGATGGGACGATCAAATTATCAGAGGCCACCGGAGCATTTCTTGTGCGACACCCTCAGAGCCTATCTCTACGATCCCTTATGCAGATACACCCCCGATAAGCTACACTGTAGAGGAGGTGAATTGGACTTCAGAAGGTCTCCTTCGGCCTTCTATTGCTGCAGTACTCGTGCAGCCGCCGGTGGCTTTGGACACTCTATGGCAGCGCATATGTCAGGGTGAGTCACGCCCTTGGGGACAGCCCTACAACATAGGACTAACTCCCCGTTACCCGGTCGGATATCTGCAGTAGGCCCGATATATCTTATCGGCAAAGAAATCACAACTGCTGAAGCTTGGATTGTACCCTGCGATTTACGCTTCCTTGTTCCAGTATTCTGCACCTCCGACATGGTGGATCAAGGCGTTTCTCGAACAATGGAACATCCCGACATACACCTTCCTCTTATTGGATAGAGAAGTCTCCATTTCTCTAGAGGAATTTGCCGAGCTTCTGGTTTACCCGTTACGGGAGAGCATTATGAGGAGCTGCTTCCCCCGGATGAGTATATTTTTGCCACCAAATAAGTGGTAATGGGTCTTACCCCAGAGAACGCCATTAAACACCAGTTCCCAAGTCTGATAAAGGTGTTGAATATGTATGAGAGCCACTTTCTCGAATCTGGAGGCCGCGGGGTTACCTTTACAGATTTTATCGCTCGTTTTCTCCGTGCGGAAATCTTGTCGCAACAAGGTGAAAAGTTTGCTAAACTTGACGATCCTTTCGGCTTTGGTTTGTATCGCTGGCCAATATTGGAAGCCGATCAAAAGGATTTCTTTCTTCCTAACGTCGTGTCGCCCCCTTTTTGGAAATTGCCGCTCCGGGCGTCGATGAGGAAGCGTTCTTTTTAGGGTTTCTCGGTTTATGGTTAAGCTGGTTCGCGCTTCCCATGCACCCTCGCTACATGAGGCCGTTGTTCATATCAGATTTTTGCATTATTATATTCCCCATTCTTAATCATATTGCAAATAAATAGGTGCTTTTGATCCATATCTGTTAAATAGTTGCAGGTTACAGGTTCTCGGAACAATACAGTGAAAATGGTGAAAAGACGCTACAAAAGTGAGACTACGACCAACAAATAGAAGAATCTTTATGATGCCGCTTACAGAACAAATGAAGATCAATGAACAGTTCGATTGCACATGGTATGAAGGCAGCACAAGATTCAAGACTTCAACACGAAGCGAACGGTGAAAGTCCACAACATTCTGCACTGTGGAAATCTGGAAGAAACTAGAAAATATTCTGAAGAACCAAGTGAAGAAAACAGAAGAAAATAGCAACATGAAGCAACCCAGAGAAAAAGAGCCCAATAGCCACTATATGGCCGCGGATCCGCGGCCAAACAAGGCTTATGGACGCGGATCCGCAGCCGTGCATCGCACGTGTCGGTGCGGGTCGGTGCGTGTCGGTGGAGTCGGTGCAATGACCCGGTTTTCTTAGGGTAATTTTGTAATTTTAGATATTGATCAGATGTAAACACTAGGGTTTCTATTATCTATAAATAGGAAGCCTACAGCTCTTTTTGGAGCATGCCTCTTTTTATTTTTCTAGATTAAAATTTTCATTCCTTGTAATTGTCAAAGAGTGCATCAATAAAAAGTAAGTCTTTTATCTTGAATTTCTTATCTGCAATTTTATTTCTCTGCAATTTTTATCTGCCGTAGTTATTTTCCGTAAGTTAATTAGATCATTAAAATAAAATCACAAAAATGAATTCCTTTGTTAATTCCCTAATGAGTGAGTAGTTCCTCACTTGTCAGGGTTAGGTTTGGGGAAAGTTTGAGAGATGGAAATCTCTCACCCTTTTCTTACCCGTTCAATATTTTAAAAATAAAGGGCACTATGCAAAACAACCACACACCGCTCACTACGGCACCCTATCCCACGAGATAGCGGTGATTCCCTAGTTAGACCGGTTGTGATTGATTTCCATAGTGGTTAGGGTTAAGAATTAAGAAAGGACGGACAAGGGCCAAAAGGAAGAAACGAAGTTCTTCCTGCTCGCGCTAATCCCCTTTGTTAATTATTACCTTAACACATAAAGTTCTTAATTAGGGCAAAAAAAGCGGTGAGAATAATTGACTTTCCAAACTAACATAATCCTAATCCTAGCAAGGTTTTAATCCAAATAAATTTCAACCTTAGTTTTTATAGAAAATCAAAACCTACCACAAATAGGAATTGACTCGTTAGAACAACTAGAAAATACACGTTTTCCCTGTGGACCGACCCGTACTCAACCAGCTAGCTACCAAGCGACACCGTTCTTGATTGCGGTATAATCTTAACTTTGATTTTAAAACGCATACGCGAAAGCTCGAACAATCTAATGGTGCCGTTGCCGGGGATAACGGTAGTTATTTTCTTTTTGTAATTTTGGGTTAATTAAAAAATTAAAAAATCATAAAAACTGAAAAATATAAAAACAAATTTTTTTTATCATCTTGTTATTTTTTGAAGGGTTTTCGTGTGAATTGTGCAGGAACGGAAAGACGAACAGATTCAGATCTGGAGCAAGCTCGGTGAACAAATCCAGGAACAGGAGATCTAAACAGACAGAGGAAAATCAGAACAGAACAGAACAATTTTTTTAGGATCTGAACCAACAAGTACACCGCTGAACCGTGGCGGGAAGAGACATTTGACCGCGGATCCACGGCGCTTTGCTGAAGTCAACAAAGCAAATCCCTCTGTGAGTATTTCTTGTCTTCTCTGTAACCCTCTGTGCTACTCTGAAAATTTTCCTGCAGGGTTCTTTGCGCAAAACTCCTCCCCCTTCTCCAATAACTTGATTTTGTGCAGGATTCTTTGCGCCGCAAGTAAAAAAAATTTTGGCAAATGTTTTGGATTTTTGTGTGTTTACTGCTTTGCATTTTTAAAACGGACTTTTAAGGGGCTATAACACCAGTCCAGATTGGGTGGGGATTTCATTACCCTTCCTAGGACCCCAAAAATCACAAAAAGCATTCGCATCAACCATCGAGTTAATTAAAAAATATTAGACTCAGCCAATAAGGACTGTCGTGCTCATTAGGACAAAGGAAAAGTTGTTGGCATCGGTCTTTTATCTAAACCAGACTTTGTGGTGTCTAGGCTAGACAAGTGCGAAAGGTAATTTTAAAAGGCCCGTCTCACGGTGAATCGTGAGCGGATCCCTCCTTTCTTTACTTGTGCTTACCTGGACACAATTGGCGATGAAGAGGCGATTTAAGGATCTCACAACTTGCCCTTTGGAACAGTTAGGAGCAGTCTAGTTGACTTAGGAGACCCTAGCTCTAGGCTTGATTGTGCATATTGTGATTGCTTGAAAGTGTGTTTAAGCTCCTTATAAAAATCTTTTTGCAAAAACTCCTTATAAAAAAACCACAAAACAAAATTTTTACAAAAAAAACTTGCCATTTTGTCGCTAGAAATCCATTGCCCCCCACTTTCTTTCATTGATGTTTTCTTACCCCAACCTTCTATTTTTTTTTACTTTTTGACTACACTACACCTCTTTAGTGTATGTCCAGTTGGACTAGGGACACTAGCGCCCGTTTAGTCCGTATCTCGTTAGTGCCGACTGATGACGCTTTCGACTCCGAAGTCGAAATTCCCTCCACTTCTTTACCTTCATCTTCAAATTCATCATCTTCTAAGGAGATGTCAGGATTCAATCCTAACAACCCCTTACCTACGGGACTGATTCCACCTCCACTGGGTGCGAATAACCTACCACACCCTCCTGTCGAAACACCCCAACGAATCGCGCTCCAGGATCTTTTCTATCCCATCCGTACAGCACTTCCCACTTGTCTTTCATTTCCACTGGCTAATGGGGATAACTTTGAAATTAAACCCTACTTCATCAATATGTTGCCAAAATTTCACGGGCTGGAATCCGAAGATGCCTACATCTTCATTAACAAATTCCAGAATGTTTGCGCAATGATGAAGACCATCCAACTTTCGGATGATGCTATAAGGCTACGTGTCATTCCATTCACTTTATGTGACCTAGCTGAAAAATGATTATATAGCACAGCATCACAATCCATAAAAAAATGGGAAGAGTTTGTTAAGGCTTTTCTTAAAAAGTTTTATCCACACCACAAGACCGCGAGAATTCGCAATGAAATTATTCAATTTTCCCAGCTTCCTTCCGAACCTTTTTGGAAGTGTTTCGAAAGATTTAAGGACCTTCTTGTTCAGTGCTCTCACCACGGTATCGAGAATTGCCAACTTTGCCAAAATTTATACGAAAGACTGAACCCAGCAACTAAGTAGTTGTTGGAAACCATTTGTCAAGGTCACTTTCTTACAAAATTGAGCGAGGAAGCTTAGCAATTTGTCGATGATCTTGCTGAACAAACACTTCAGTAGGAAAGAACTAAGAGCACTTCATCTACTTCATCAGGTCAGTCTAGGGCAGGCATACATCAACTTGATATGTCGATTGCAATGAAGGCCGAAATGGCTGCACTCACGAAAAAACCAGAAGCAATTGAGAGCAAATTCTCATCGCCTTCTCCTGCCCCAGCTTTACCCACTTGCACTATTTGCGCTTGTTATTCGGATCCGTCCCATCTTACTGAAGAGTGTCCTTACAATCCACCTGTTCAAAGACAAGATCAAGTCAATGCTGCCTTTCAGCAAAGATAAAGAAATGATCCATACTCTTCAACTTATAATCCTGGTTGGAGGAGCCACCCAAATTTCGCTTGGAATCAAAATCAACAATAATTCCAAGGCAATAACAATTTTCATAGGCCTCCACCACAACAACAAACCCCTCAACAAACTCAATATCAGCAACCTTTCCAACCCCAACCTTATCCAAACCCAATGAACAATTTTGTACCAAACAACTCTTACCCTCAAAACAATTTTGTTCAGCCGAATAACGATAAGGTTTCCTCGCTAGAACGAAGTCTGGATGCTTTTTAAAATAATCTACACAATCCTCAGCAAGCATCCAGTCTTCCATCCAGTCTTTGGTGCAACACACTACTTCACATGATCAGAGCATCAAAACAATTGAAGCCCAAATTGCACAACTGAATGCCGCGTTAAGCGAGCGAGAAAGGGGAAAGCTTCTGTCTCAACCATTGCCAAATCCCGGTCACACACACAACGTACTTGTTGCTTATGAACAACAAAATAATAATGTGAATGCTGTGACTACGTTAAGATCTGAAAGAGTGTTGCACAATAATGTGGGTATTAGTGATGACACCCCGGCCGCTGCATCTTCATCTTCTTCATCTTCTTCTTTTTCATCATCTTCTTCATCTTCTTCCGAGCCTGTTCTTCATTCTTCACAAGGCTCTACTTCTTTTACTAATTCGAATGGACCCACATCTCACTCCACGAAAACACCAACACTGGGATCCGTTCCAACTCCGCAATTTACTCCACAAATATTGGACTCAACGAATTTTCAAAATGTTCCATTTCCAAACAGGTTGAGATCCAATAAACCAACTCCACAAATGGAGAAGATTGTGGAGTTATTTAAACAAGTTAACTTTAATATTCCTCTATTGGATACAATCCAACAAGTCCCCTTTTACGCTAAAATCTTAAAGGACTTATGCACCAAGAAGAGGAAATCACAGGTACCTAAGAAAGTTTTCTTAGCTAGTGCCGTGAGCAATGCTCTTACCCAACCTTTGCCCCAAAAACGAAAGAACCCTGGCTGTCCTACAATTTCAATAACTATTGGGGATAAGAACATCAACTACACACTTTTAGATCTTGGTGCCAGTGTTAACTTGCTTCCCTATTCCGTATATGAGCAATTAGGCGTTGGAGAGTTGAAACCCACACATTGTACTCTCCAAATGGCCGACCGATCCATCACCCATCCTAGGGATGAGTTAGAGGATGTGTTGATTAAGGTAGGGGACTTCATATTCCCTGTTGATTTCATTGTTATGGACACACAGCCTGTGGCTAACCCACGGAAACAAATTCCGGTGATCCTCGGTCGACCATTTTTGGCCACATCCAATGCTGTTATCAACTGTCGTAACGGCTCTATGACTCTATCCTTCAGGAAGATGTCAAGTGAGTTTAACATTTACAAAATGGGAAGTCTACCCGCCGAACCTTCTGCTCATGCATGTTATGTCGAATTAATGGGTGTTGACAACAGCGAATTTGATCAGCTTCAGGATACATTTCATACGTTGTTTGACCCAACTATGTATTATACACATACGGACTCTTCCATTAAGTTGTCCGGGTCAACATCTACCGCTATTTATGATTCTTTCATGGAGTCTAGAGATCGCCCCACTCTTTCGGATGACATTATTCTTCGGGGTATTGATGAAAGCTTTGAGGAAATTTTCGCTGATGAACTCGCATTTTTAGCAAACATGGGCGTTGAAATGAATCAACTCCAAAAAGAAATTGAACCTCCACCCCTTCTTCTTGACAATCACAAAAATGCGAGTAATCCATCATCACAATCACTTTGTTGTCTCTTCAAATTGAGATGCAATCCATTTCTATTACACCACTTATCTCTTCCTCACTTCATCGTGATTCTAGACAACATACTCTTCCACCAACCGCTGTGTTTCACTGATAAATTCTTCGAATGGTTGGTATTGACTTTTGGCCTTTGTAATGCTTGGCATTGACTTGTAATTTTGTTTAATTCAAGTTTGGGGGAGATTATGTTGGCTCTAGAAAGAAAATGATTTTTAGCCAATCGTATGATTGGGGATACGTTTACCACTTGTAAATATAAAAAAAAGAAAGAAAAAATTATTTTTGGGTATTTTTGTAAATTTCCAGTTTTAATAAAATAAAAATAAAAAAAATAAACAGGGGAGTGCTGATAATTTTGACCTTCTTGGTGTAGCCTGACAGTGAGGACACTGTCAAGTTTAAGATTGGGGGTGTGCTCGGTAAGCTTTCTTCCTTCGCATTCATATGTATATTTTTGCATTTGCATACTTATTTTAAAACCCATAAAAAATTGAATTTTTTGCAAAATTATAAAAATTGAAAAAATTCAATTTTGGCCATAATTGACTTAAGTTTAATAAGACGGTTAACTAGCTAGGAAAAATTAGATCCTAAACTTAGTAAATTAAAAAACCTAAAAATAACCTTTCTTAAAATTTAACGGTAGAAAATATATGTCCTTGTAGTTTACTTAGAAATAGGCAAATTTTGAGTTCACTTCTTGGGCTAAGTCAAAACAAGGAAGGAGTATTGAAATTTTTACTGAAGTGTAAATCTGAAAAATAATTCCGAACCTTAAGTCTAAATTCTGAAAATATATACCCTACAACTTGCACAAACACGAACCTTGAAACTTGGAATAGTAGAGGATACCTTGAAATGCTCTTGTCCAAAATCCTTAGTATGAAGGAAAATAAAATTATAAGTGTGAATAAAGAGAGATAAAAAAAATTAACACTGGTTTTGTAATTATTTAAGGCTGCGGAAAATAAAAATATATAGCGAGGGTGCCTTATCACCTAGTGCCTTAGACCAACTGGTTTGGGAGTCACTGCTAAAGCCTTAGCTATTACAAGACGAGGAATTACACCTTAATACGCTAACACATTTTATAATCGGTCGTTAGTACCTCAAGAAGTATTAACTGTCGCATGAAGGATGTGTGAGCAATTTCATATAAATTCACCAACTAAATGTACTTTGGACAATGGACAAGAGTATGATAGCTTGAATTGAATTTCCAAGTGTATGGGTGATACATACACACACGTAGGGGTATATGATTGGGTTTTGATGAGAGATAGGAATGAAAAATAAGACTATATCTTTAGTAGAGATGATAAAACTTCCTAAGTTGAGATGAAACTTTAGAAGGAAAATTCAAATGATGCTAAAAGCTAAGTAAATTTACAGAACATATACGATCTTAAGTTAAATGATAAGTGAGTGTGAAAAATATGGGTTGATAATTTCTAAGTTGAAGATAATAGAAATTCTTGCTAGAACACCAAATTGAAAAATGAAAGTCAATAGGCCAAATTGATCGGATTTTGTGGGTAGTATCTGCTGAAAACCCTCAGGAGACAACACTCTTCCTACTAGGGACACCTAGAGGTTTAACGGCTTGTTGCACGAGCTCAGTGCAATCGTGTTTCCCTGCGAAAGTGAGGTTAGGTTTTTTTCGAGAATAAATTGGTTTTGCTCGGACGAGCAAAAGATAAGTTTGGGGGTATTTGTTCATATCAGATTTTTTCATTATTATATTCCCCATTCTTAATCATATTGCAAATAAATAGGTGCTTTTGATCCATGTCTGTTAAATAGTTGCAGATTACAGGTTCTCGGAACACTACAGTGAAAATGGTGAAAAGACGCTACAAAATTGAGACTACGACCAACAAATAGAAGAATCTTTATGATGCCGTCTACAGAAAAAAATGAAGATCAATGAACAGTTCGATTGCACAAGGTACGAAGGCAGCACAAGATTCAAGACTTCAACACGAAGCGAACGGTGAAAGTCCACAATATTTTGCACTGTGGAAATCTGGAAGAAATTAGAAAATATTCTGAAGAACCAAGTGAAGAAAACAGAAGAAAATAGTAACATGAAGCAACCCAGAGAAAAAGAGCCCAAGTGCCCACTATATGGCCGCGGATCCACGGCCAAACAAGGCTTATGGACACGGATCCGCGGCCGTGCATCGCACGTGTCGGTGCGTGTCGGTGCATTGACCCGGTTTTCTTAGGGTAGTTTTGTAATTTTAGATATGGATCAGATGTAAACCCTACGGTTTCTATTATCTATAAATAGGAAGCCTACAGCTCTTTTTGGAGCATGCCTCTTTTTATTTTCCTAGATTAAAATTTTCATTCCTTGTAATTGTCAAAGCGTGCATCAATAAAAAGTAAGTCTTTTATCTTGAATTTCTTATCTGCAATTTTATTTCTCTGCAATTTTTATCTGCCGTAGTTATTTTCCGCAAGATAATTAGATCATTAAAAGAAAATCACAAAAATGAATTCCTTTGTTAATTCCCTAATGAGTGAGTAGTTCCTTACTTGTTAGGGTTAACTTTGGTGAAGGTTTGAGAGATGAAAATCTCTCACCCCTTTCTTGCCCGTTCAATATTTTAAAAATAAAGGGCTCTATGCAAAACGACCACACACCGCTCACTACGGAACCCTATCCCACGAGATAGCGGTGATTCCCTAGTTAGACCGGTTGTGATTGATTTCCATAGAGCTTAGGGCTAAGAATTAAGAAAGGACGGACAAGGGCCAAAAGGGAGAAACGAAGTTTCTTCCTGCTCGCGCTAATCCCCTTTGTTAATTATTACCTTAATACCTAAAGTTCTTAATTAGGGCAAAGAAAGTGGTGAGAATAATTGACTTTCCAAACTAACCTAATCCTAACCCTAGCAAGGTTTTAATCCAAATCAATTTCAACCTCAGTTTTTATAGAAAATCAAAACCTACCACAAATAGGAATTGACTCGTTAGAACAACCAGAAAATACACGTTTTCCCTGTGGACCGACCCGTACTCAACCGTCTAGCTACCAAGCGACACCGTTCTTGATTGCGGTATATTCTTAACTTTGATTTTAAAACGCATACGCGAAAGCTCAAACAATCAGCCGTCTGTTTTCTACCCCACGCATCGAATGGTTTCCGGAATATAAGTGGTCATCGGGATTGCTGTGTTAGCCCACCTATATCACGGCCTCATCTTAGCAGCAGATACCACTGAGCCAGGTGTGCAGCCCGCCAACTTCACAATGCATTATTTCACCTCATGGGTAGAGTTGCACATGCTTGGGGTTTTCGGTATCCACAAAAGACCTTCTTTTTACAACAGATGTAAATTCCCCCGGATAATGCGGCTAGTCGACGCATCCATCGTAAGTCCGACACCGCGGGAAGCTAGGGATTTGCTCCTTCGTCTACGAACGGTTGGAGATGGTATGTCTTTCACTGATAAGATTTTGACCGTTGGTCAGGAATCTGCAAAAGCGGTGTTGCCATTGCAAGACATTTTTAAAGACGAGGCCTCTGTGTTGAAAGCTCGGGAGATTCTTCATCTTTACTCCATCAGGCCGGGCTTTCTTGTATTTAGGCAAAATGATGCGGCGTTATTTATGAGATACAACCCGCATCGTTTCGCTTAGCAGCTAAGCTACAATCGGGGCGTCCCGCTTGAGGCTTTCTTGGCAGAAGCTGCTGCTACCGAAGAGGGTATACGAAGTGCGTTGCATCATTTTATGCGCCTGAACACAGGGTCCAACTTCTTTATCAGCGAACTGAGCTGTATTCTGAAGGCCCTGAATGTGTATGTGGCCTGGTATCAACATTCGATGGTCTCTGTCATTAGGGAGGAGAAGCGATTGCTGCTTGATCGCAAGGGTACCGCTCCGACTGGTAACCCAAATGTTCCCCTGAAGCGACGGAGCATTGTCCATCCTCCTTTAAGAGAAGTTGATGCGGTCGAGGTCCCGCATGATAGGCCCGAACTACCGATACCCCGTGTTTCCATAAAAACGGTGACTGTGGCGTCCCACGAGTCTGGCGTGGGTTCAGATATCGGGACTCATCGTCCTATGCGACCGGTACTCGCTCGCATAAGAAGAAGAAGAAGTCGATTCTTTCTACCGACGTTGTATTTGGTCAGGAGCCTCATGCTCCTTATAGCGAGGGCTTGGGCGAATATGGGACCAACGAGGGTCTATTCATAGCGCCGGATGATACTGATCTGGAGGCTTCTATTGCAGCTTCTGAGCGATCGGCAAGCCACAAAGCGGGACTGATCATTCTCGCACAATCAAGTAAGCTTCAATCGTACCTTTTTGCTGCTATACTTTTGTTATCATGTTTTGACTTACACTCTTTCTCTGACAGGCATTTCTACTGAAGAGGCTCTCGCGGCCTCCCTCAGGACCTGAGGAGGAGGAGAGGGTTCGCGCTTTACTGGGCGTTGGTATATTTCGGCTCATTATGCCTTCATTCCCCTTTCTTATAGGTAATCTGACCTCTTTTTCATCTTATCGCAGGGACTATCTCGACTCAGGTCATGCGCAGTACAGTGCCAATCCCGTAGGGTGATGCGGAGATGCTTTCAGGGCCAACTATCGATGTCCCGGCCTCATCAGTATTGCCAAAAGTGGCTTTACTTAAGCAACCGATGATGGACGCCATAACGGCTCCAGAGGTAGCTCCTGGCGTGGACGATAACGTCCTGTTGACAGAGGTCTTGAGAAGATCGGCTTTCACGGCTCGGGCGGAAAAGAAGCGCAAGAGGCGTGCGGCAAAAGAGCGTAACGCCGCCTTGTCCGTAGGTGCAGGCCCGAGCACTTCTTCTCCTCTCCCTGCTTCTTCAGAGATTGATCCGGTTGCCCTGTCTATCGCTCATAGACAGGCGATACGCACGGCTCGGGAAGCAGCTGAAAGGCTGTCTCAAGGAAACATAACTTTCGGTCTCTTTTTTTTATTAAAGTTTGGTCCTCAGATTCTCATACGTCATTCCCTGTAGGGCTGAGTCCAGATGAGGAAGTGGTAGGCGAGACGGCGACAACCACTGAGCCTGAAGTGGCCACTCTTTCTCAAGAGTCTGGAACTGCCCCAATTGCCACTCTTTCCCCTTGCGGTTACTTGCCGTTGCCGGGCACTGTGAGTGTCACGACGGTGCTCGTGGAGTCAGGGGATGAGGTTACGGGTGGCGAAACCATTCCGATGAAGGAGGGTGAAGCAGTCGCTGCATCTAGTGACGCCCTTGTCGTGGTTTCAACCGGCGACTCACCAAGTAGATTTTGGGTCATTGCTTTCTTTTTCATTCTGCAATCCCTTTTCAATCTCTTCTGAAAGTACTAATCTTATTTCGGATGCAGGTGTGGTGAGCGTTGAGGTTGTGCCACCCGAGGAAGCATCACCAGTTGCTGGTTTGACGGTGGCCGTCCCTTTGCCTTCTCTCGTATCCTCCCAAATGCTGGAAGGTACGGATTTGTGATCCATCGGTTTCATTATTGGTAGTATACTTTATGTACTGACATTGCATTATTACATCCTTGCAGGAGTCCTTTTTTATCACCTGTATCAGGTGCTGCACCCACATTTCTCCTTCCATTTAAAGATTGCCTCATCCAGTGGCGTTGGTGAGTACAGACTTTAGCTAATGTCTTCTCTTTTCTTTTACGGGCAACCAACTCATTGCTAATTCTTCTTTGTTCTGACTGCACTGTTACAGATTGAAGGAGGAGATGAAAGAATAGTTACGCCACCGGTACTCCCGGCCTTTCCACCTGCCGCAGCCGGTATAGTATACTTCATCACTCATGTGATTTATTTATTTTGCGAGTTGGCTTATAATCCTAATTCATTTTTTAGCAGTCGCACTGGTTCCCGCTCCCTTCGAATCTGGCATATTAATGCCAGCAGGACCATTTGCTAGACGTCCATCTTCTAAGGGCGCTGCGACCAGCCTTCGTATGTTGAGTGAATCCATTGAAGAGCTTGACACGGAGATCCCTACACTCACTGCAGATTTTGCTGCTGAGGTTAATCCCATGTTGGCGACGCTCGTGCACTTCCATAGCGAGGGCGTCGTTGAGTCTTGGGTCAATCACTGCAGGAAAATTGAAGCCTGCCGATATGAGCTTGAACTCGGACGTCCTGCTCCCGAAGCCTTGGCAGTGAATTCTCAACGGGCTGCGTGGGTCGAGCAGAGCACTCTCTACTTCCGCCATCTTGAACGAGAAGCGGCCTTAAAGAGTAAAGAGTGTGAAGAGACTTCAAGCGAATCTGCCCGACTGCATGCCCAGGTTGATGCAAATGCTGCACAGTTGAAAGCTATCTTTGAAGGCCTTCTATGATGCATCTCTGACGGGCTAACGCTGAGACAGAAGCTCGACCTTATCGAGCGAGATGCGTAGAGTCGTGGGGCAGCTCAGCGGATCACTGATGATCAACTTTCATCTTATTTGCAGCAACGGGCTCAGGTTGAAGCGGAGTTGGCCGCTGCAGCTGACCATGAAAAGGGACTAAAGGGAGTGCGCGAGCAACTGGCTGGTTTATTGAAAACGCCTCCCTCCCAATAGTCGTTTTTGTATCAACCAACATTTGTAATTTTTGAATAAAATGTATCCATTTTTTATCCTTTCATATGATGTAACTTGTACTCAATTGAATTTATAAATAAAAGATACATTTCTTTCGTACTATCTTGTGTTATCTCTTGTTTCTTCTCTTTTCATTGTTGTCGGCATGTTACCTTAGTAAGCGTAGCCTATAGATGATAGAGAGCATTCCGTCTTGAATTCTTCGAAAGGTAGTGATGGCTTAGGAAGCAGGTTCAGATCTGCTGCCTAAGGCTTTTCAACTTTATGAGCCGTGAGGGTCTCATAAAGACTTTTCTCCCTATGAGTCGAGAGGATCTCGTAGGTGTATTTTTTTCTTAGGAATCGTGAGGATTCCTAAGGGTGCTTTCTCTTGGTAGTCGCAAGGATCTCACAAGAGAACTTTCCCTCTTACAAGTCAAGAGGACCTGTAAGTGGTTGTTTTCCCTCCTTGTCGAGATTCGACTTCAGAGAGTGTGGCCCGTGAATAGTATGCATGAGTACATTTTAAACCGACTTGCAGGGTCCCAGTGCTTAAGAAACAGGTCCTTATCCCCATTGCCTAAGACTTTTCCTTACGAGTCGAGACGAATCGAGAAGTTCTCGCAAAGACACTAATTTCCTCACGAGTTGAGAAGTTCTCACAAGAATTTCCTAACGTCATAGTTAACCTCTGTTATTTACGACGAAGGTCCGTTAGGGTCTGTGGTACTAGGGTTTTGTCTGTCGTACCGTCGCGTTGGCTAATGTATTCCTCGATAGGCAATCTTGCTATTCGAATAGCCTTGCGACTGTCGTGTCTCCGATCCTTTCGGGGGCTGGACAAGACGTCTTCAAGCAATCTTCCAGGTAGTTTGACTGTTGGAAGAGCAAGCGTTAGGAATTTTGCCATGCCGCTTTTTACTTGAGGTTAGGCACATTTTGGGGAGCCCCGATGAGTCATAACCACTCCGCGCTGGTGTGGGATGATCTCCGATAGTCTTTCAGGTTTTATATGAGTTGCCATCAAGACCCTGAAGTTAGAAATTTGTCCTTCGCTTCGTTTGCTGGCATTGCGTCTGCTGTATCGAGATGAATGTCGCGGTTTCTCTAGGTTGTTGATGAACCGTCGAGGTTTGGAACTAGGGATTTTACCGTGGCTCCGTTGTTTGATTGTCGCGTCTGAATCCTGCTGGAGGAAGAACGCTGTGGTGACATCTCGTCTGCTGTATCGAGACGAACGTCAAGGTGGTGACCACTCCGCGCTGGTACGGGATGATCTCCGATAGTCTTTCAGGTTTTATATGAGTTGCCGTCAAGACCCTGAAGCTAGGAATTTGGCCTTCGTTTTGTTTGTTTTAGCGTGTCCGAATCTTGTTGGAGGAAGAACGCTGTAGTGACATCTCGTCTGTTGTATCGAGACGAACGTCGAGGTGGTAACCACTCCGCGCTGGTATGGGATGATCTCCGATAGTCTTTCAGGTTTTATATGAGTTGCCGTCAAGACCCTGAAGCTAGGAATTTTTCCTTTGCTTCGTTTTCTTTGGCGTGTCCGAATCCTGTTGGAGGAAGAACGCTATAGTGACATCTCGTCTGCTGTATCGAGACGAACGTCGAGGTGGGGACCACTCCGCGCTGGTGTGGGATGATCTCCGATAGTCTTTTTGGTTTTTTACGAGTTGCCGTCAAGACCCTGAAGCTAGGAATTTGGCCTTCGCTTCGTTTGCTTTGGCGTGTCCGAATCCTGTTGCAGGAAGGACACTGTAGTGACATCTCGTCTTCTGTATCGAGACGAATGTCGAGGTGGTGACTACTCCACGCTGGTGTGGGATGATCTCCGATAGTCTTTCAGGTTTTATATGAGTTGCCGTCAAGACCCTGAAGCTAGGAATTTGGGCTTCGCTTCGTTTGCTTTGGCGTGTCCGAATCCTGTTGGAGGAAGGACGTTGTAGTGACATCTCGTCTGCTGTATCGAGACGAACGTCGAGGTAGTGACCACTACGCGCTGGAATGGGATGATCTCCGACAGACTTTCAGGTTTTATATGAGTTGCCGTCAAGACCCTGAAGCTAGGAATTTTGCCTTCGCTTCATTGTTTTGGCGCGTCCGAATCCTGTTGGAGGAAGAACGCTGGGGTGACATCGCATCTGCTGCATCGAGACGAATGCTGAGGTGGAGCTGGGATTTTTCCATCACTCCGCTTTGTTTCGATCGTGAGGTCTTTCGTTGACGTTGCTTCTGCATCCTGCTGGACTGCGAATGAATGTCGTTTGTTGACATTGCGTCTGGTGTAACGAGACGAATGCTGAGGTGGAGTTGGGATTTTTCCGTCACTACGCTTTGTTTCGACCGTGAGGTCTTTCATTGACGTTGCATCTGCATCCTGCTGGACTGTGAAGGAACGCCGTTGTGGGTCTTCAGGCTGTAGATGTAGCCGTCGAGACTTGGCTCTTCTTCTGATGGATCCTGGTAGGATGATATGGTTCCCTCTTTGTTTGCGCCCTTGGATTGTATACAGGGATCGATGTGATCTCACCTGTAGGGCAAAAAGTTTCATTATATATATTTTTTCTTTCCGCGATACTCTATCATTTCAGCTTTTATATCGTGAAAGTCGTGATTGCCCATTCATTTCGGCTATTTTTCACAGTGCCCAATCATTTTGGCTATTTGTTTTATTTACTCGCTGCTTTTTATTGCGAGTTGCCCAACCATTTTGGCTATTTTGTATGCATACATTTTTACTTGCTGATTTTGTTGCAAGTTGCCCCATCATTTCAGCTATTTTATATGCATTTGCGGCTCGTTGGCTTTTCGCTGCGATTTTTGGGATTTGATGCCGAATTAGGCATCAGCATCACTACAACTGGGATATTGCCAGGAACGAATCATCATTTGCCTTTGTCAAGGTCGAACAAAGGTAGCTTAGTAAACAGGGTTAGGATCCTGTCGACTAAGGTTTTTAACTTTACGAGCCGTAAGGGTCTCATAAATGTATTTCTCCCTATGAGTCGTGAGGATCTCGTAGGTGTGTTTTCTCCTTAGGGATCATGAGGATTCCTAAGTGTGTGTTCTCTTATAAGTCATAAGGATCTTACAAGAGTGTTTTCTCCTTATAAGTCGAGAGGACTTACAAAGGTTGTCCGCCGTGTACACACATCCCTAGTCACGGGTGGGACTTTGTTAAGGAAATGTTTATTCGCACCCGTGGATTGTATATAAGGGTCGATATCGAGACGCTTGTAGGGCAATGCTGGAGGTTGTGATGGCTTAAGAACAGGTTCAGATCCCTGTAGCTTAAGGCTTTTGAATCTTATGAGCCGTGAGGGTCTCATAAGAGGGTTCTCCTTACGAGTCGTGAGGATCACGCAAGTGTAATTTCTCCTTAGGAATCGTAGGGATTCCTAAGTGCGTTGCTCCCTTGTGAGTCGTAAGGATCTCACACAGGTATTTCTCCTCACAAGGTCGAGAGGGCCTTGCAAGTGTCTTTTTAACGAGATTGCGCCCTTTCAGGTTTTCACAAAACTCGCCTGTAGCCCTGCTGTTTTTACTCACGGAGCTCTTTCGGGTTTTCATCTGTGCCCGTTTTGCTTATGGACGTACTGTTTTTTTTACCACGTCAGCCTGGGGATGCCGTGGGTTTGTAGTAGTTTAAAGACGTTTCGATCATAGGTCCGAGATTTTTTGGGCAACGTACGATTACGCAACTAGATTTTCTCGCAAATTTTCTCATCTTTCGTGTCGGAGATGGACTCCTTGAAGATAGGGCTGAGAGCGATTTCTTCGTCAGAGTCACTTCCAAAGGTGATAACTTGCGATTCCTTAAGGTCAACTATGTGACGGTTGCCGGCGACTCTTTTGCGCTCATCTGTCGTGCTTTTCTGTTCTTGATGAGCTTTGTGCTTTACTCGTCGAACGTGTTGTCGGTGGGCAACATATCCCTGCCACCAATTTTTAAAGGCTATGCACTCCTCGGTAGGGTGTGCAATCCTCTGATGGTACAAGGAGAAGTTAGGATGTATGTCCGTTTCATCAGGATGTATACCGCCAAGAGAATTTCCTCTGAAAGAGGGTAACTTCATTCCTATTGACAGGGCCCTAGCGAATCGTTTCCTTACTTTAAGCTTTCTTTTGCTGGCGATAGGGATGCTTTGCTCCGGTTGGGATGATGTTTCAACCCTTTCGTCTAGTCGCCGGCGTTTAGCCTTTTCAAATATGACCATCTCGCGTTCCCGACCAGCTTTGCTTTTCAGAAGAGCTTTGTTCAGGAATGCGTCAATCATTTCGTCTGATGGTCCTAGAAGTTCGGGCTCAGGATCTTCCCCCAATTCTTTGCGTCAGGAGCTTCTTCATCGTTTATCAACGAGTGAGAGATCATATGGCAGCTTGCCACATAATTCTCAGGTTCATCCGACGAGTCTTCTCCATTGTCATCATCTCCGTCCTCAAGGGTGTGGCTGAGAAATTCTTGGAGTATGACTGGGGTCCGCGCCTTCTGATTATATTCTTCCAGCGCGTCAATATGTTTTTGCAGTTCCGTGCGCTTGTTATCAGGCTTCACGGGCTTTTTGGTCTTCGTCTTTTTCTTCGAAGACTTTGACGGCTGGGTGCGGGCACTTTGACTACCACCAATTTTTGGAGTTGGGCGCGGCTTCAGCATTCCTTTGATGATCTCGGGCTCCAGTGGATTTTCCACCTGATTGCCGGGCATGTTTGGAGATCCTTCAGCATCCTTTTCGTTTTGGGAGAAAGAGCGACCTCCCATGGAGCTTCCCTATGAATGAACACGATGCCCCCAGCATGTCCATCTTTTTCGGATCATGTGGTTGTGGCGGGTTCATCTTCTAGTTTTCAGACAGCACGAATTTGCCCAGTTGGTATTGGTCTTCAATCCAGCCTTTGAAAACGAAGCAATCTTCGATTAGATGGCTTACTGCTTGGTGGTAAGGGCAGTAATTAGGATTGTTGACATCACCTGGCTGCAAAAAACGTTTTGGATCCGGCAGATTGATAAGTCTTTTGCGCACTGCCAGCTCGAACAGTCTCCTCGTTTTATCCCGGGAAAACGAGTAAGGACGTCCCAGTCTCTCCTCGACGGATGGGCGTGGACGCGTGTTGTTTTGGCGAACAACCGGCTTTAAGTTGCTCGGCTATTGTTGAGTGTTGGCGACGAAGGTTGCTTTCCCCTTCCCTTTTTCGTTTCGCGGCTCTGGCTTCGAAGAGGAAGGCTTGTGGCCCATCTGGTCCATTTGAGCCAGCTTATCAATCAAGACCTGGAAAGTGGTCGGCTTGAAAAACATCATGAACTGGGAGATGGTCGCCTGCGGATCAAGAATACCCATGAACATGCCTACCGCGGGAGCTTCTTCGATGCGCTGCTCGCATTTCGACCATAAATTCCGCCACCGTATCGCGTATTGTACCCACGTTTCGCCTGGCTTTACCCTGGTGTTGATCAATGCGGTGATCGGGGTGCGCTCGCTAGCGCTTGCAAATCTATGTGTAAACAGTCGCTCCATCTCTGCAAATGTTTTGACAGAGTCGTTGGGCAACTCCGAATACCATTCAAAAGCTGTTTCCGCGAAGCTTCCGACGAACTGATGAAGTAACAATTTGTCGTCACCTCCAGTATTGCCGCAAAGAGCTCTGAACTGAGCGACATGTTGATGGGGATTGCCCGTCCCCTTATATACGTGAAACTTAGGAATCGTGTATCCTGGCGGATACTTGATCTGATCGTACCATCCTGAATATGGTTGCCCAGTTCTGACGACTTGGCCAGTCGCTTCATTTGCTTGTTGAGCCTGTATTTGCTGAGCTATATAATCATCCAGGGCAGCTTTTGAGATGGTCTCCTCTTTGGCTGCTGAACAAGCCGGAAGGGGATTTGACATCTCCGCTCGGTCATCTTCGAAGATAATTGGAGGATCTTCAGCTGGAGGGTCCGGCTGGATCATCATGCCCACCATATCTTGGAATAGAAGGGCCATTTGCTTTATATTGGCCGCTTGTTCCGCGGCCTCCTTGTCCTTCTTTTCGAGCATTCTCCGAAGGAATTCAGCATCAGTTTCCTGCTCACGGCGCTGCTCCGAGTATGTCTCCGGGCTTACTTTCAGTTCCATAAGTGTGGCCATAGCTGTTAACATCTCTTGAAGTTTTTGCTGTTGTTGTTCCTGAGCCTTTGTTATCGATCAGGTAAGCGGTCGATGGCCCGTAGAAGCACGGCTTTCCTCTTTTCCAGATGCCATGTAGACGGTATGCACCATCATGCCCCCAGACTTAGGGCGTTTAGGTTCAGTGGTCTTGCGATTCGTCGCAGACTCAAGGATTTTCTCCGGCCTCCTCCTCTTATGAGCGGTCGAAGTTGAGGGGGCCGTTGCAGTGGGCACCCAAACAGCCGTCGCCTTTTGTGGCTTGACAGGATGGTTCTCTTCTCGATGAACTTTCACCTTTTTCTGTCGGTGAGAGTAATCTTGATCAATCACCGATTCCTGAACCTATCGCCAAACTTTGTAAATTTTAGAGGACAGCCGCTGAGGGGGCTGCTCTAGCTTCGCCTTTGGGGCATTCTCCACAGATGGAGGAGATCACTTCAGCACGGCAGTCGGAGAGTTTTTGCGCACCCTCCTTAGCGGTTCAAAGCTGTTCCCAGTTAGAACAGCAGTATCGATTTCTACCGTTAGAGCCGGCGGAGTCAGTCCAGAAGGAGAGTTGCCCCCAGCCTTCCTTACTCGGCGCCAGTGGCGACGTCAAGCGTGTCGAGCCGTTGGGATTGTCTCAGCTGTAGGGGTGACTTCCTCATGCCCCCTGTGTTGGTTAGAAGTTGTCGTTGTCAGCCTATTGAAGACTGATGTCCGCTAAGTGGGGATGGCCAGTCTGTCGAAGGCAGACTTTCAAGCGGGGGAAGCAGCCTTAGCGACTTTGCTTGGATGGGGAGTTGTAACGGCCAATCTTGTGAAGACCGACCCTTTGGCAAGAGAAACCGCTTTGACGACTTCAGAACCAGGAATATCTATCCTTTTCGGGATAACCCCTTCTGGTATTGCGGGCTTCTTCATGGGCCCATTGGAGTTTTGGCCCATTTTGTTGAAAACTGAGGCAGTGGAGTAGGGCGACCCATTGAGAGGGGCCGCGGTAGTGGTAAGTCGATCAAAGACCGACTTCTTTGGGGCTTCTTGCGACAGCAGCGGGGCATTGAAGCTCATCGGTGGGATCATAGTCCCAAAGAATAGCCCAGTGGTGGCTTGAGTTACTTGCTCCACTGGCATTGTGAAAAGGGAGGCCGCTTGGGGCCCGTAAGTCGCTCCTCCGGACAGGACGGAGCGAGAGTTGCAGTTGCAGTTAGTGCAGTTTGAAGCCATTGATCTTCTGTTTTCTGCACGGAGCAAGACACCAAATCTTAGTACCTCGAATCCAGGGGCAACCAAAGCAAACCGCGACTCATTCGCGAACACGACACACGAAGTGTGGAGTGGAAAGAGGAAAAGGTCCCACTGGGCGTGCTAGAATCTGTTCTCCGCCGAAACACGAAGACGCGACCGCGCATGTCCATCTTGCTTTAATTTGGGGGCAGATGCTCATTGGTGCTATCCGTCCACCTCTCCAAAGATGCCAAGTTGATTTATGACACCATGTATCGAAGGTTTAAACGGATGCGGCCGATGTAGCAGACTTCGTCATATTCACCCCTTGTTGAAAGGTTTTTGATTGTGGGGACGCTCTTCCCTGCAGCCGCAAGACCCTGCAGTTAATTACGCTACCGCATAGCGGTAACCACTTTCTCCTTCTCCAGATGGTCACTTCATGTCGTGTGTGTTTGTTTTATTTTTGGTTGCCCGTGGATTGTATACGGAGACTAATTTATGTTGTCGCCCGTAGGGCGTGGATTAGTCCAAATCCGTATTTTCTTAGATTTGGGTTTGGGGTTTGGTTTAAGAATATGTTAGTCTCATTTAAGACTAAGATCAACTTAAACGTATGTTAATGATACGTTAGTCTAATTTTAGACTAAGATCAACTTAACGGGATTGTTTAGATCCAACAAAAGAGCATTCTGGCTCTATTGTTTAGTTTAGGGACATTGCGGTCAATTACCAGTTTAAGGACATGGTGGTCCAAGGTTAAGGACATCATAGTCCATGGGTTTAAGGACCCCACAGTCCAAGGTTAAGGACATCATAGTCCTTAGGCTTAAGGACCCCATAGTCAAGTTTAAAGACGTCATAGTCTATAAAATGTATGGTTGTCGGGACCCGTCACCTCTCTGAAGACGTTGAAGTATTACAAAGACATATATCAGAGAGGTTCAAAGATGTACCCTTGAACCAATTTTGGTTGAGAGATCTATAATCCAATTTGAGACTAAGATCAAAAGATTTATGAGCATATGGTCTCAATTAATCTGAATTGAGGACTTATGGCCAATCTTGGGCTAAGTCCAATCAAGCTAAAAAATGTTTAACATTTATTTTGGGCTGTTGAGCATTTATTTGGGCTTGGCCCTTTTAACAATGCTGAGCATTGACTTGCATTCTGACGATGTTTTGTCTTTTATTGAATGCTGAGCATTCATCAGAGCTCTGGGCTTATTAAAGAACAATTTATGTTCTATCAGCGCACAAGTGAAGGGCACGTGGCGCGCTTAGCGCTTTGTGCCAGTCAAAGAGCGCAGTGCGCTTCTGCCGAGTAGCGCACACGTGAGTGACACGTGGTGTGTTTGGCAGTTTGCGCCAGTCCATGAGCGCGTTGCGCCGATTTATGAGCGCATAGCGCTATTTGTTCAATGGCGCACACGTGAGGAGCACGTGGTGCGCTTGGCGCTGAGCGCCAGTCCATGAGCGCAAAGCGCTAGTTCAAGAGCGCAAAATGCTAACTGTTGAGTGGCGCACACGTGAGTGACACGTGATGCGCTTGGCACTGAGCGCCAGTCCAAGAGCGCAGAAGCGTATTTGATCAATTTTATGATCTGGGAAATAAATTCTCCCTTAGAAGAGACTTTATCTCAAGATCCTAAGAAAAAAGTTCTTACTTTATAGGAGATGCTTCAATCTCTTGTATTTGATGAAAGACTTTGCCTTTATGGATTTTTGATCCTTAAGAGAATTGAATTATTCTCTTCCTGTTTATTTTATAATGAGATGTTCATGATCTCTTTTTGTAAAAAACAATTTGTCTTATAGATCTATGATCTGTGAGAAGAATTATATTCTTCTTTTATTTTATTTTATGATGAGATCTCTTGATCTTTTTGTGAAAGACCTTGGTCTTGTTGATCTATGATCTTTAAACAAGGGAATTCTTCTTTTTTAATCATGAGATGATTTCATCTCTCTATTCTTTTACCTTAAAGAAAAGAAGTTCTTCTATTGAGAGCTTGGCACTTCTTTCTAAGATCTCTCAAAGCTTATGGAGGGGTTCTATTCATTTCTTTCTCTCCTCCTCTCTCTGAGACTTGAAGTCTAAGGGCCTTTTTATAGGGCAAGCTGATCAGTTCAATGAGTTAAGGAGATCTTTTCTCCAATTGATTTGGGGAATTTCCCATCGTTTGATCTTTGATCCAAGGGCTTCTAATTTACAGAAGGTAATCTTCTTGTTATTAACATGATTGGGAAATCTTTTCCATACAGAATTTATTCTGTACTTTGGTGATTTTTAATCATCACTGGATCGTTGATCCAGCGGTGCTCTGATTTACAGAGCACAATTTTGTTGTTTAGAAAGATTTTGAGGAATCTTTCCTCAACAGAATTTAATTCTAATTAATTAATGATTTATCATTATTATTGGATTTTTGATCTGACGGTGGGGAGCTTTTAGTTCCATCGCTAGCGCATCCGTGCTTTGCACGTGGTGCGCTGCTTAGAGGGCAGCGCACTTAGTGCTAGCGCACCCGTGCTTTGCATATGGAGCGCTGCTTAGAGCGCAGCGCACCTAGCGCTAACGCACCCGTGCTTTGCACGTGATGCGCTGCTTAGAACGTAGCGCACACGTACTTTTCACATGGTGCGCTGCTTAGAGCGCAGCGCACCTAGCGCTACCGCACACTTGCTTTGCACGTGGTGCGCTGCTTAGGGCGCAGCGCACTTGGCGCTGCTTCTGAAGCATTGCTTCATTTCAAAATTTGAATTTTAAACAGATCTTTACTCTGATTGGGGGAAACACCAGTCTGGGTAAGGTCGCCCAGTTCTAACGACCTGGCCTGCCGCTTCGTTCGCTTGATGAGCTCGTATTTGTTGAGCTATGTAGTCATCAAGGGTAGCTTTGGAGATCGTCTCCTGCCTGGCTGCTGACAAAGCCAGAGGAGGGTTCGATGTCTCCCCTCTGTCGTCTTCAATGATTATTGGAGGGTCTTCAGTCGGAGGATCCGGTTAGATCATCATACCCACCATGTCTTGGAATAGAAGCGCCATTTGTTTTATATTAGCCGCTTATTCCGCGGCCTCTTTATCTTTCTTTTCAAGCACTCTCCGTAGGATTTCGGTGTCGGTCACCTGCTCCTGGAGTTGTTCCGACGATGCTTCTCGGCTTTCTTTCTGCCCAGTGGGTGCGGCCATTCTTGTTAACATTTCCTGGAGCTTTTGTTGTTGCTCCTGAGCTTTCGTCACAGACCGTGTGAGTGGTCGATGACTTACAGAAGCATGACTATCCTCTTTTCCGGATGCCATGTGGACGGCATGAACAACCATGCCACCAGACTTAGGGTGTTTGGGTCCACTGCCTTTGATATTTGCCGCCAACATGGGGATCTTCTCCGGCCTTCCCCTCTTATGGGAGGTCAAAGTTGAGGGGGCTGTTGCGGCAGGCACCCATGCAGATGATATCTTTCGTGGTATGGCGGAGGGATGGTCCTCCTCTTGCCGAGCCTTCGTCTTCTTCAGTCGGCGAGAGTAATTTTTGTCAATTACAGAGTCTTGGACTTTCCGCCAAACTCTGTGGATCTTGGAGGACAACCGTTGAGGAGGCTGTTCTGGCTTCACCTGTATTGTGTTTTCGATAGGCGAAGGAGACTTCTTCAAGATGGCTGTTGGAGAGTTCTTGCGCACCCTCCTGAGCAGCTCGAACCTGTTCCCAGTTGGAACAACAGCATCAACTTCCATAATTGGAGCTGGTGGGGTACGTCTAGAGGGGGAACTGCTCCCAGCTTTCCATGCTCGGTGTCGACGTCGAGCATGTCGTGCAGATGGGAATGGTTTAGTTACGGGTGTGGCTTCGTCATGCCCCTTGTTTTGATGAGAGGCTACTTTTGGTGCCAACCTGTCGAATACTGATGTCCGTTGAGAGAGAACGTCTAACCTGTCGAAGACTGTCTTTCGAATAAGGGAAGCACTTGTAATGACCTCACCCATAGCAGGAGTTGGAACGGACAGTCTTGCGAAGACCGATCCCTTAACAGAAGAAGCCCTTTTGATGACTTCGTTTACCGGAGCTGGAATGGCTATCCGGTTCGGGATAACTCATTCAGGTATTGCGGGCCTCTTTACGGTTCCACTGGATCTTTGGCTTAGCCTATTGAAGACCGAGGCATGAGAATTGGACGACCCGTTGAGAGGGACCATGGTAGCTGCAAGCCGATCGAAAACCGACTTCTTTGGAGCTTCCTGTGATGGCATTGAAGCATTGAAGCTCATTGGCGAGAGCATAGTCCCGAAGAACAGTCCAGTGGTGGCCTGAGTCACCTGTTCCACTGGTATTGCGAAGATGGAGGCCGCTTGGGGCACATAAGTTACTCCTCCAGCAGGGACGGAGTGGGAGTTGTTGTTTCCATTGGTGCAGTTGGAAGCCATCGATGTCATCTTTTCTTCTGCGTAGAAGCAAGACGCCAAATCTTAGTACCTCGAATCCAGGGGCAACCATATTGAACCGCGATTAGTTCACGAACACGATACACGAAGTGTGGAGTGGAAAGAGGAAAAAGTCCCACCGGACGTGCCGGAATCTGTTTATCGCCGAAAATAGAGACGAAACCGCGTAGGTCGTCTTGCCTGAATCTGGGGGCAGATGCTATTTGGTTTTATCTGCCTACCTCTCCGAAAATGCCAAGTTGATTTATGGCACCGTGTATCGATGGTTTGGACAGATGCGACCGTTGTAGCAGACTTCGTCAGATTCCGGGGTTTCTTGATTGTGGGGACGCTCTTCCCTGCAGGCGCAAGCCCCTGCAGTTAAATAGGTTACCGCGTAGCGATAACCACTTTCTCCTACTCCAGAAGGCCACTTCGTGTCATGTGTGTTTGTTTTATTTTTAGTTGCCCGTGGATTGTATACGAAGACTAATTTGTGTTGTCTCCCGTAGGGCGTAAATTAGTCCAAATCCGTATTTTCTTAGATTTTGGTTTGGTTTGATTTAAGGATCGTTAACCTTGTTTGAGATTAAGATCGACTTAAATATTTGTTAAGGATACGTTAATCCGATATTGGACTAAGATCTACTTAACGGGGGTTCAAGACCATTTTTGATCCAACGAAAGAGCTTTTGGGCTCGATCGTTTTATTTTAAGGACGTTGCGGTCCATAACTAGTTTAAAGACATTACGGTCCATAGCTAGTTTAAGGACATTACGGTCCGTATTGGGATGTGTCCGTCCATTTGAGAGTACACTAAAGAGTTATTGGTTATCGGGACCTACCACCTCTATGAAGATGCTGAAGAATTACAACGACATTTATCAGAGGTGTGAGGAGATGTACCATTGAACCAATGTTTGGAAGATCAATAGTCATGTTTGGGACTGAGACCAATTTGGAAAAATTGTGAGCACATGAGCTCGGCTGATCTGAATTAGGGACTTTTGGTCAACTTGGACTCAGCCCATTCAGTCTTTGAATAAAGTGTTAAACACTTGTTTGGGCACAGTCCCTTTTCTGTGCATACAGTGCTGAGCAATGATATGGGCTCTGACGCTCACCCTCTTTTTTTGTTTTTATGGAGTGTTAAACACTCTTTATGGCGTCCACATGCGGAATACGTGAGGCGCTTGGTGCTGAGCGCCAACCACTGAGTGCTAGGCACTACTTATTAAGCAGCGTCCATATGACGGGAACGTAGGGCGCTTGAGGCTGGGCGCCAACCACTGAGTGCTTAAGCACTCTTTATTAAGCAGCGCCCACGTGAGGGGCACGTGGGGTGCTTGGCGCTGGGCGCCAACCACTGAGTGCTAAGCACTCTTTATTAAGCAGCGCCAACGTGAGGGGCACGTGAGGCGCTCGGCGCTGTTTCTTTTTTTGTGCATTTTTCTAAAGAGTTCGATTCTTTGTTCTCTCCTGGATCTTCAATCCCCAAGAACAAATTCATCCCCACGAGAATTAAATTCTCATTTATGGGAGACTTGTCTCATGGATCTCAGATCCAGGGAAAGAATTATGTTCTTTTTGATGGTTAAACCCTAAGATATGCAGATGAGATACTCTGATCTCTATTATCTTTATTTACCTTGAAGAAAGTTGTTCTTCCTTTTTTCTCTCTTAAAGCTCTTTTTTTGCTTTCTCTTCTTTTTGAACTTGAAGTTTATTGGGGGGTCCTTTATATAGTGGAGGCAAGTTTGTTGATTTAGTTAAAGAAATCTTTCATTGAGAGATCCTTAATTGATTTGAGGATTTTATCCACCGTTAGATCTTTGATCCAAGGACTTCTGTTTTACAAAAGATATTTTTCTTGTTTTTAACAAGATTGGGAAAATATTTTCCATATAGAGCTTATTCTGTTGCTTGGTGATTTTTAATCACCATTGGATCTTTAATCCAACGGTGCTCTGTTTTACAGAGCGTAATCTTTCTTGTTCAGAAAGATTGGGAAAAATATTTTCCCCTACAGAGCTTAATCCGTGGCTTGGTGATTTTATTTTTTAATCACCATTGGATTTTTAATCCAACGGTGCTCTGTTTTACAGAGAGGAATCTTTCTTGTTCAGGAAGATTTGAGGAATATTCCCTCAATCAGAATTTAATTCTGTGTTTTGATGATTTATCATCTCCATTGGATCATTGATCCAACGGCAGAGAACTTTTAGTTCTGGCGTCGGTGCTCTCGTCCGGGGCGAGTGAGGTGCTGCCTCAGAGTTTTTAACTCTTGGCGTTAGCGCCCTCGTGCAAGGCACTTGAGGCGCTACCTCAGAGATTTTAACTCTCGGCGCTAGCGCGCTGCCTCAGAGTTTTTAACTCTCGGTGCCGGCGCCCTCATGCAAGGCATGTGAGGCGCTGCCTTAGAGTTTTTTTAACTCTCGGCACCGGCACCCTCTTGTATAGCATGTGAGGCGCTGCCTCAGAGTTTTTTAACTCTTGGCGCTGGCGCCCTCGTGCAAGGCACGTGAGGCACTGCCTCTTTACTGAAGGTGTCTTTTCGCCTTCTTTCTTTGCTTTTCCTGAGTCAAACTTTTCTTTTCCAATGCTTGGAAATAGTACCATAATGCACAACATTTTCTGTTCCTAGACTTAAATGTCTCCCTTCATAATCTGAAGAAATGCTTCTCTTCTCTCTCACTTTCAGAGAATCATTTTAACAGAGAAGAGCTATGGCTTGTGATCGTCCACATGCTCGCCGGCAGCCATGGGAGGTGCCTATTGAGGAAATTATTCCTCGTTTTTCTGCACGCTTGGTGAACCCGGCTTTTACGGAAGACCAATGCGATACAGTGTTGTACGAGCTCTTGACTCATAGAGGGTCTCCTATCCCCATCGGCTCCATTTGGCTCCGAATGGTCTTCTTGTCCGTGCTCGATGACATTCCTCCACATCCAGCGGAGATAACTCCGGCGATACTCGACGCAGCAGAAGACAAGATCGATTGTTTTCATGAGGCGCTTTTGATTACCACGACTCTGAGGGATCGCTCTGTTCAGCTGCTAAGCCATAAACGGGCTCAGCGGGCCATCATGTCTGCCTTCGCTGATGGGCACGTCGCTGACCGATGGGAAGTGACTCCTCGTGAAGATTGCCGCTTTGACATGGTAGAGAAGGCAGAGAGGGAATTAGAGAATTTTATCCATAGTTTTGTGAATCCATGTACTTTCGATCCCATATTTGATGATCTATTTCTTGTTGGCTATAGTGCCCTCAAGGCAATTATCGTAATTGCAGGCAGGTGATTATGATGATTGATGGAGGACCAATATTAGTAGAACAGTCTTACTCGAGATGATAGTATGCTATCCGGTTTGTCTTTATGATCATGTACATGTTGATAGAGCCCATAGGATTCTTTCCTGACTACCAGCATTATGATGGCGATCATATACATAGGAGCTAGGGGTCTATAAGCATATCCTTAAATGACCCTAATCGTGGGAGTATCAAGGCTGGGCATCGATACTCTAGTGTAGAATAGTGTAAACTGATCGAGACCCCAACGAGGGGCGGTAGCCAGGTCTCACAAGCCATTGGTATTAGTTTGTTCACCAAAGATAGTATACAGGTGCTCATTGGGTTATGAGTACGACTCAAAGGAGTTGTGCAAACAGGTTTTAGTTGGGTACAGTCCCGAGCCACATGGAGGCAGTGATCGGATCGTCGGGGATTCGTCTCTCCCGGTATTGGGGGTTGATGTCGCGTTGTGCACGGGTGGCCATCACCAGAAATCCGTGTCCACAGTGGACGAGAATTACCGATCCAGGATCAATAGTTTCTCAACTGGTGATGTGTTTCATGCCGACACTAAATGTTGCGTTGTTAGGGGTCTGACTTTATCCACCCCTAGACTCGATATGCGATACTCTTAGACGAACAGACCGGACTGTACGAATATTTTCACTGTCAGGCTCAGTAGGGGTTCAGGATGAGTTTGCTCGTCGGCATCCCATTCTCTCAATACCTGGGTAGCCGTTACGTACAGCTAGTGCCGCTGACGTGCTTTTGGTTAAACCCACTGCTAGCGTATTGACGAGTCTTTAGAGTCCCACACAGAGGGTTTTCACGATTCAGGCGATATGGTGTAGATGACGTATTTTGGTACATACAGGTGTCCGATTAAATATATGCACAAGCTGCACAGACTTTAATCGAACGGTTGATAATACTAGCGGCTTAGGATTAAGCCGGATTATTAAATCAGGTTTTGATTTAATAATTAATGTATGTATTTGTATATATGTATTCTAGTATTATTGTTCACTATTCATTTTCTCTCTTGGCTACGCGTATATGTATTTCGATACATGTACCGGGAAGTATTCTGTATTTATACGGAATAGCTTCTAGAAGGTGGCCACCTCATTATTGGATTTTCTTTTTAGAAAATCAAATAAGGAAATGAGGTGGAGGGGTGAGGTGGCATGAACATGGGTCTTGGACATGTAGAGAGGCATGGGTCTTATTTGTTTATTGCAAAAAGAAAAAGAGATATTTTTTGTGTAGATTATTGAGATGAGAGAGAGAGGGCAGCCACAAGTTTGGGTGTGGGTTATGCTCATTTCTTGAGTTGCTTCTTCACTTGCTTCATTCTATTATCACCTCAACACTTAGCCATTCTTGAGTTGCTCATGCCACATGTTTCCTCACCTCCATCTTCTTGAGTTGCTCTACTGAGCATAAGTGATGAGAGAAAATTATAGTGACATATTTCTACACTTCCACTCTCCATTGCTAGCAACCTTAAAGCGTCAGTTGCCTCGTTCGACGAGGCTGAAGCTTGCGCCGTTTCCCTCAGATGGATCATCATAGATGGAGGAAGACCGGCAACTAAACTCGATCAAGGAGCCACTAGGAGCTTGGGGATGATGGTTGAAGATCGAAAGACATGGATCAACTCGGTATAACCATTCTAACTTCTTTATAAAGCTTGCTAGTTTAGGGTTTAAGGTAGATCCGGGCATCGGGTAATGGTAGCGCCAGTTTAGTAAATTTTTGTTCCGCATTTGGCCACGGTTTGATGGCCGGGCGCTGCCGTAACCCAACATGGTATCAGAGACAGCCATTAAACCCCTTACTAGCTTGTATAGACAACGTTAAAGTATCGAAATCGAAATAACCCGATAACAGTGCACTGCCGATTTCATTCTCTGTCGATTTTCCAAGTCTTCAAAAAAAATTTCTAGCAACTGCAGAAGACTTCTTATATGACCACTAGAACATACCCCAAATACGAACCCATTCCATGCATTTGACCCGAGCACATTGCTCAAAAATCCGAGGAGGCCGGCCAGAATAAGGAATTTGGGCTTCGTATTTTGGGTGTGGTTTAGTCTCTGGAATGTTGCTTCAGTGATATTGCTAGTTTTGCCAATTTTGGATATTATGTTATCTGTTGTTCAGGGGCAATTCGAGATATTTCGAAGTCGATAATTTAGCACTGTTTAAATGTTTTACAGTACTTACATTACTATCTGCGACCGTGAATGTCATTAGATCGGTTAAACTTGTCTAATTGCTATAGTTCTTTTAAACGGGTTTGCGAACGTGACATTCACGTTGATGTTCTGTGTTGTGCTGTGATATTGGTTTGATCATCGTGGTGGATAACTATGGTGCAATATTAGTACAGTTTAGTTTCATTTGTACATTTGATATTGCGGGGCGAGCGTCCGACATGTGGACAGCCGTCGCTGCCAGTTTGTATATTATTTATTTGGGGCACGACCGGGCTGAGGTCGATGTCACCCTTGTATATTTTCTTTTCTTTTCAGTACTAGGATTACCCTGCGGTGGAGTGCACGAATAGCCAGGTTCTAGAGGGCAATAGGTCCGCATCTCATGGCGTTGAGACGGAGGGGACCTTACTCTAGAATTGGCGGGCTATTCGCCGCACTCGTAGGGGGTATAGGTTGACCCATGGAGGGGTGCTCAAGTTACCGGATTCCGTGAAGTGCTGGGTGGCCCATTCACGTTGTTGAAGGGGGTTGCCTCACTTCTGGTTTTGACGGGTAACTTGCCGCGCTCATAGGGGTCTAAGTTACCATTGCACAGGCTATCCACACGGCAGGGAACGTCATGTCTCATTTGCGGCTCAAGTGAAATCCGGGGCTCCAAGATTATCCACTATTCTATGATGCTTCTGTGATGTTGCTTATATCATGCCTGGGATGAATGTTATATATATATTTATATATACTAGTAGATGTTGTATATGTTTTGCACCCGCGCTAGTCCAGTCCCCGCTCTGTCGTTAGTTAAGTAACCTAACGAGTGATGACGGGACCCAGTGGCGAATGCGGATGGTATATACGTACATCATATATTTTCATTCTTTTTTGGTGTGATTAGTTGATGGGACTGTATTAATTCTTATCAATGCAAGGATAAAACAAACCTATATGATGTTGTTGGAACCAAGTTTTTTTTTAAAAATGACATTACAGACGTTCTCTTTTGCTTTGCACAGTGGTATTCGGTTATGAATATCCTGCACCTCATTCGACGAGGCAAGGGCCGAGATCCCTTCATCGGGAGTGACCCCTTGAGTAAAAGTTTACGTTAACGTAATAACTTCACTATAGTCGTTTCCTTTTGCTTTGCATCGTGGTATTCAGTTTGGAATATCCTGCACCTCATTTGATGAGGAAAGAGCCGAGATCTCTTCATCGGGAGTGACCTCTTTAGCAAAAGTTTTCGCCACTATACTTTTGTAAAATCACTTAGATTTCTTCAACGGTATCAAGTTCATTACGTTAATGGTTTTTCGCCAAAAACCAGCCATAGCCCTCCGTCATTTCGGATTGGTAGTGCTTAGTATTCGTGCTACGCATTTCGATCTTTAGTCGAGGCATAGTGTTCGGTAGCTGAGTAATGCTATTCTGTTGCATGGATATGCGATTGATTAGAACAGTCGTGCGATCATTTTGATCTTTCGTCAAGGCTCGTACGGGTGTGTCTAATGCAATCAAGATAATGACGGGTAGAACTTGACTAGAACTTTTTGACATTTTGATCTTTAGTCAAGGTCACTTGGGTCGTAGGGGTAAAAATAATATCGGGAGTTTCAAACATACAGGAAACTTGCTAGGCTTGCGCATACCTTTTGGAGTGTGGTGACTTGAGTGGCTTCCATCAAGTTATCATGCGATGATAGTTGGATCTCGATTCCCACTGATGAGTAGGATTACTCCTCGGGTGATTCCGACTAATTCTCCTTTTGGGTTTGGAGGAGAAATCAAGGAAACAGTGAGAGCCATACTGATTAGATAAAGTGATTAACTATTCTGATATAGGTTAGAGTGCACGCTGAGTGTTTTTTCTCTCTATCTTTTAGGCAGTGACCATGGCCCGGCCCTTGACTAAAACTCATGAACCAAGTTAACCGAACCTTCTTAAAACACTTTGGCTTTTGGAATGTCACGGTGTCTCATACATCATTTCCACTTCTTTTTCATCTTTGCATTTCTCCAGAACACCCCGTTTTACCACGAACATCCACTTCCATTGGATAAATCCATTGTATAGTTACATATGAACTCGAAGGATCTTGTTCCAGATTCGAGGATGGATTCTGGTTCTGAAGAGATTGAATAGGATTATTCGGTTTTCTTTTCCCTTTATCTTCTCTCAGGATATGAGGGCTCCTAGGATTAGGAGAGGGTACACCAATTGAGCTTATTGGATAGTCTTCCTCCAGACCATAGGCAGGTGCCGAAAGGTAGGGAAGGAAGAAAACTAATTAGCCTAAAGGTGGTGTACAGAAGGTAACAAGTAAAGACATATAAAAGGATTAGAATAACGACGAAGAAAATTGCGACTGCTAACATTCACGACAAAAACCGTGTATACCCCTGCCACTCCCACATCCTCTTTGGATTTCTCCAGAACACTCTGTATCACTACAGATATCCATTTCTATTGGATATGCCATCGTATAGTTACATACGAACTCGAAGGAATTCGTTCCAGATTCGAGGATGGTTTCCGGTTCAGGAGAAATTGAATAGGATTATTCAGGTGTATTTTCCCATTACCTTCTCTCAAGTTGCGAGGGCTGCTGGCATAAGGAGAATACACCTATTACGCTTATTGGATAGTCTTCTTCCAAACCTTAGGCTGGTGCCGAAAGGTAGGGAAGGAAGAAAACCAATTAGCCTAAAAGTGGTGTACAGAAGGTAATAAGTAAAGACGTAATAAAGGAATTGGAGTGAGGGCATGGAACTATACGGTTACAGTCATGAATCAGGATAGTGGAAGAGATATTACTAGGAATACCCGGTTACCCCTTCGAAACATTTTCATGTTTCAGTTTCACTGTGCGATGTTAATTGAAAACTGTTTTCCCAACGGGAATCTAACTCCAGGGTATGTATTTACCAGATCAGTTTCTCACATCTGTATGTTATTACGGATGGTGAGTGGGAGTAAGATATTGGAAATTGGGTGATTAGATCCTCATTATATCGGAATTCGTTGTAATTAGTGATATTTGAGGAAATCATCTGGGTTTTTTGCCGGACGACAAATATTTGGTTTTGAATATCCGTCGTTATGCACCAATTTCAAACTGATATATCTGTACGTTTATTTTATAAAGTGAGATATAACTTTTTGATGTTATGTCTGTGACATTTACCTATATTAGTTGGTGATTAGGTAAGGTGCATTCAACAGCGGTGTAATTCTTCTTTACCATAATACAGTTTTTCAACCTACGACGCACAAGGTTTGAGTTATTGAACTCAGAGGACTTGTACAAAGTATTGTATGTTGTCCAGTGTCCATTAGGACAATGGGATTGGTACTTGTACTATATTCTGTTTACTCATGACTTCTCCAGTTCTAGACAAGTATTTCGTTGAAATGCAAGGTTCAAATTTTGAGAAGTTGTAGGTATAAGAATAAAGAAGAGAACCATTTATTGGAAGTATCAGGATTCTTCGAGAAAGTAGAAGATGTAGATACTTGTGTTTGGTATTCCGTTGATAGTAATGGTTTTGAGAACTTGATTCTTTTTCAGGTCACTCATATATAGATGCACTCCTAGATGAGTAATGCTGATTGGCTTCATTCCATTTGGTTGATGTGCACTAGAAATAGCTGCATGCTTTTGAATCTAGTTCCTATTAAATTAGTTCTTTTGTTTCTATATTAGATATATATTGAATCAATTTATATCTTAACGATGTTAAGGTATAGGGAGTTGTCTGGTTGATGCTTAAAACCAGAATCCAGATAAACTCGAGGCACGTTTCAGTAATGGCTGTTTGTGGGTTATCCCGGGCTTTGACGAGGGTTAACTTTCTACCATCAGGAAGATCAATATTTATATTGTTCTTGATTCGCCACAGTTTTAGTAAAATGGATTTTTTCAGAAAAACAGAAGTGGTCGTATGGTAGAACTGGAAGTGATTCCAGAACCACAAATGATCACTGAAGATTTAAAAGAACCTAAGGATTAAATTATTTTCGACATTCCATTAGCCACTCCGCAGATTTCGTGGGTAACCTCAAGCACCCGAGAGGTACTTCGGTGTTCTCAGAGATGGTGACAAGGAGGTTCTTGTTTACCCAGACTTGCCATTGTTGTTGTTCTAGACTATAAGACTCGGCAGAAGAATGAGTATAGCGTCGTTCTAAACTAGCTTTGGAAGTGCACGTGTATATGACTCTGCCAGAGGGTTGTTGTAGTCAGTGGGAGCAGCGGAAGCATAGTGGGCAAGTAGCTTATGTCACTTATAGACTAAAGCAAGTATAGCGGAAATAGATCATCTATTTTTGATGTGATAGTTATAGGCTTTGACTTCATCAGAATAGGAGATGGATCTGGTAAGAAGGTGGTAGAGAGTGATGTCCAGGTATTAGGATGACATACACTTGATAGGAAGGGATATTCCTATACTACTATCGGTTATACATTGGTTGTCACAAAGGTGTTTCTCCACATAGGATATGAATATAATATCAGGGTTCTTGGTTACTAGATCTATGGTTTTAGATCTAGATTTGGGAAGTATTCTAATCTGGGTACTTTGAAATTATTCTAAAGGTATTTTAGAATGGACGACTCCTGGCATGGTGGTGTACCTGCAGGTGATAGAGTTACCCTCTCTAAAGGTGTCTTACAGACTAAAGAAGAGAGGGATCTGCATGATTAGTATATCACTTGCTTAGGCAATTGAGTTAATCATGAAATGTCAAGTTCCACACCAGATGTTGTTTTTGCACTAGCTGCAATAAACATATATTAATCCAATCCTGGAGAAACATTGGGAAGCAGTTATTGAACATAAATGGATGTTCTTGGGAAATGATTTTGGCAGCCTCCTTCGGGAGACGATTATCATTTCAGGCTTCCAAGGTGACCTGGATGACAGAGTGACTGTCAGAGTTATAGTTTTCCCTCTTTTGAGGGACAGTATGTTGGACAGGTGGTCCAAGCGAATATTGAGGAAAGGCATAGCGCATGGTACTGATTAAATTCAGTGGATGATACAGTCTAGGAAATTTGCTGGATTTGGAGTTCGTTTGTGAACTGGGTCCCATCATAAATCCAGACAAATTCTATGACAGGTATTGCTCATTTCGGGAGATAGTTTTCTCCGCGATGTTGAAATATAGAGAGATAC
This sequence comes from Agapanthus africanus, assembly GCA_030015575.1. NCBI lineage: Eukaryota > Viridiplantae > Streptophyta > Magnoliopsida > Asparagales > Amaryllidaceae > Agapanthus > Agapanthus africanus. Next base: position 217,815,712 of record JASDDO010000014.1, read on the forward strand.
AGAAAGAAACATTGGAGCGGATCCACTCACTGAGGCTATTTCCCGAATGCAATAGTTTCGCAAACGGGCTTTGCGAAACTGATTACTAGAGAAGTTGGGTGTTCGGTATTACACGGGCTGTGAGTATGCGACATCGCAATAAATGGCCTTAAGTGCAAGTGGGAGATTGTTGGCTATAGTTCCCTCAAGGCAATTATAGTAATCGCAGGCAGGTGATTATGATGATTGAGGGAGGACCTATACCAGTAGAACAGTCTTACTCAATATGATAGTATGCTATCTGGTTTGTCTTTATCATCATGTACATGTTGATAGAGCCCATAGGATTCTTGCATGACTACCAGCATTATGATGGCGATCATATACGTGGGAGCTAGGGGTCTATAAGCATATCCTTAAATGTCCCTAGTCATGGGAGTATCGAGACTGAGCATCGATACTCCAGTGTAGATTAGTGTATACTGATCGAGACCCCGACGAGGGGCAGTGGCCAGGTCTCACAAGCCGTTGGTGTTTGTTTGTTCACCTAAGATAGTATACAGGTGCTCATTGGGTTATGAGTACACTGGACGGACTCGTCGGGAACATGCTAGTTGGTATTATACTTATTGTCAGATAGCAGTTCCCAGGTGACATATGTACATGTTAGTCTTTCGAACTGAGATCGTCATTTGTCTTGTGTGAATTCCTACTATGCTTTGATTACTACCCTACCACGGCTTAAAAGAGTCGTGCAAACAGGTTTTAGTTGGGTACAGTCCCGAGCCACATGGAGGCAGTGATTGGATCGTCGGGGATTCGTCTCTCCCGGTATTGAGGGTTGATGTCACGTTGTGCATGGGTGGCCATCACTAGAAATCCGTAGCCACGGTGGACGAGAATTACCGATCCAGGATCGATAGTTTCTCAAGTGGTGATGTGTTTCATGCCGACACTAAATGCCGCGTTGTTAGGGGTCTGACTTTATCCACCCCCTTAGACTCGATATGCGATACTCTTAGACGAATAGACCGGACTGTACGGATATTGTCACTATCAGGCTCAGTAGGGGTTCAGGATGAGTTTGCTCGTCGGCCTCCCTTTCGCTCAATACCTGGGTAGCCGTTACGTACAGCTAGTGCCGCTGACGTGCTTGTAGTTAAACCCACCGCCAGCGTATTGATGAGTCTTTAGAGTCCCACACAGAGGGTTTTCACGGTTCAGACGATATGGTGTAGATGACGTATGTTGGTATATACAGGTGTCCGATTAAATATGTGCACATGCTGCACAGACTTTAATCGGACGGTTGATAATACTAGCGGTTTAGGATTGAGGCGGATTATTAAATCAGTTTTTGATTTAATAATTAATGTATGTATTTATATATATGTATTCTAGTATTATTGTTCACTATTCATTTTCTCTCTTGGCTATTCGTATTTCTGTACGAATACGCGTATATGTATTTTGATACATACCGGGAAGTATTTCGTATTTATACGGAATAGCTTCTAGAAGGTGGCCACCTCATTATTGGATTTTCGTTTTAGAAAATCAAATAAGGAAATGAGGTGGAGGGGTGAGGTGGTATGAGCATGGGTCTTGGAAATGTAGAAAGGCATGGGGCTTATTTGTTTATTGCAAAAAGAAAAAGAGATATTTTTTGTGTAGATTATTAAGATGAGAGAGAGAGGGCAGCCACAAGTTTGGATGTGGGTTATGCTCATTTCTTGAGATGCTTCTTCACTTGCTTTATTTTATTCTCACCTCAACACTAAGCCATTCTTGAGTTATTCATGCCACATGTTTCCTCACCTCCATCTTCTTGAGTTGCTCTATTGAGCATAAGTGATGAGAGAAAACTATAGTGACACATTCCTACACCTCCACTCTCCATTACTAGCAACCTTGGAGTGTCGGTTGCCTCGTTCAATGAGGCTAAAGCTTGCGCCGTTTCTCTCAGGTGGATCATCTTAGATGGAGGAAGACCGGCAACCAAACTCGATCAAGGAGCCACTAGGAGCTTGGGGATGATGGTTGAAGAACGAAGAACACGGATCAACTCGGTATAACCATTTTAACTTCTTTATAAAGCTTACTAGTTTAGGGTTTAAGGTAGATCCGGGCATCGGGTAATGGTAGCGCCAGTTTAGTAAATTTTTGATCCGTATTTGGCCACGGTTTGATGGCAGGGGCGCTGTCGTAACCCAACATTTCATGTAGAATAAAATGTTCAATTAAATGCTTTTTTTTTGTCGTTGACCACCAAGTGCTCCCTTTCTAACTCCTGTTCTTCCTCTGATATGTGCATGTGCGTATATGAATGAGCCCGATTTCACACATATCTGTAAATGAAATTAAAACTGGTGTAAACAGGAACAAATAGCTCTTGGCCGAAGAATTTGGCGAGAACAAATGCCCATATAAGTATGTACATGGGTAAAGTAGTGCAGAGTTATGCTTGGTCATAGAATTGAAGGCTTAGGAGACAAGTTTAAGGTCCTTGTAGCTTAAGACTTTTTTTCATCTTCATGAGCTATAAGGGTCTCAAGAAGGTTTTTTTTCTCCCTACAAGTCGAGAGGATCTCGTAGGTGCAAATTCTCCCTAGAAATCGTGAGGATTTCTAGGTGTTCATTGCCTCCATGAGTCGTAAGGATCTCACTCGGGTATGTTTCGTTACGAATCGTGAGGACCCGTATGTAGCTTCTTTATTTCATTGGCGAATGTGGCTTTGGCAAATGTGGCCCGTAGATAGTCTATCTTGATCTCCTTGCAGGGAAGCGATGGTTTAGGAAACAGGTTCAGATCTGCCGCCTAAGACTTTTCAATTTTATGAGCCATGAGGGTCTCATAAAGACTTTTCTCCCTACGAGTCGAGAGGATCCCCTAGGTTTGTTTTCTCCTTAGGGGTCGTAAGGACTCCTAAGTGCTTTTTCTTTTGAGAGTCGTAAGGACCTCACAAGAGAATTTTTCCCGCTTACAAGTCGAGAGGACTCGTAAGTGGTTGTTTCCCTCCTTGTTGAGATTCGACTTTGGAGAGTGTGGCCTTTGAATAGTATGCAATAGTCTATCTTGGACCGACTTGCAGGGCCCCAATGCTTAGGAAATAGGTCCTTATCCTATTGCTTAAGGTTTTTCCCTACGAGTCGAGACGAATTGTGAAGTTCTCGAAACGACCCTAATTTCCTCATGAGAAGTTCTCATAAAGTATGTTCTCACGTGTTTAACACGTGATCCCGGTGTGGGTTTTAACCTGCTTATATTTAGCGCCCATATGCTTTGCATATGAGCGCTAACATGTTTAACACATGAGGCTATTTTACCCCTTTTGGTTATTTATTTTCAGCGCTTATATGCATTGCATATAAGTGCTTATGTGTTTAATATGTAAATCCAGTTTGGCCTTTAGTTATTTGTTTTCAGCGCTTATATGCTTTGCATATAAACGCTTACGTGTTTAACATGTAAAACCAAGCTGTAGGAATTCTTTTCCTCATTCTTTTCTCCCCCTTTTTTTTATAAGGGAACAAATTTGCCCCCCCCAGCGTTGCTCTCACATGGCTTGTACGTGAGTGCAACGATGTCAAATTTACCACCGTTGGATCACCTAGGTGAATGGGAAGTTGAACCGATCCCATCACGTCCTATAAATGTGGCCTTTGGCCTTGAAGTGACTACTATTTCTTCATCTTCTTCGTTAAGTTTTCCTTTTCTTGAGAATTTAATTCTTGTTCAGAGCATAGATCTCTGCCCTCGAAATTCCTTTGAACAGAGCCAACTCTGTCAAATTTTTTAGTAAGGACTATAAACGAAGCTTAGCTCTTAACATCTATTGGGTATTTTTTTAAATTTTAAATCCATTAACATATTTGACAGAGCTTAGCTCTTTTCTTGAATCGGTCTCTCAGAGATCTTAAAAAAAGAACCTTTTTAATGTAGATCATAGATCTTGATATCCATATCAAAGATTTGAGTCAATAGACATGTTTACCGTCGAAAACAGAGATGAAACCGCGTAGCTCGTCTTGCCTAAATCTGGGGGCAGATGCTATTTGGTTTTATTTGTCTACCTCTCCGAAGATGCCAAGTTGATTTATGGCACCGTGTATCGAAGGTTTGGACAGATGCGGCCGTTGTAGCAGACTTCGTCAGATCCCCCCTCGTTGTGAGGGTTTTTTTTATTGTGGGGACGCTCTTCCCTGCAGGCGCAAGCCCCTGCAGTTAATTACGTTATCGCGTAGCGATAACCACTTTCTCCTGCTCCAGAAGGTCACTTCGTGTCATGTGTGTGTATTATTTTTGGTTGCCCGTGGATTGTATACGGAGACTAATTTGTGGTGTCGCCCATAGGGCGTGGATTAGTCCATATCCGTATTTTCTTAGATTTGGGTTTGGTTTGATTTAAGGATCGTTAATCTTGTTTGAGATTAAGATCGACTTAAATATTTGTTAAGGATACGTTTATCCGATATTGAACTAAGATCTACTTAACGGGGGTTCAAGACCATTTTTGATCCAACGAAAGAGCATTTGGGCTCTATCGTTTCAGTTTAGGGACGTTGCGGTTCATAACTAGTTTAAGGACATTACGGTCAACAAGTAGTTTAAGGACATTATGGTCCGTATTGGGATGTGTCCTTCCATTTGAGAGTACACTAAAGAGTTGTTGGTTATTGGGACCCACCAACTCTCTGAAGACGCTGAAGAATTACAACGACATTTATTAGAGGTGTGAGGAGATGTACCCTTGAACCAATATCCGTTGGAAGATCAATAGTCATGTTTGGGACTGAGCCCAATTTGGAAAAATTATGAGCACATGGGCTCGGCTGATCTGAATTAGGGACTTTTGGTCCACTTGGACTCAGCCCACTCAATCTTTGAATAAAGTGTTAAACACTTGTTTGGGCTCAGTCCCTTTTCTATGCAAACAATGCTGAGCATTTGGCTCTGACGCTCACCCTCTTTTTTGTTTCTTATGGAGTGTTAAACACTCTTTATGGCGCCCACCTGCGAAACATGTGAGGCACTTGGCGCTGAGCGCCAACCACTGAGTGCTAGGCACTAATTGTTGAGCAGCGTCCACGTGAGGGGCACGTGGGGCGTGGGCGCCAACCACTGAGTTCTTAAGCACTCTTTATTAAGCAGAGCCCACGTAAGGGGCACATGGGGCACTTGGCGCCAACCACTGAGTGCTAAGCACTCTTTATTAAACAGCGCCCACGTGAGGGGCACGTGAGGCGCTCGACGCTGTTTCTTTCTTTGTGCATTTTTCTAAAGAGTTTGATTCTTTGTTCTCCCCTGGATCTTCAATCCCCAAGAACAAATTCATCCCCATGAGAATTAAATTCTCATTTGTGGGAGAATTATCTCATGGATCTCAGATCCAGGGAAAAAACTATGTTCTTTTATGAGGGTTAAATCCTTAGATATGCAGATGAGTTGCTCTGATCTCTATTATCTTTATTTACCTTGATGAAAGTTTTTCTTCCTTCTTCTCTCTTAAAGCTCTTTTTTTGCTTGCTCTTCTTTTTGAACTTGAAGTTTATACGGGGGGTTCCTCTGTAAAAGACTTGAAGTCTTGGGGCCTTTATATAGTGGAGGCAGGTTTGTTGATTTAGTTAAAGAAATCTCTCATTGAAAGATCCTTAAATGATTTGGGGAATTTATCCACCGTTAGATTTTTGATCTAAGGACTTCTGTTTTACAGAAGATATTTTTCTTGTTTTTAACAAGATTAGGAAAATATTTTCCTTCTAGAGCTTATTCTGTAGCTTGGTGATTTTTAATCACCATTTGATCTTTAATCCAACGGTGCTCTGTTTTAGAGAGCGTAATCTTTCTTGTTCAGAAAGATTGGGGAAAATATTTTTCCCTACAGAGTTTATTCTGTAGCTTGGTGATTTTCTTTTTTAATCACCATTGGATTTTTAATCCAACGGTGCTCTGTTTTACAGAGAGGAATCTTTCCTGTTCAGGAAGATTTGAGGAATATTTCCTAAATCAGAATTTAATTCTGTATTTTGATGATTTATCATCTCTGTTGGATCTTTGATCCAACGGCAGAGAACTTTTAGTTCTGACGCCGGCGCTCTCGTGCGGGGCACGTGAGGCGCTGCCTCAGAGTTTTTAACTCTCGGCGCTGGCGCTCTCGTGCAAGGCACGTGAGGCGCTACCTCAAAGTTTTTTAACTCTCGGCGCCGGCGCCCTTATGCAAGGCACGTGAGGCACTGCCTCTTTACTGAAGGTGTCTTTTCGCCTTCTTTCTTTGCTTTTCCCGAGTCAAACTTTTCTTTTCCAATGCTTGGAAATAGATCCATCATGCACAACATTTTCTGTGCCTAGCTAGACTTAAATGTCTCCCTTCAAAATCTGAAGCAATGCTTCTCTTCTCTCTCACTTTCAGAGAATCATTTTAACAGAGAAGAGCTATAGCTTATGATCCTCCACATGCTCGCCGGCATCCATGGGAGGTTCCTATTGAAGAAATTATTTCTCGTTTTGCTGCACGCTTAGTGAACACTGCTCTTACGGATGACCGATGCGATACGGTGTTGTACGAGCTCTTGACTCGTAGAGGTTCTCCTCTCCCTATCGGCTCCATTTGTTTCCGGATGGTCTTCTTGTCCGTGCTCGATGACATTCCTCCTCATCCAGCGGAGATAAATCCGGCGATACTCGATGCAGCGGAAGACAAGATCGAGTTCTTTCATGAGGCGCTTTTTACCACGGCTCTGAGGGATCGCTCTGTTCAGCTGCTAAGCCAGATACGGGCTCAGCAGGCCATCATGTCTGCCTTCGCTGATGGGAACGATGCTGACCGATGGGATGCGACTCCTCATGAAGATCGCTGCTTTGACATGGTGGAGAAGGCAGAGAGGGAGTTAGAGAATTTTATCCATAATTTTATGAATCCCTGTACTTTCGATCCCATGTTTGGTGATCTATTTCTTGTAGAATAAAATGTTCAATTAAATGCTTTCTTTTTTGTCGTTGACCACCAAGTGCTCCCTTTGTAACTCATGTTCTTCCTCTGATATGTGCATGTACGTATATGAATGAGCTCGATTTCACACATATCTGTAAAGGAAACTTAAACTGGTGTAAACAGGAACAAATAACTCTTGGCCGAAGACTTTGGCGGGAACAGGACATTCTTGGGAATCGTTGATTCTCTTCTTAGAGTTTTACCCTATTGTCAATCTTGACAAATGAGGTTTTCTGGAATTTGATTCCATTATTTAACCCACGAGTTTCCCAACATGTGGATTTTTGGGATTTAATCTCATCATTTGGGGAATCTAATTCCATTATTGTTTGCTGTTTTTTTTTGCAGAGCTTAGCTCTGGTTTGATTCTTAAGAATTTTGGGAATTTTATTCCTTTTAATTTCCTCTTACTATTTTCAGATATCCCCTTCCCCCTTTTTGTTTTTAGGGCTTTAATATCCTGTAAGATTTGAATTTGTTGTTGTTTTTAAAAGAACCCACTTTTCGGGGATATTAGGAGTTTTAACTTCACCGTTCATTTAATGAGAACTGTTCATTTAATGAGAATCCTTTTTTATTCTCACAATGGGCACATGTCTCATCATTGATGAGCCGCCACTTTGATTTCGTGGGGTCCACTAGCTTTGGAGTTAGTAGTTCCACCAAATGAACTCACATCCTTTTGCTGATGGTTCTTTTGTCCTTTTTAGGTATAATAGCCTCACTTCCTTACTTCTCCTATACTCGTTCAGAAGTCGCTTTCCTACAATCACAGATGAGGAATCAATGGCTATGATTAGGAGACATGACAAGGACGAAAAGAGCCATCTCTTATGGGGGATCTGGTACGGTCACATTATAAAGGGCTGTCGTAGCTTTACTTGTGGAGTATCAACAGAACCCATCTTCTCAATTCAATTCACAGAGCGTCCGCATACTGCTTACGCAATTGAGGCAGTTAACCAAACTCCTGAAGGTCGGCTCGAACCATCGACGGCGGGGATACCCGATCAACCCTTGGTGGCTATCGACATCTTGGGGTGTCGGATATGCTAGAGCGAGGCTCGACCCTGAGGGCAGGTCTATAAGATAGGTGTCACATTACGGCATCCAGTGGGCTACCTTCCCTGGGCTCAGTATATTCTCTCCTCTCAGCGCTCGCGGTTACGAAAAGTTGGATTGTACCAGGCGGTGTATGTGTTGTTGTTCTACTACCATGCTCCATACATCTAGTGGGTTAAGGCTTTTATAAACCAATGAAATCTCCCCATACATACATTTCTATTAGGGGATTGAGAAGTTTCTATTTCGTTGGAGGAGTTCCAAGAAATTTCTGGACTGCCAATCAGGGGAGAACATTACAAGGAGTTGCTACCCCTCGACGAGTACATTTTTGCCACAGTGCAAGCTATGTGAGAAGGACTAACAACTGAGAATGTCTTTCAACACAAACAACTCGGTTTGATCAGGGCCCTGAGCATTTATGAAAGCCTCTTTGTGGCATCTGAAGGGCAAAGGGTTAGTTTCGAAGATTTCATCGCCCGCTTCTTTCGTTGCGATGTTCTATCCAAGAAGGCTCCAAAGTTTGCCAAGATCGAAGATCCCTTCAGATTTGGCTTGGGTAAACCTCCAACCAATGCGGAAGATTTTCCGCAATTTTATATTCCTAGTGCATCGACCATAGCTTTTAACGAGATCATTGCTCCTGATATAGATGAGGAAACATTCTTCATTGGTTTCATCAGTCTCTGGCTTGGCTGGTTCGCAATGCCCATGCATCGACGCTAAATGAGAGCGTATGTTTTTTATCCCGCTCATCATATAACCGAGGGGGCGCGTTTGGCTATTGGCATCGCAGGGTCATCCCATCTGTATCATGGTTTGAGAACTGTTGCCAATGCTTCAAGTCCTGGCGTAGACACCGTGAACTTCTCTCTCCATTATTTCACATCTTGAATTGAGATGCAAGTGTTAGGCACATTTGTTGTGCACCAGCGGCCGAATTTCTATGATTCCTATACTTTCCCGCGAATCATGGGACTAGTCGGTACTTCTGCTCCTGATCCGACTCAGCTAGAGACTCTACGCGTGCTGCTCAACCAGTATTCAAATGAAGGTGGCATGGTTTTTACCGATCGGATTCTCTCTACGCCAACGGGGGCCACTCAGTAGCTATTTGACTTGCTGAAGAATGAAGCGCCAGCTTTGATGCACAAAGAGATCATGCACCTGTACTCGATCAGACCAGGATATTTGGTGTTTCGATTAATCGATGCTGCTTTATTCATGGGATATAATCCACACCATTTTGCCCAACAGCTAGGTTATAACCATGGCGTGCCCCTTGAGGCATTTTTGGTCGAGCCTGCTTCTTCTTTGGAGAGTGCATGTGATGTTATTCATCATTTTATGCGTCTAAACACTAGTTCTCTCTTCATAATCTTTGAGCCTGATTACATTCCGAGGCCTGTAGGACCTTTCAATGGCTAGTATCGTCATAGGGTAAGGCCGATTATCATGGAGGAGAGATGTGTACTTCTTGAGCACAAGGCCCCTGTGCCTGCCCAAGCCGCCAACATTCCGTTACGACCACGATCAGTCGTTAGGCCTCCTTTGAAGGACAGCGACGCAGTAGTTATCCCGAAGGCTTCTCGAATGGTATCGACCTCTCATACTACTGGTATGCCAGTTCGCACTGAACCCGACGTAAGGACTCCGAATAATGCACAAGCTGTAGCATTATCCGAGTCAGATTCCGAAAATGAAATCGGGTAACATTGTCCAAAGGTTCCTAGGGGGAGTGTTCAGTCGAAAATATCGCACGTTTGATATAACATTTTCCTTACTTTTTTTAAATATCTAAAGGTGTTTATTATAAATATGACACATATTTGGGTTTATCTGTAAAAATACTATTTAACATATGTTTATATATTATAATTAATATTATGAAGGAAAATGTATGCATATAATATTTATATAATATTTTGATAATTTAAGTATGCATATCATATCAAATATCCTTAATCATTATTCTTAAAATATAATATCATATCAAATTGGTCAGGATAATATCTCAAAAATACTAAATAATACTAACATTATTCATTGAGATATTGTGCAAGGTTTAGTTCAGGTCGGAGATCGAGATGTTGAGATGTCGGGAATCAAAAATCTGTCGATAAAGAAATAAAATCGAAGAATCAATACTGGCAAAGACTCAGGAAATATTATCAAATTCCAGACATCAAATAAATCTCCATGTGTCACATTGAAGCAACCTCAGAAAACTGAAGCCAAGATCTCACCAATAAACCATGGATCCGTGGCCAAACCATGCAATATGCGGTGGATCCACGGCCGATTCACCGAGTCAGGAGTTAGGATTTTCAGGTTGGATTTGCTACAACTAACCCTAATTCTGGGGATCTATGGTTTCTGGCTTTGGGGATATATAAAGGACCGAGAGCTAAACTTAGAAATCATCAATCGTTTACACAAGCTAATCACCGTCAAAGAACTAGTGATACAAGACAGGTCCAAGATTTGACGTGATAAAGCGACGTGAGATTCGACGGAACATCTACATATGACAAGACAGAGATCGAGAGCAACTTCTTCTTCCTCTTGTAATCTAAACTTGAAGTTTGTACTTGTTAAGTTTATTAATAAAGGTAGATCTTTAGTTTAATTATTTTAATTATTTAGTTACATTATGAATTTCATCTCTATCCGTACTTCTATCTCCATCATGCGTGAATAATTCTCCGCTTGATGGGGTTCGTAGGATTAGGGTAGAACAATGGATGAGAAAATGTTTTAACTTCTTTTAAGTCTTATGAAGTTTATAAACTTTATCAAAATAAATGTTAACATTCTTATCGGGCGCGCCACCAATTTATTGCTAGTCTCGACCGCGATTTGAGATCAGATTAACAATTGTTTTGTTAAGGGCTAGACATGAATAGAGATCAATGAAAGGACAAGGGTCAATAGTGGGGAAATCCTAGTTTCTTCCAAGAACCCTAACCTCATTCATCACTATTTATCTAGTATTAAATCTATCAATAGATAAAAAGAGTAATCTTTATTAGTCATCCATGACTACTAAATCCGAACGAACCTTACAAGCATTCTTCTTATAAAATCTATATCCGTATTCAAACTAGATCTATTTTCTACATCCGTATTTTGACGTAGATCTAGAAACTATTTCCACTATTCTTTATTCCTCTATTCTTCCTCTTTTGCAACAGGTCTAAAGTAAGATTGAAAGATTCCACTTATCTCTGAGGACGACCCGTACTTATCTCGGTCTAGCTACACGCGATACCGTTATTGATTGCGGTTATTCTACAAACACTTTTTCAGATCAATCAAATGGTGCCGTTGCCGAGGATACGTGCGTAATTTTTTTTATTCTTACTATTGGTGTTGAATTCTTATTCGATCTATATCATAAAAATAAAACAAAACCGCATCTTGCATATTTAACGATTAGTGTGCGATTTTAGCGAGGGAATCTGGATTCACTTTAATGAGGAGATAAAGATTCAGAGACATTCATCAAGACCCAGAGGAGCAAAGGAAGCCACGATGAAAAAATTAAACAAAGAACCCCCTAAATCGCGGCGGAACCGCGGCGGTCTTGGGTAGTTGTGCCCTCAAACTTTTCTGGTATATTTTCTATCTTTTTCTCTCTCCTCTGAAAAATCCAATAATATATTTTCTGCAGGATTCTTTCTAAAACTAGTAGCTCGTTCGTTTTTTTTATTGAGAACAGCCATGCATTCATTCAACTCCTCTCTGGCGCGGCGCGACGCTACCACATAATCTTCCACAGTCTGTTCAAGACTAGACATGGGTCGGTAAGGGGTTTCAGCATAATATTGAAATTTTTGAGGATAAGTAAAACTCCCAAATGACTGATTAGAAGGAATGTCTCGAGAAGGTGTAAAAGTCGGGTAGGATTGGTAGGAATCAAAAGCTTGTGAAAATTGGGCAGGAGTAGGATCAACATTGTGATAAGAAGAACATTGATATTGGTTGTGTGGTTGGCGACTGTCAACAGATGTCATATATGCCACAAACCGAGTAGTAAAATCTTCTTTAGAAGGTGATGGCGTTTGTTGTCCTAACGGTTTGACTGGATTGAAACTTTGGCCGTTAGTCTTTGCTATATACTCAGCGATGGACATGCGTTTAGGAGTTCCCTCACATGCTTTAGATGGAGTATCAACAAAAGAAGAAGTAGAATTTTGATGTGGTTGATAGGACCTGAAGTGAGGTGGCCAACTGTTTCTTTCCGATTGCTCTATCCGATCTCTTAAAGACATGGTAGATTCGGATGGTATACCGAAGCGATTACGATAACAAGAAATATCTGGTTCTGGATAGCAAAACTCGGCAAGAGTTCTTTTATTTGGGTTACCCATTATAAGAAGGTAAAAAGTGGGAGGAGGGTGAAAAGATTTAAGATCTATTTGGATTGTTTTGCTTTGAAAGTGAGACTTGAGGGTTGACTCAACAAATCACAAAATGCACAAGCAAACCCTAGAACTAAGGTTACCTAGGTCAAGCACTAGACCGCTCTTAGACTTCCAAAGGTCAAACCGCAGGATCAATCCTCTACCACTTCTTTATAAATCTTGTGGCCAGGTAAGTGCCAGGTAAGTGGGAGGTATCCGCTATACGAATCACCGAAAATAGTGGGCCGAATTAAGTAACCACTTGCCTTAGACACACTTTCCTAAACACCACAAAACAAATTCGGATAAGCTATAGATTACCCACGACCTTCCTTTGCTCCTCTGGGTCTTGATGAATGTCTCTGAATCTTTATCTCCTCGCTAAAGTGACTCCATATTCCCTCGCAAAAATTGCATACTAATCATTAAATATGCAAGATGCTGGGTTCCCTAGTGTCGCCACAAGGTTTCGGGAGGTATCAACCATGCCGTTTTCAAAAAATTGGCGCACTAAAGAACCCTAACGCTGGAATCTAAACTAGAGAATTAGACGAACAAGCATATAAACATCTTTACATCTAAGTGAATAAGAAATACAACCATTGTAGACCGGTCCTTCACTTCAATAGCTCCGTGTAGTAGTCCTTTCGCTCCAAGTAGTGATCTCCCGGACTCTAGTGAGGCTCCACAAGGTGAAATGAACAAGATTGCTTGAAGTTTTCGAGGCCGAAGATGATCTACGTCGAGGAGACACTAACTCAAGCTACCTCTTCACTAAGTGATGAACTAGTGAAGAAATAACCCAATCTAAATGGCTAGTAGATAAGAGGTTGATGAAGTAGGAATTTTGCTCACTTTAGAAATAATTTTCTCACTAATTTTCTTCACCTCTCATGAAGCTAGAAAGCTTGAGGAAGGAGATGAAGAAAGCTCTCATGGAATGAAGCAAGTGAAGAATGAATCAAGTGGTGAGAATAGCAACCATGGATGAGTTAGTATCATATACTAACTCATTTAGAGACTAAACCATGGATAACAATAATGGTTAGGTTAATAAATATTTTCAAGTAAAACAAAATTAGTGGACTTGGTCAATGGTTCCACAAACTTCTACAAGCTTCAACCATGTGACTAATTTCCAACTAATTTGATTTACTTTAAATAAATAAAAACCCATCATTATTATAAGCATGGTGTGAGTCTCATGCACCCATGTAACAGGTGGAATCAAGCATGACACAAAAGATGTACATTAATATATATCACATATATTCTAAGTGTACACTGGTGAGAAAAAGAAATCTTAAGTGGGCTAATATTAGTTAATGTAAGATAATATATCAAATATATAATTATACATTAAATTATTAAATCAACACTTGATTTAATAATCCGGCTATATTATATACAACCGACTAATATCATATGTATCAACTTATCGAATCAACACTTGATCCGATAACCCGGCTATATCACATATAACCGACCGATATCACATATCGCGAGAATAGAATACGGTATCACATACGCGTATTAATCTCGGTTCTGCACATATCACATATGTGCTCCTACTTCGTTTTGCCTGAGCCAGGAAACCTCTGTGTATGACTCTAAAGACTCGTCAATACGCCGGCAGTAGGTGGTGATCATATCAGTCACCCACAAGTCGCAAGCGGTCTGCTAAACGTAATGGCCACCAGGGTATTGAGCGATCAGAAGATCAACAAGCAAGCCTGCTCATACTCCTGCGAATCCAATCAGTAACACTACTGTACAATCCGATCTCTTCGTCTGATATGTCGAATATCACAGCCTGAGGGTGGTATAACGTCAGACCCCAATAGCCTGATAAGTCATGCCGATGCAAGGTCCATAATGGTTCAAGAATCTACTGATAACACTTACCAGTAAATCTCAGCAACCCTGACTAGGGATTTCCTGTTATGGCTAATCCAGTATAGCGCAACATCAACCCCCAATACTGGGAGAGACGAATCCCCTCCTATCGCTCATTGCCTTCATGTGACTCGGGACTGTACCCAAAAACCACCGTTTTGCACGATCTCTTGAACGTGGTAAGGTGGAAATCAAAGCACAGTGGGAATCACACAAGACTCTATAACGATCTCGGGTCGACGAACTAACCAGTACCAGTGTCACCAGAGAACTGCTATCCGGCGATAGGTATAATACCATCTAGGAGTTCTCGGCGAGTCCGTCCAGTGTACCCAGTCTCCACTGAGCACCCGTATACCATCTCTGATATCAAACACCAATGGATATGGGATCATCCATCGCCCATCATATGGGTCGAGAAGCGTATATGCTATTCTACTCTGGAATGTCGATGCCCCGTCTCGATCTCCCATGACTAAGAACTATTAAAGGATGTACTTACCGACTACCTTTTCCCCACTAGTATGATCTGCATCATAATCCTGGTAGTCATGTACTCATCCTAATGGCTTTATCAACATGTAATAGAAAGACAATAAGTGTACATGTTAAGATAAAGAGCAACCAGATAGCATACTATCATGTCGAGCAAGAAAGTCCTTCCTATATATGTCCAAGCATCCACAATAATATACATCACATGTATAATAATGACCTCTAGGGCATACATATAACTAACAATCCCCCACTTGCACTAAGTCCATTTGTTGTAGTATCTCATACTCAACGCCACATAAAAAGTCTCTCTAGGGAAAGGCCTCTGTGAGTGGATCCGTCGTGTTTTCCTTTGCGTCAACTCTCCTTTCCTCGATCCCTTGGAGATCAACCATCTCCCTGATCAGGTGATACTTCCCTCAGAATATGTCTAGATCGCTGATGGGATGGGCGTTCCTAGGTAAAAGCTACAACTCCATTGTTGCACAATAACAATTATTGGATGCTTAATGGTAGGAACCATGTTCATATTATGAACAAGAAATGTCCAGACAACCACTTTGGCAGCATCGTTGGTAGCGATGTATTCAGCCTTTATCGTCAAGTATGCCACGGTATCTAGTTTGGAACTCTTCCAACACACCGTCCCTCCACTGAGGGTAAAGACAAAGCCTGTGACTGACTTTCAGTCGATCTTATCACTCTGGAAGCTCGAATTGGTAAGGACTCCTACTGGAGTTTACCGTTACCAAAACCCTAAGAACATTTCTTCAGTGCTTCTCAAGTAGTTAAGAATGTCCTTAAAAGCTGTCCAGTGATTCTCCCAAGATCCGATTGATTCCTGATCACTACTCCTAGTGATTCAGCTATATCTGGTCTGGTACAAAACATTGCATACATGATAGAGCCTACTGCCGAAGCATAGGGTATCCCTTGCATGCGAGCTCTCTCCAAATCAGTCTCGGAAGACATCTTTTTGGAGAGAGTGATTCATGAGTAAGTGGGCAAACCACCACGCTTAGAATCATTCATACTAAACCCCTTTAGTATGGTGTTAATGTACCTGGATTTGGGACACTCCCAACATCCATTTAGATCTATCACCATAGATCATAATCCACAAGATGTAGTAGGTATCATCCAGATTTTCCATGGAGAATCCTTATGATAAGAGGAGCTTGACCGAGTGTAGCATAGGAAACCATTTCCTATCAAGAGTATGTTATCTACGTACAATACAAGAAAGACAACCTTACTCTCTACAACCTTTTTGTATATACAAGGTTCATCTACATTTTTTATGAAGTCAAACACTTTGACTGCCACATCAAAACAGACATTTCAACTCCGCGATACTTTCTTTAATCCTGATGGACTGAAGCATAGCTTTGAAAGTCTCAACTTTTCATCTACACAAGGAATCTTTTCAAGATCCACTTTCTCCCGATGGGTTTTACCCCTTCAGATGCAACATGCAAAGTCATATTTTGTTGGTATTCATTGTTCACTGCCGAAAGCCGGAAAAGACAGACGTCTTACCTGAATTTGGGGGCAGATGCAATTTGGTTTTATTCGTCCACCTCACCGAAAATGCCATGTTGATTTATGGCACCGTATATCGGAGGTTTGGACGGATGCGGCCGTTGTAGCAGACTTCGTCAGATTTCCCCTCGTTGTGAAGGTTTTTGATTGTGGGGACGCTCTTCCCTGCAGGAGCAAGCCCCTGCAGTTAATTACGTTACCGCATCGCGGAAACCACTTTCTCCTGCTCCAGAAGGTCACTTCGTGTCATGTGTGTTTGTTTTATTTTTTGGTTTTGGTTGCCCGTGGATTGTATACGGAGACTAATTTGTATTGTCACCCGTAGGGCGTGGATTAGTCGAAATCCGTATTTTCTTAGATTTGGGTTTGGTTTGATTTAAGGATCGTTAACCTCGTTTGAGATTAAGATCAACTTAAATATTCGTTAAGGATACATCAATCCGATATTGGACTAAGATCTACTTAACGGGGAGGATCATTTTTAATCCAACGAAAGAACATTTGGGATCTACTGTTTTAGTTTAGGGATGTTACGGTCCACAGATCACCATTTTTCTGGGGTGAGGGTTTAGTTTAAAGACGTTGCGGTCCACGGTTGGTTTAAGGACATCATAGTCCATTGAGTTTAGTTTAGGGACGTTGCGGTCCATTGGGTTTAAGGACATCATAGTCCATGTTTAAGGACATCATAGTCCATAGAGTTTTTGGTTTAAGGACATCATAGTCCATAGAGTTTTTGGATTAAGGACATCATAGTCCATAGAGTTTAGTTTAGGGACATTGCGGTCCATTGGGTTTAAGGACATCATAGTACATGTTTAAGAACATCATAGTCCATGTTTAAGGACATCATAGTCCATAGAGTTTAGTTTAGGGACGTTGCGGTTCATTGGGTTTAAGGACATCATAGTCCGTATTTAAGGACATCATAGTGCATAGAGTTTTTGGTTTAAAAACGTCATAGTCCATAGAGTTTAGTTTAGGGACGTTGCAGTCCATTGGGTTTAAGGATATCATAGTCCATGTTTAAGGACATCATAGTCCATAGAGTTTTTGGGTTATGGACATCATAGTCTATGGAGTTTAATTTAGGGACGTTGTGGTCCATTGGGTTTAAGGACATCATAGTCCATGTTGTTTTGGCTCATTGGTTTGGGGGTGCGCCAAGAGTTATTGGTTATTGGGACCCTCCACCTCTCTGAAGACATTGAAGGATTACAACGACATGTATCAGAGGTATAGAGAGATGTACCCATGAACCAAATTCCAAATCGAGGAGTTATCAGTTCTGGGTATAGAGGTGTAAGTCTACGGTAGCTCCCTGGCCGTCTTACCGAGGCCAAAATGCGGAAACAAAATTTTTTTCATAACTTGAAAACTGGAGCTATCGTACTTTTTCCCCGGATCGGACTATTAACCTACTACTAGCTATCTAGAGAAGGGATAGAATGCTATACCGAGCGATCCGTGTCCTTCGGTCTTCGGCCACCATCCCAAGCTCCCCGCGGAAACTCCGGTCTTCATCTCCTCGTCGGAAAGGGCACCACATCGAGAAGTCTTTTTACGGGCTCCCGCTTCATCCGAAGCAACTCGAGCACGAAGTGTGCTAGCCGACGTGTCCAAGGTATTGTAGAGAATGTTTGTGATCACTTTGCCTCTTGCATCCATTGCTTGGATGGAGGATGAAGGTGTTGCCATTAATGGAGTTATGAGCTAGAGGAGGAAGAAGAAGAAGAGAAGGCTTTTCCTTCTTTTCTTTTCTTGTAATGGAATAATGAGAGTGAGAGAGAATGAAAAGAATAATATGAGACCAAGCTCACTCAAGGCAGCCCCTCTCTCTCTCCTCTCATCATCTCAACCCAAAAACATCATATAATGTGACATTAACACACAAAAAGAGACCATGAGTCACTAATGTGTTCATGTCACATTTAATGCATGTCATGATGAAATCTAGCTCACTAATTCCATTATCCAAACATTAATCCAAATATTTGGTCCAACAAAATAATCCGGCAACATCGAAAGTAAACTCGTGACGGATCACAAGGATACCCCTCGCCTGTATGTACATATCTGCATCCGCATTCCGACTGAATGCGAATGCGATGAGACTAAAGTAATCCAACAAATCTAATACTAGGATCCGGCTTAAACCAAAGCCCACTAGTATGATCCGTCCGATCAAGATCCGTGCAATACCGCACGTATAAGATCGAACCCTGCCATATATCATACGGCCTCCACAACGTTTCGCCCGAAACTTGAGAAACTGTCTGTGGGGGACTCTAAAGACTCGTCAATACTTTGGCTATGGATTTAACCACTAGCACGTTAGTGGTACTAGCTATACGTAACGGGCTACGAGGTATTGACCAAAAGGGAGGTCGATGAGCGAACTCATCCTGACACTCTACTGAGCCTGTCAGTGACAATATCCGTACAGTCCGGTCCGTTCGTCTATGAGCATCGCCTGGCGGGCCTAGGGGATTGGTAAAAGTCAGACCTCTAAAAGCGGTATAAGTCGTGTCGGAGTGTAGCCCAGAACACCCTGAGATACTACTGGAATACCTACCAGTAAATCTCCTGCCTCGGCCGAGGGCTTTGTGTAATGGCTCTCCTAGACACAACGCGATCTCACCCCCAATACCGGGAGAGACGAAACCCCTGCCGATCCGCTCACTGCCTCCATGTGGCTCGGGACTGTACCCAACTAAAACCTGTTTGCACGACTCCTTTGATCCATGGTAGGGTAGTAATCAAAGCACAGTGGGAACTCACACGAGACAAATGACGACCTCAGGTCGATGAACTAACCTGTACACATGTCACCAGGGAACTGCTATCTGACGTCAGGTATAATACCAACTAGCAGGTTCCCGTCGAGTCCTGTCCGGTGTACTCATAATCCAATGAGCACCTGTATACATCTTAGGTGAACCAACTGACACCAATGGCTTGTGAGACCGTCCACCGTCCCTCGTCGGGGTCTCGACTGTATACACTAGTCTACTCCAGAGTATCGATGCCCTGTCTCGAAAACTCCCATGACTAGGGACCTTTTAAGGATGTGCTTATAGACCCTAGCTCCCACGTATATGATCTCCATCATACTGCTGGCCATCAAGCAAGAATCCTAAGGGCTCTATCAACGTGTAATAGTGACCTGTAGGGTCATCTAAAGCAGTGCACGATGATAAAGACAAACCATGGTAGCATACTATTCTCCATCAACGTGTAATAGTGAACCGCAATGTCACCTAAAGCATGCACACGATGATAGAGACAAACCAGATAGTATACAATCATTCTGAGTAAGATTTTCCTACCGGCATAGGTCCTCCCTCAATCATTGCAATCACATGCCTGTGATCCAATGATTGACTCTGAGGGCACTATATCCAACAATCTCCCACTTGCACTCAAGGCTAATTATTGCGATGTCCCATACTCATAGCCCGTGTGATACCGAACACCCAACTCCTCTACTAATCAGTTTCACAAAACTCGTTTGCGAAACTATTTCGTTCGAGAAATAGCCTCAGCTAGTGGATGCGCCCTGATGTTTCTTTCTATGTCTCTCTTTATCTCAAGTTCGCGGAAAAAGCCATCTCCCGAAATGAGCAATACCTGTCTTAGAATATGTCTGGATATCTGATGGGACCTAGTTCATAAATGAACTCCAAATCCAAACTTCTTAGACTGTATCCTCAACTGAACTTAATCAGTATCCTGCGCCATGCCTCCCTCAGTATCCGCCTGGACCACCTGTCCAAACTACTGCCCCTCGTCAGAGGGAAAACTATAACTCCAACAGTCATTCTGTCATCTAGGTCACCTTGGAAGCCTGGAATGATAACCGTCCCCTGAAAGAGGCTGCCGTTATCATATCCCTAGAACATCCACTTATGTTCTAAAACTGCTTCCGATCGTTTCTCCAGGATTGGATAATATCAACATATTGCATCTAATGCAAAAAAAAACATCTGGTGTGGTACTTGACATCTCATGATCAACTCAATTGCCTAAGCAAGTGATCTGCCAATCATGTACATCCCTCTCACCTTTAGTCTGTAAGACACCTTTAGAGAGGGTGACTCCATCACCTGCAGGTACACCACCGTGCCAGGAGTCGTCCATTCTAAAACACCTATAGAATGCTGTCTAAGTACCCAGATTGGGAAACTACCCAAATCTAGATCTAAAACCATAGATCTAGTAACCAGAATGTCTGATATTATATCTATATCTTTGTTTGGAGAAACCACTGTATGACAACCAAAGCATAACCAATCGAAGTATAGGAACATCACTTCCTACTCTGTGTATGTCATCCAAATACCAGGACATCACACCCTACTACCTTCTTAACAGATCCATCCCCTATTCTGATGAAGTCAAACCTATGACTGTCACATCAAAAATAGATGATCTATCTCCGCTATATCTGCTTTAGTCTACAAATAGACATAAGCCACTTGTCCACTATGCTTCCGCTGCTCGCACTGACTACGACGACCCTCTGGCAGAATCATATACACGTACACTTCTAAAGCTAGTTTAGAACGACGCTATACTCATCCTCCTGCCGGGTCTCATAGCCTGGAACAACAGTAGTGTCAAGTCCCTACTTAGCTTCCGCTGCTCCCACTGACCATGACAACCCTCTGGCAGAGTCATATAGACGTACACTTCTAAATCTAGTTTAGAACGACGCTATACTCATCCTCCTGCCGGGTCTCACAGTCTGGAACAACAGCAATGGAAGGTCTGGGTAAACAAGAACCTCCCTGTCACCGTCTTTAAGCATACCGAAGTACCTCTCAGGTGCCTGAGGTTACCCACCTTATCTGCGGAGTGGCCAATGGAATGTCAAACCAGATTGAATCTTTAGGTTTTTATCAAATTTTCAGTAATCGTTTGCGGTTCTGGAATCACTTTCAGTTCTACCATACTCCCACTTCTTTTTTCTGAAAAAATCCATTTTACTAAAACTGTGGCGAGTCAAGAACTGTTGGATATAGTGCCCTCAGAGTCAATTATTGGATCGCAGGCACGTGATTGCAATGATTGCGGATGACCTATACCGGTAGGACAGTCTTACTCGAGATGATAGTATGCTATCTGGTTTTCCTTTATCAGTCGTGTACAGGTTCAGGTGACTGATCACTGTTACACTTTGATAGAGCCCTTGGGATCTTGCTTTACTACCAACAGTATGATGGCGATCATATACGTGAGAGTTGGGTGGTTTATAAGCATATCCTTAATTGTGGGAGTTTCGAGACAGGGCATCGATACTCCGGAGAAGACTAATGTATACAGTCGAGACCCCGACGAGGGGCGGTGGCCGGTCTCATAAGCCACTGGTGTCAGTTGGATCACCTAAGATGTATACAGGTGCTCATTGGGTTATGAGTACACCGGACAGGACTCGCCGGGAATCTGCTAGTTGGTACTATACCTATCAGATAGCAGTTCCCTGGTGACATGTGTACAGGTTAGTTCATCGATCTGAGGTCGTCATTTGTCTTGTGTGAGTTCCCACTGTGCTTTGATTTCTACCCTACCACGGCTCAAAGGAGTCGTGCAAACAGGTAGTTTTTGGGTACAGTCCCGAGCCACATGGAGGCAAGTGAGCGGATCGGCAGAGGATTCGTCTCTCCCGGTATTGGGGGTGAGATTGCGCTGTGTCTAGGAGAGCCATTACACAAAGCCCACGGCCGTGGCAGGAGATTTACTGGTAGGTACTCCAGTAGTATCTCAGGGTGTTTTTAGGCTACACTCCGACACGACGTATACTGCTATTGGGGGTCTGAAGTTACCAGCCCCCTAGGCAGATATGCGATACTCATAGACAAACGGACCGGACTGTATATACATTGTCACTGTTAGGCTCAGTAGGGTTTCCGGATGAGTTCGCTCATCGGCCTCCCTTGAGGTCAGTACATGGGCAGCCGTTACGCACAGCTAGTGCCGCTGACGGCTTGTGGTTAAACCCACTGCCAGGGTACTGACGAGTCATTAGAGTCCCCCACAGACAGTTTCCTAAGTTCGGGCGAAACGTTGTAGAGGCCGTATGGTTTTATGGCAGGGTTCGGAAAATGCACGTGCGTTTACGCACGTGTCATATTTCGGGCAGATGATACTGGTCGGCTTTGGTTTAAGCCGGATCCGAGTATTATATTGAGTAGATATAATATCTTTGTCTCAGTTGCATTTGTGTTCGGTCGTAATACAAATGCGGGTATGTTTATACTGTTACGGGGTTGTCCTGAAATTCGTTTCAAGATCGCTTTTGGAAGTTGCCAGTTTCCAGTTTCCAGTTTTCTATCACCCGTCTTTATCATTCGGTTAAAGACGGATTTATCTTTTCTTGAGATGAGCGTGGAAGGTTCTAGAAGTGGTGACTAGGTTTATGAACCTTTGTTTGCATTAAATGAATGGATGACTAGGTTTAGTGAGTCATTCATTGCATTAATGTGGTTTTGTTCTTGCTTAGATATTTCCTCATGATATTTATCCTTGTGGTCACCCCCTTTTCCTCCTACACTCACCCCCTTCCTCTATATTATGGCCGGCCCATTCAAATGAGAAGACATATGGTTGTTGAAAAAAAGAATAAGGATTTTGGTGCGTGGAAATTAGAATAGACAATTCTCATTTCACCCAATTCAAATGGCAACTTCATTAACCGTTCGTCCATAGCTTTGGAAGTAACGAGACAAAGTGTTCTACTCATTCTCTACATCAATCTTGGTCGTCTCTTTTAGCAAACTTGACGACCGAGTTGTCTCGGGTCAGAGGCGGGAGCCCGTTTAAAGAACCGTTGACGTGGTGCCACCTGGACGAGCAGATCGGAGATCGACGAGATCAGAGCAGCCGCAACAAAGCATGGGATGATGGTTAAAGAACGAAGGACTCGGATCGTTTGGTATAACCTTTCTATCCTCTTTGTAGTATGTTAGTTTAGCAATAATGGCAGATCCGGGTTATAGTATACGATAGCGCCAGTTAAAAGTTTTTGTTCTGCATTTGGCGTCTGTTAGACGGCCGGGGCGCTACCGTAGACTTACAGTGGTATCAGAGCCTCACCATTATGTTTTACTAAGTTGTGCTAACGCGTTTAAAATATCGATCGGACCGAATATCAAAAACTACAATTTTTCTGCACAAATGTTTCTGTCGATTTTAAACTTGGTCTAAAAATTATTTTGATCATCCCAGAAAATTGAGCAGGGTTTTTTAAGCACATGGTAGAAATTTGGTCACGTGATCCAACAGGACCGCCGCAGATCCGCGGTCAAACCTAGAGTTTGACCGCGCATCCGCGGCCAGTCTGTAGGACCAGTGATCCAAATTTGTACAGTGTGCTTGACTTGGTAAATTGTGGTTTATGGTAATGTTCTTTTGGGCCCAGATTTTGTTACTGTACAACAGATGTACGTGGGGCCCACTTCGTGATATTTTGTCGATCGAAATTTAAACGCGTTAGTTTACAGTACTTACATTATATCTCCGACCGTGAATGTCATTCGAGCGGTAAACCGTATCTGATTGCTATAGTTCTTTTAGACGGGTTTGCGAATGTGACATTCGCGTTGATGTTCTGTGTTGTGCTGTGATGTTGCGGATTTTTCGCGGTGGATAGCAGTGTGCAATGGTAGTGCAGTTTGGATTTATTTGTACATTTGATATTGTGGGGCGAGCGTCCAACATGTGGACTGCCGTCACTGCCTGTTTGTATAATATTCTTTTGGGGCATGACCGGGCTGAGGTCGATGTACCCGTTGTACATATTTTTATTTCTGTACTAGGTTTACCCCGTGACGGGGTGCACGGATAGCCGGGTTCTGGAGGGCAACGGGTCCGCATCTCATGGCTTTGAGAGGCAGAGGGGCCTTACTCTGGAATTGGCAGACTATTCGCCGCACTCGTAGGGGTACAGGTTGACCCAAGGAGGGGTGCTCAAGTTATCGGATTCGGTGAAGTGCTGGGTGGTCCATTCACTATGCTGTAGGGGCTGCCTCGCTTCAGGTTTTGGCGGGTAACTTGCCGCACCCGTAGGGGTCTAGGTTTCATTGCACAGGCTATCCACACGACTAGGGGAATGTCGGGTTTCAGCAGCGGCTCTGTGAAACCCGGGGATCCCAGATTATCTGTATTGTTCTGTGATGCTTATTACTTTTCTGTAATGTTGCGTATTATCACGCCTGGAGTGATTATTGTATATTGGTATATATACTATTATATGTTGTATATGTTTTGCGCCCGCGCTAATCCAGTTCCCGCTCTGTCGTTAGTTAAGTAACCTAACGGGTAATAACGGGACCCAGTGACGAATGCGGATGGCATATACGTACATTTTATTTTCGTTCTTTTCTGGTGTGATTGATGATGGGACTGCGTTGATTTTGATCAATGCGAAGAAAAACAAACCTATTTGGATGTTGTTGGAACAGTTTTAAAAAGTGTTATTACAAACGCGTTTCCTTTTGTTTTGCATAGTGGTATTCGGTGTGAATATCCTGCACCTCATTCGACGAGGCAAGGGCCGATATCCCTTCACCGGGAATGACCCCTTGGGTAGAAGTTTGCGTCAGGGTAATAACTTCACTATAGCCGATTACAAGTTGCTTTGTACCGCGGTATTCGGTTGGAATATCCTGCACCTCATTCCACGAGGAAAGAGCCGAGATCCCTTCACCGGGAGTGACCTCTTTAGCAAAAGGTTTTCGCCACTATATTTTTATAAAAATCTATCAGGTTCCTTCAGCGATATCAAGTTCACTACGTTAAAGGTTTTTTGCCAAAAACCAGCCGTAGCCCTCCGTCATTTCTTTTGGGTATTCAGTAGTATTCAAGCTATGTATTTTGACCAACGCCAAGGCATATTGTTTGGTAGCTGCCGGGTATTCATTTGTTGCATAGATAGATGAGTTGGTTTGGGACAGTCGTTCTGCCATTTTGGCCAACGTCAAGGGCATGTGCGGGTGGGTTCAAATTGACAAGATAATGATGGATAGAACTTGGCATGTGACTTATGACATTTTGACCAACGCCAAGGTCATAAGAGCATGGGGCAAAAATCATATCGGGAGTTTCTAAAGAAACTGAAACTTGCCAAGTATGCGCATACCTTCTGGAGTGTGATAACATGAGTGGATTCCTTCACGTTATCATGCGATGAGAATTGGATCCCGATTCCCACTGATGAGTTGGTTTACTCTTCGGGTGACCCCGATTGATTCTTCTTTCAGGTTTGGAGGAGAATTTGACAGTACAGTGGGAGGTTTCCTGATTAGATAAAGTGATAACCATTCTGATCTAGATTAGAGTGCACGCAGAGTGTTTCTTTTCTCTCTCTCTTTGGCAGCGACCTTTGACCGACCCTAGACTATGACTCAGTGACCAAGTTGACCGAACCTTCTTAAAATACTGGCTTTTGGATTGTCCGAGTTGCATAAGTCATTGCCGCTCCTTCTTTTACCCTTTGCATTTCTCAGAACACCCCGTATTACTACGGACATCCACTTCCATTGGATAGATCCATCGTATGGTTATATACGAACTCGAGGGGACTTCTTCGAGGATGGATCAAGGTTCAGGAGAAATAGAATTGGTTTATCCAGTTGTCTTTTATTATCACCTTCTCTCAGGTTGCGAGGGCTCCTTAGTTTAGGAGAGTACACCTATTACGCTTATTGGATAGTCTTATTCCAAACCATAGGCAGGTGCCGAAAGGTAGGGAATGAAGAAAATCAATTAGCCTAAGTAGGGTGTACAGAAGGTAATATGTAAAGACAAAATAAAGGGATTAGAAAGAGGGCAAAGTAAATTGCGACTGTTATTATTCACGACCAAACCGCGTACTTCATCGCCACTCCTATTTCACCTTTTCTTTTTTCCCCAGTTCGGGAGAAATAGAATAAGGTATTATTCAGTTGTCTTTTATCATCACCTTCTCTCAAGTTACGATTACTCCTAGGTATTAGGAGGGTACACCTATTATGCTTACTGGATAGTCTTCTTCCAAACCATAGGCTGGTGCTGAACGGTAGGGTAGGAAGAAAACCATTTAGCCTAACGAAGGTGTACAGAAGGTAACGACTAAAGACAAATAAAGGAATTTGGAGAGATGGCAAAGAAATATACGGTTAAAGTCATGAATTGGATTATGGAAGAGGCATTACTAGGAATACCAGGATACCCCTACGAAACATTTTCATATTTCAGTGCATTGTTAAAGCAAAACTGTTTTCCCGATTAGATACTTACTCCAGGGTATGTATTTACCAGGTATGATTCTCACATCTGTATGGTTTTACAGATGATGAGTGGGAGAAAGTTATTGGGAATTATGTAATTATCCTCATTATATCGGAATTCGTTGTAATTGGTGATATTTGAGGAAATCGCCTGGGTACAGTTTTCAACCTACGACGTACAGGTTTTGAGTTGTTCAACTCAGCGGACTTGTACAGAGTATTGTATGTTGTCCAGTGTCCGTAAGGACAGAGGGGTAGGTACTCGTACTATGTTCTATTTACTTATGACTTCTCTAGTTTTTAGACAAGTGTTTCGTAGAAATACAATGTTTAATTTTTGAAAAGTTATGGGTATAAGAATAAAGTAGAGAACCAGGTGTCGCAAGTATCGGGATTCTTCAAAGAGATCGAAGATGTAGATTCTTGTGATTGGTATTCAGATGATAGTAATAGTTTTGAGAAACTTGTTTCTCTTTCAGGTTACTCATAATTGGATGGATTACTAAGTTGAGTAATGCTGATTAGCCTCTCTCCATTAAGTTGATATGCACTGGAGACAGCTACATGATTGAATCTGGTTCCAATTAAATAAGTGCCAAAGTTTCTATGTTGGATATAGAATGGTTCATATCTTAACGATGTTAAGGTACGGGGAGTTGTCCAGCTTATGCTTAAAACCAGACTCTGGATAACTCATGACACGTTTCTGTAATGGCAGTTTGTGGGTTGACCCTGGCTATGACGAGGGTTGATTTTCTACCATCTGGAAGATCAATAGTGATATTGTTCTTGACTCGCCATAGTTTTAGTAAAATGGATTTTTTCAGAAAACGGTAGTGGGAGTATGGTAGAACTGTAAGTGATTCCAGAACCGCGAACGATTACGGAAAATTTAATAGGACCTATATATTCAATCAGGTTTGACATTCCATTAGCCACTCCGCAGATATGGTGGGTAACCTCAGACCCCCGAGAGGTACTTCGGTAGCCTCAAGGACGGTGACAGGGAGATTCTTGTTTACCAAGACTTGACACTACTGTTGTTCCAGACTATGAGACCCGGCAGGAGGTTAAGTATAGCGTCGTTCTAAACTAGCTTTAGAAGTGCACGTATATTTATTTTGCCAGAGGGTTGTCGTAGTCAGTGGGAGCAGTGGAAGCATAGTGGGCAAGTAGCTTATGTCTATTTATAGACTAGAGCAGATATAGCGGAGATAGATCATCTATTTTTGATGTGACAGTCATGGGTTTGACTTTATCAGAATAGGGGATGTATCTGTTAAGAAGGTAGTAGGGTGTGATGTCATGGTATTTAGATGACATACACAGAGTAGGAAGTAAAATTTCTACACTACGATCGGTTGTACTGTGGTCGTCACACAATTGTTTCTCCAGACAGGATATGGATATAATATCTGACATTCTGGTTTCTGGATCTATGGTTTTAGATCTAGATTTGGGTAGTTTCCCAATGTGGGTATTTTGACAGTATTCTAATGGTTTTTAGAATAGATGACTCCTGACATGGTGGTGTACCTGCAGGTGATGAAGTCACCCTCTCTAAAGATGTCTTACAGACTAAAGGGGAGAGGGATGTGCATGATTGGCAGATCACTTGCTTAGGCAATTGAGTCGATCGTGAGATGTCAAGTGCCACACCAGATGTTGTTTTTGCACTAGATGCAATAAGTTTGTATTAATCCAATCCTGGAGAAACATAAGGAAGCAGTTTTAGAACATAAGTGCATGTTCTACGGATTTGATGACGGCGGCCTCCTTCGGGAGACGGTTATCAGTCCAGGCTTCAAAGGTGACATGGTTGACAGAGTGATTGTCAGAGTTATAGTTTTCCCTCTGACGAGGGACAGTATTATGGACAGTTGGTCCAAGAGGATACTGTGGGAGGCATGGTGCAGGATACTGATAGGTTCAGTGATCGATATAGTCTAAGAAGTTTGGATTTGGAGTTCATTTATGAACTAGGTCCCATCAGATATCCAGACATATTCTAAGACTGGTATTACTCAATTCGGGATATGGCTTTCTCCGCGAACTTGAGATTAAGAGAGATATAGAAAGAAACATCAGGGCGGATCCACTTACTGAGGCTATTTCTCGAACACAATAGTTTTACAAATGGGCTTTATGAAACTGATTAGTAAAGGAGTTGGATGTTCGGTTTCACACGGGCTGCGAGTAGTTGACATCGCAATAATTAGCCTTAAGTGCAAGTGGGAGATTTTTGGATATAGTGCCCTCAGAGTCAATTATTGGATCGCAGGCACGTGATTGCAATGATTGCGGATGACCTATACCGGTAGGACAGTCTTACTCGAGATGATAGTATGCTATCTGGTTTGCCTTTATCAGTCGTGTACAGGTTCAGGTGACTGATCACTGTTACACTTTGATAGAGCTCTTAGGATCTTGCTTTACTACCAACAGTATGATGGCGATCATATACGTAAGAGTTGGGTGGTTTATAAGCATATCCTTAATTGTGGTCCCTAGTCGTGGGAGTTTCGAGATAGGGCATCGATACTCCGGAGTAGACTAGTGTATACAGTCGAGACCCTGACGAGGGGCGGTGGCCGGTCTCACAAGCCACTGGTGTCAGTTGGATCACCTAAGATGTATACAGGTGCTCATTGGGTTATGAGTACACCGGACAGGACTCGCCGGGAATCTGCTAGTTGGTACTATACCTATCGTCAGATAGCAGTTCCCTGGTGACATGTGTACAGGTTAGTTCATCGACCTGAGGTCGTTATTTGTCTCGTGTGAGTTCCCACTTTGCTTTGATTTCTACCCTACCACGGCTCAAAGGAGTCGTGCATGTTGCGCCACGGCAGCGCCCCGGCCGTCTACTCGAGGCCAAAATGCGGAATCAAAATTTTTCCTTACTCGGAAACCGGCGCTACCGCGGACAATTACCCGGATCGAAAACATTAGCCTATACTAGCTAACTAGAGATGGGAAGAAAAGTATACCGAGTGATCCGAGTCCTCCGGTCTTCTCTTCATCGTTCCGATCTCCCGCGGAAGGTCTTGCCTCGACATCGTCGTCTCCTCGCCGGAAAGGGCACCACATCGCCTTCGTCTTTTACGGGCTCCCGCCTCAATACCGAGGCAACTCGAGCATGAAGCCGGCAACTCGACATGCTCAAGATCTGCTGTAGAATGTGTAGTGTGGAATACGCTTTGTCTCAATTTGGGGTTTGTTGCCTTTGGATGGAGGAATGAGGACAAGGAAAATATGGTGCTTTCATTTTTCCTTGCATGAAAATGAGATGATCAAAATAGCCAAACTCAAAAATGAAACACTCTCTCTCTCCACCAATGTGTGGCCGGCCATCTCATGTGGAAAATGGTGGAGGGATTAACAATATGTATCATATGAGGGAGGTGAGTGTAGGAGAAGAAGGAGGTGACCATAACCCAAGACAAGAAAACATACAACCATGCTTTTTCTTACAAACCCATACCCTCTCATCTAATCACAATAAAGCAAGTTATGGAGCAAGATATGAAAGCCATCATAATCAATACAATTGCAAGAAACCCCCCCACAAAGTGTTATTTGCAAAACTGCAAATAACCCCCTCCATCGAAAAAGTCCGGCCGGGAAAGAACAAAGGAAAACCGGCCGGAACGGAATGCAAACTGGCAACTCCAGAAAACTGGTCCCGTAATAAATTACAGGAAAACCCCGATACTGTGCATACACACCCGCATCTGTATTCCGACCGGATACAAATGCAATGAGACAAAATCTACACTGTACTAAACTAGTACCGGCTTAAACCAAAGCCGGCTAGTAAAAACCGTTCGATCCTGATCCGTGCAATACCGCACGTATCTGATCGAACCCTGCCATATAACTATACGGCCACTAGTACAAAACTGTCAGATCCTGATCCGTGCAATACCGCACGTATCTGATCGGACCCTGCCATATCTCCATACGGCCTCTACAGCGTTTCGCCCGAAAGCTTGAGTAACTGTAAGTGTGGTGGACTCTAAAGACTCGTCAATACTATGGCTGTGGATTTAACCACTGGCACGTCAGAGGTATAAGCCAATACATGACGGGCCACCAGCTATTGACCAAAAGGGACGTCGATGAGGAAGCTCACCCCGACACCCAACTGAGCCTGTCAGTGACAATATTCGTACAGTCCGGTCCGTTCGTCTATGAGCATCGCATGTCGGGCCTAGGGGGTTGGTAAAAGTCAGACCCCCAAAAGCGGTACAAGTCGTGTCGGAGTGTAGCCCAGAACGCCCTGAGATACTACTGGAATACCTACCAGTAAATCTCCTGCCTCGGCCGAGGGCTTTGCGTAATGGCTCTCCTAGACACAGCGCGACCTCACCCCCAATACCGGGAGAGACGAACCCCTGAAGATCCGCTCACTGCCTCCATGTGGCTCGGGACTGTACCCAACTAAAACCTGTTTGCACGACTCCTTTGAGCCGTGGTAGGGTAGTAATCAAAGCACAGTGGGAACTCACACGAGACAAATGACGATCCTCAGGTCGATGAACTAACCTGTACACATGTCACCAGGGAACTGCTATCTGACGTCAGGTATAAGCCCAACTAGCAGGTTCCCGGCGAGTCCTGTCCGGTGTACTCATAACCCAATGAGCACCTGTATACATCTTAGGTGAACCAACTGACACCAGTGGCTTGTGAGACCGTCCACCGCCCCTCATCGGTGTCTCGACTGTATACACTAGTCTACTAATGGAGTATCGATGCCCTGTCTCGAAACTCCTACGACTAGGGACCTTTTAAGGATGTGCTTATAGACCCCAGCTCCCACGTATATGATCGCCATCATACTGCTGGTCGTCAAGCAAGAATCCTAGGGGCTCTACCAACGTGCAATAGCGACATGTCAGGTCACCTAAAGCAGTACACGATGATAAAGATAAACCAGATAGCATACTATCATCTCGAGTAAGACTGTCCTACCGGGATAGGTCCTCCCTCAATCATTGCAATCATGTGCCTGTGATCCAATAATTGACTCTGAGGGCACTATCTCCAACAATCTCCCACTTGCACTCAAGGCTAATTATTGCGATGTCGCATACTCACAGCCCGTGTGATACCGAACACCCAACTCCTCTACTAGTCAGTCGCACAAAGCCTGTTTGCGAAACTATTGCGTTCAAGGAAAAGCCTCAGTGAGTGGATCCGCTGTGAAGTTTCTTTCTATGTCTCTCTATATCTCAAATTCGCGGAGAAAACCATCTCCCGAAATGAGCAATACCTGTCTTGGAATGTCTGGATGCCTGATGGGACCTAGTTCATAAATGAACTCCAAATCCAAACTTCTTAGACTGTATCGTCAACTGAACTTAATCAGTGTCCTGCGCCATGCCACCCTCAGTATTGCCTTGGACCACCTGTCCAAAATACTGCCCCTCGTCAGAGGGAGAACTATAACTCTGATAACCCCCTTGTCGTCCATGTCTCCTTGGAAGCCTGGAGTGATAACCGTCTCCTAAAAGAGGAAGCCGTTATCATATCCCTAGAACATTTACTTATGTTCTAAAACTGCTTCCGACTGTTCCTCCAGGATTGGATCAATATCAACTTATTGCATCTAGTGCAAGAACAACATCTGGTGTGGTACTTGACATCTCATGATTGACTCAATTGCCTAAGCAAGTGATCTGTCAATCATGCGTATCCCTCTCCACTTTAGTCTGTAAGACACCTTTAGAGAGGGTGACTCCATTACCTGCAGGTGTACTACCGTGCCAGGAGTCGTCCATTCTAAATACTCATAGAATGCTGTCAAGGTACCCTGATTGGGAAACCACCCAAATCTAGATCTAAAACCATAGGTCTAGTAACCAGTATGTCTGATATAATACCCAAGTCCCATGTGGAGAAAACACTGTGTGACGACCAAAGTATGACCGATCGTAGTATAGGAATATTACTTCCTACTACCTTCTCAACAGATCCATCCCCTATTCTGATGACGTCAAATCCATGACTGTCACATCAGAAACAGATGATCTAACTCCGCTATATCTGCTTTAGTCTATAAATAGACATAAGCATGAAGTCCACCAATGCTTCCGCTGCTCCCACTGACTACGACAACCCTCTGCCAGAGTCATATAGACGTGCACTTCTAAAGCTAGTTTAGAACGACGCTATACTCATCCTCCTGCCGGGTCTCGCAGCCTGGAACAACAACAATGGCAAGTGTGGGTAAACAAGAACTTCCCTGTCACTGTCCTTGAGGCTACCGGAGTACCTCTCGGGTGCCTGAAGTTACCCACCTTATCTGCGGAGTGGCCAATGGAATGTCAAATCAGATTGAATCTTTAGGTTCCTTATTAAATCTTCAGTAATCGTTTGCGGTTCTGGAATCACTTCCAGTTCTACCATACTCCCACTTTTGTTTTTGAAAAAATCCATTTTTAATAAAACTGTGGCGAGTCTAGAACAATATTTCTATTGATCTGCCAGATGGTAGAAAGTCAACCCTCGTCATAGCCTGGGTCAACCCACAAACAGCCATTACAGAAACGTGCCTCGAGTTATCCGGAGTCTGGTTTTAAGCATAAGCCGGACAACTCCCCGTACCTTAACATCGTTAAGATATGAACTGTTCTATATCCAATATAGAACCAGAGGCACTAATTTAATTGAACCAGATTCAAATCATGCAGCTGTCTCCAGTGCATGTCAACTAAATGGAGAGAGGCCGATCAGCGTTACTCAACTTAGGAATGCTTCCAATTATGAGTATCCTGAAAGAGAAGCAATCTGTCTTCATCATTACTATCAACTGAATACCATACACAAGTATCTACATCTTCGATCTCTTTGAAGAATCCCGATACTTGCTACACCTGGTTCTCTACTCTATTCAAATACCTATAACTCCTCAAAACTTAGACCCTGTGTTTCCACGAAACAGCTGTCTAAAATCTAGATAAGTCATAAGTAAACCGAATATAGTACGAGGACCAACCCCTCTGTCCTGATGGACACTGGACAACATACAATACTCTGTATAAGTCCGCTGAGTCTTACAACTCTTTCACTGTGTGTCGTAGGTTGAAAACTGTACTTATAGTTAAGAAGAATTACACCGCTGTTTAATGCTCCTTACCTAACCATCCACTGATATAGGTAAATGTCATCGACATAATATCAAAAGGTATATCTCACTCTATGAAAATAGACGTACAGATATATCAATTTGAAATTGGTGCACAACAGCGGATATTCATAACCAAATATTTGCCGACCGGCAAACAACCCAGGTGACTTCCTCAAATATCACCGATTACAACGAATCCCGATATAATGAGGATGATCACCCAATTCCCAATAACTTACTTCCACTCAACATCTTGTAAAACCATACAGATGTGAGAATCATAACTGGTAAATACATACCCTGGAGTAAGTGTCTAATCGGGAAATCAGTTTTTCCATTAACAGTACACAGTGAAACTGAAACATTGAAATGTTTCGTTGGGGTATCCTGGTATTCCTAGTAATGCCTCTACCATTATCCAGATTCACAACTATAACCGTATAATTCTTTGCCACCTGTCCAAATCCCTTTATATGTCTTTAGTCAATACCGTCTGCACACCCCTTTAGGCCAAATGGTTTTCTTCCTTCCCTACCGTTCGGCACCAGCCTATGGTTTGGAAAAAGACTATCCAAAAAGCATAATGGGTGTACTGTCCTAATCCTAGGAGCACTCGCAAAGCGAGAGAAGGTGAAGATAAAAGACAACCGAATGTACTTTATTCCTATTTCTCCTGAACCAGAATCCATCCCCGAACTGGAACAAGTTCCTTTCGAGTTCGTATATAACCATACGATGGAATATCCAATAAACTGTGGATCTTCGTAGTGATACGGAGTGTCCTGGAAAAATACAAAGGTGATTTAGGATTGGCGAAGAAATACTTGGTTTGGTCGTGAATATCAGTCGCAATTTACTTTGCCCTCTTACTAATCCCTTGCTTTGTCTTAATCTTAATACCTTCTGTACACCGTTTAGGCTAACTGGTTTTCTTCATTCCCTACCCGTCGGCACCAGCCTAAGGTTTGGAAGAAGACTATCCAATTTGCGTAATAGGTGTACTACTCCTAAACCAAGGAGTACTCGCAACCTGAGAGGAGGTGAAAAGAAAAGACAACTGAATAGTCCTATCCGTTTTCTCCAGAACCAGAAACCATCCTCGAAGTCCTTCGAGTTCGTATATAACCATACGATGGTTTTGTCCAATGGAAGTGGACGTTCGTAGTAATACGGGGTGTCCTGAAAAAAAGGGTAAAAGTAGGAGTGGCAATGAGGTTTGCAACTCTGACAATCCAAAAGCCAGTGTTAAGAAGGTTCGGTCAACTTGGTCACTGAGTCATAGTCCAGGGTCGGGTCAATGGTCGCTGCCAGAGAGAGAGAAAAGAAACACTCAGCGTGCACTCTAACCTAGATCAGAATGGTTACCAATTTATCTAATCTGGAAACCTCCCACTGTACCTCAAATTCTCCTCCAAACCTGAAAGAAGAATTAGTCGGGATCACCCGAGGAGTAAACCAACTCATCAGTGGGAATCGGGATCCAACTATCATTGCATGATAACGTGACGGAATCCACTCACGTCACCATACTCCAGAAGGTATGCGCATACCTGGCAAGTTTCAGTTCTTTTGAAACTCCCGATGTGATTTTTACCCCTAGGACCCAAGTGACCTTGACACAGTCAACAAATCAAAGAGTCCTAGTCAAGTTCAGCCTGTCATTATCCTGGATTGCATTAAACCCACCCGTACGAGCCCTTGACACAGTCAACAAGGCTGCACGACTGTCCTAACCAATCCCATTAATATGCTGCAAACAAACACTACTTAGCTACCGCACACTACGCCTTGACACAGTCAACAAACGCAGCACGAATACTAAGTTATACTTGTAAGAAATGACGGAGGGCTACGACTGGTTTTTGGCGAAAAACCTTTAACGTAATGAACTTGATATCGTTGAAGGAACTGCATAGCCTTTTAGAAAATATAGTGACGAAAACCTTTACTAAAGAGGTCACTCCCGGTGAAGGGATCTCGGCTCTTTCCCCGTAGAATGAGGTGCAGGATATTCCAACTGAATACCACGATGCAAAGCAAAAGTAATCGGCTATAGTGAAGCTATTGCCCTGACGCAAACTTCTGTCCAAGGGGTCACTCCCGGTGAAGGGATCTCGGCCCTTGCCTCGTCGACTGAGGAGCAGGATATTCCAAATGAATACCACGATGCAAAACAAAAGTGAACGTCCTTGCAATAACAGTTTTTTGAAAAATGTTCCAACAACATCAGATTAGGTTTGTTTATCTTGCATTGATCCGAATCAATGCAGTCCCATCAATTGATCACACCACAAAGAACGAAAATATACTGACGTACGTATATGCCATCCGCATTCGCCACTGGGTCCCGTCATCACCCGTTAGGTTAGCTAACTAACGGCAGAGCGGGGACTGGACTAGCGCGGATGAAAAACATATACAACATCTACTAATATATATACCAATATATAGTATTTCGCTCAAGGCGTGAATAAAATGCAACATCACAGAAATGTACAGCATCACAGAACAATACAGATATCTGGAAGCCCCGGGTTTCACAGAGCCGCTGCTGAAACCCGACGTTCCCCTGGTCGTGTGGATAGCCTGTGCAATGAAATCCTAGACCCCTACGGGCGCGGCAAGTCACCCGCCAAAACCTGAAGCGAGGCAGCCCCCTCCAGCACCGTGAATGGACCACCCAGCACTTCACGGAATCCGGTAACTTGGGCACCCCTCCTGGGTCAACCTGTACCCCCTACGAGTGCGTCGAACAGCCCGCCAATTCCAGACTGAAGCCCCCTCCGTCCCAATGCCATGAGATGCGGGCTCGTTGCCTTCCAGAACCCGGCTATCCGTGCACCCCTCCGCGGGGTAACCCTAGTACAGAAAGTAAAATATACATACACCGGGTACATCGACCGCAACCAGGTCGTGCCCCAAAAGAATAATACAAACAGGCAGTGACGGCAGTCCACATGTCGGACGCTCGCCCCGCAACATCAAATGTACATAATACAACAAAGCTGTACTAGCATTGCATCCAGGCTATCCCCCACGACCGATCCGCAACATCACAGCATAAACATAGAACATCAACGTGAAAGTCACGTTCGCAAATCCGTCTAACCGGGCTATAGCAGTTAGACCGGATTTACCGATCGAGTGATATTCACGGTCGGAGATATAATGTAAATACTGTGAAATAATGTGTTTAAAATATCCGATCGATCAAATAATTAACAAGCGGGCCCCAAAAGAAAACTGTAGCACTCACAGAAATAACTGGCCCAATTTTAATATCCCAAAAGCCCTATTTTCAGCCCATAAGACAACTGAAGAAAAATGACCAAGTGGGCTCACCATAGTGCGGCGGAAGCGCGGCAGAAAGGGGGGTATTGCCGCGCTTCCGCGCTCCAAGTATGGGTTCACTTTGTCGTTTTTTTTCAGAGTTCTTAGAACTCCTTACACATCTTTCTGAGACCACCTGAAAAATTTTTAGACACCAAAAAATTTCAACAGAAACTGATGTGAACTAAAATACGGTTTTTGAGATTTTGGTCGATCGGATAAGTAAAACGCATTAGAACAAGCTAGATAAGGTTAATGGCGTGGCTCTGATACCATGTTGCGCCACGGCAGCGCCACGGCCGTCTACTCGAGACCAAAATGCGGAATCAAAATTTTTCCTTACTCGGAAACCGGCGCTACCGCGGACAATTACCCGGATCGAAAACATTAGCCTATACTAGCTAACTAGAGATGGGAAGAAAAGTATACCGAGTGATCCGAGTCCTCCGGTCTTCTCTTCATCGTTCCGATCTCCCGCGGAAGGTCTTGCCTCGACATCGTCGTCTCCTCGCCGGAAAGGGCACCACATCGCCTTCGTCTTTTACGGGCTCCCGCCTCAATACCGAGGCAACTCGAGCATGAAGCCGGCAACTCGACATGCTCAAGATCTGCTGTAGAATGTGTAGTGTGGAATACGCTTTGTCTCAATTTGGGGTTTGTTGCCTTTGGATGGAGGAATGAGGACAAGGAAAATATGGTGCTTTCATTTTTCCTTGCATGAAAATGAGATGATCAAAATAGCCAAACTCAAAAATGAAACACTCTCTCTCTCCACCAATGTGTGGCCGGCCATCTCATGTGGAAAATGGTGGAGGGATTAACAATATGTATCATATGAGGGAGGTGAGTGTAGGAGAAGAAGGAGGTGACCATAACCCAAGACAAGAAAACATACAACCATGCTTTTTCTTACAAACCCATACCCTCTCATCTAATCACAATAAAGCAAGTTATGGAGCAAGATATGAAAGCCATCATAATCAATACAATTGCAAGAAACCCCCCCACAAAGTGTTATTTGCAAAACTGCAAATAACCCCCTCCATCGAAAAAGTCCGGCCGGGAAAGAACAAAGGAAAACCGGCCGGAACGGAATGCAAACTGGCAACTCCAGAAAACTGGTCCCGTAATAAATTACAGGAAAACCCCGATACTGTGCATACACACCCGCATCTGTATTCCGACCGGATACAAATGCAATGAGACAAAATCTACACTGTACTAAACTAGTACCGGCTTAAACCAAAGCCGGCTAGTAAAAACCGTTCGATCCTGATTCGTGCAATACCGCACGTATCTGATCGAACCCTGCCATATAACTATACGGCCACTAGTACAAAACTGTCCGATCCTGATCCGTGCAATACCGCACGTATCTGATCGGACCCTGCCATATCTCCATACGGCCTCTACAGCGTTTCGCCCGAAAGCTTGAGTAACTGTAAGTGTGGTGGACTCTAAAGACTCGTCAATACTATGGCTGTGGATTTAACCACTGGCACGTCAGAGGAATAAGCCAATACATGACGGGCCACCAGCTATTGACCAAAAGGGACGTCGATGAGGAAGCTCACCCCGACACCCAACTGAGCCTGTCAGTGACAATATCCGTACAGTCCGGTCCGTTCGTCTATGAGCATCGCATGTCGGGCCTAGGGGGTTGGTAAAAGTCAGACCCCCAAAAGCGGTACAAGTCGTGTCGGAGTGTAGCCCAGAACGCCCTGAGATACTACTGGAATACCTACCAGTAAATCTCCTGCCTCGGCCGAGGGCTTTGCGTAATGGCTCTCCTAGACACAGCGCGACCTCACCCCCAATACCGGGAGAGACGAACCCCTGAAGATCCGCTCACTGCCTCCATGTGGCTCGGGACTGTACCCAACTAAAACCTGTTTGCACGACTCCTTTGAGCCGTGGTAGGGTAGTAATCAAAGCACAGTGAGAACTCACACGAGACAAATGACGATCCTCAGGTCGATGAACTAACCTGTACACATGTCACCAGGGAACTGCTATCTGACGTCAGGTATAAACCCAACTAGCAGGTTCCCGGCGAGTCCTGTCCGGTGTACTCATAACCCAATAAGCACCTGTATACATCTTAGGTGAACCAACTGACACCAGTGGCTTGTGAGACCGTCCACCGCCCCTCGTCGGGGTCTCGACTGTATACACTAGTCTACTAATGGAGTATCGATGCCCTGTCTCGAAACTCCTACGACTAGGGACCTTTTAAGGATGTGCTTATAGACCCCAGCTCCCACGTATATGATCGCCATCATACTGCTGGTCGTCAAGCAAGAATCCTAGGGGCTCTACCAACGTGCAATAGCGACATGTCAGGTCACCTAAAGCAGTACACGATGATAAAGATAAACCAGATAGCATACTATCATCTCGAGTAAGACTGTCCTACCGGGATAGGTCCTCCCTCAATCATTGCAATCACGTGCCTGTGATCCAATAATTGACTCTGAGGGCACTATCTCCAACAGTGCAAACAGGTAGTTTTTGGGTACAGTCCCGAGCCACATGGAGGCAAGTGAGCGGATCGGCAGGGGATTCGTCTCTCCCGGTATTGGGGGTGAGATCGCGCTGTGTCTAAGAGAGCCATTACACAAAGCCCACGGCCGTGGTAGGAGATTTACTGGTAGGTACTCCAGTAGTATCTCAGGGTGTTTCTAGGCTACACTCCGACACGACTTATACTGCTATTGGGGGTCTGACGTTACCAGCCCCCTAGGCAGATATGCGATACTCATAGACGAACGGACCGGACTGTATATACATTGTCACTGTTAGGCTCAGTAGGGTTTCCGGATGAGTTCGCTCATCGGCCTCCCTTGAGGTCAGTACAAGGGCAGCCGTTACGCACAGCTAGTGCCGCCGACGGCTTGTGGTTAAACCCATTGCCAGGGTACTGACGAGTCATTAGAGTCCCCCACAGACAGTTTCCCAAGTTCGGGCGAAACGTTGTAGAGGCCGTATGGTTTTATGGCAGGGTTCGGAAAATGCACGTGCGTTTACGCACGTGTCATATTTCGGGCAGATGATACTGGTCGGCTTTGGTTTAAGCCGGATCCGAGTATTATATTGAGTAGATATAATATCTTTGTCTCAGTTGTATTTGTGTTCGGTTGTAATACAAATGCGGGTATGTTTATATTGTTACGGGGTTGTCCTGAAATTCGTTTCAAGATCGCTTTTGGAAGATGCCAGTTTCAAGTTTTCTATCACCCGTCTTTATCATTCGGTTAAAGACGGATTTATCTTTTCTTGAGATGAGTGTGGAAGGTTCTAGAAGTGGTGACTAGGTTCATGAACCTTTGTTTGCATTAAATGAATGGATGACTAGATTTAGTGAGTCATTCATTGCATTAATGTGGTTTTGTTCTTGCTTAGATATTTCTTCATGATATTTATCCTTGTGGTCACCCCCTTTTCCTCCTACACTCACCCCCTTCCTCTATATTATGGCCGACCCATTCAAATGAGAAGACATATGGTTGTTGAAAAAAAGAATAAAGATTTTGGTGCATGGAAATTAGAATAGACAATTCTCATTTCACCCAATTCAAATGGCTACTTCATTAACCGTTCGTCCATAGCTTTGGACGTAACGAGACAAAGTGTTCTACTCATTCTCTACATCAATCTTAGTCATCTCTTTTAGCAAACTTGACGACCGAGTTGCCTCGGGTCAGAGGCGGGAGCCCGTTTAAAGAACCGTTGACGTGGTGCCACCTGGACGAGCAGATCGGAGATCGACGAGATCGGAGCAGCCGCAACAAAGCATGGGATAATGGTTAAAGAACGAAGGACTCGGATCGTTCGGTATAACCTTTCTATTCTCTTTGTAGTATGTTAGTTTAGCAATAATGGTAGATCCGGGTTATTGTATACGATAGCGCCAGTTAAAAGTTTTTGTTCCTCATTTGGCGTCTGTTAGACGGCCGGGGCGCTACCGTAGACTTATAAGAACAATATCACTATTGATCTTCCAGATGGTAGAAAGTCAACCCTCGTCATAACCCGGGTCAACCCACAAACAGCCATTATAGAAACGTGCCTTGAGTTATCCAGAGTCTGGTTTTAAGCATAAGCCGGACAACTCCCCGTACCTTAACATCGTTAAGATATGAACCGTTCTATATCCAATATAGAAACAGAGACACTGATTTAATTGGAACCAGATTCAAATCATGCAGCTGTCTCCAGTGCATGTCAACTAAATGGAGAGAGGCCGATCAGCATTACTCAACTTAGGAGTGCTTCCAATTATGAGTAACCTGAAAGAGAAGCATGTTCTCTTAATCATTACTATTAACTGAATACCATACACAAGTATCTACATCTTCGATCACCTTAAAGAATCCCGATACTCGCAACATCTGGTTCTCTACTTTACTCTTATACCTATAACTTCTCAAAACTCAGACCTTGTGTTTCTACGAAACACTTGTCTAAGAACTAGAGAAGTCATAAGTAAACAGAATATAGTACGAGGACCAACCCCTCTGTCCTAATGGAAACTGGATAACATACAATACTCTGTATAAGTCCCCTGAGTTGAATAACTCAAACCCTGTTCGTCGTAGGTTGAAAACTGTACTATGGTTATGAAGAATTACACCGCTGTTTAATGCTCCTTACCTAACCATCAACTGATATAGGTAAATGTCATCGACATAATTTCAAAAAGGTATATCCCACTCTATAAAAATAGACGTACAGATATATTAATTTGAAATTGGTGCATAACAACGGATATTAAAAACCAAATATTTGTCGTCCGGCAAACAGCCCAGGTGATTTCCTCAAATATCACCAATTACAACGAATTCCGATATAATGAGGATGATCACCTAATTCCCAATAACTTACTCCCACTCATCATCTGTAAAACCATACATATGTGAGAATCATACCTGGTAAATACATACCCTGGAGCAAGGGCTAATTGGGAAATCAGTTTTCTTTTAACAGTACACAATGAAACTGAAACATTGAAATGTTTCGTAGGGGTATCCGGGTATTCCTAGTAATGCCTCTTCCATTATCCAGATTCACAACTGTAACCGTATATTTCTTTGCCATCTCTCCACATCCCTTCATATGTCTTTAGTCATTACCTTCTGTATACCCTCTTAGGCTAAATGGTTTTCGTCCCTCCCTACCATTCGGCACCAGCCTATGGTTTGGAAGAAGACTATCCAATAAGCATAATGGGTGTACTGTCTTAATCATAGGAGCACTCACAATGCGAGAGAAGACGAAGATAAAAGAAAACCGAATAAACCTTATTCCTATTTCTCCTGAACCAGAATCCATACCCGAACTGGAACAAGTCCCTTCGAGTTCGTATATAACCATAAGATGGAGTATCCAAATAACTGTGGATGTTCGTAGTGATACGGAGTGTCCTGGAGAAATACAAAGGTGAAGTGGGAGTGGTAATGAAATACTTGGTTTGGTCGTGAATAGCAGTCGCAATTTACTTTGCCCTCCTTCTAATCCCTTTATTTGTCTTTACTTAGTACCTTCTGTACACCATCGTTAGGATAATTGGTTTTCTTCATTCCCCACCGTTCGGCACCTGCCTATGGTTTGGAAGAAGACTATCCAATAAGCGTAATAGGTGTACTATCTCCTAATCCCAGGAGTACTCGCAACCTGAGAGAAGGTAAAAGGAAAAGACAACTGAATAGTCCTATTCGTTTTCTCCAGAACCGGAAACCATCCTCTAATCTGAACAAGTTCCTTCGAGTTCGTATATAACCATACGATGGTTTTATCCAATGGAAGTGGACGTTCATAGTAATACGGAGTGTCCTGGAGAAAAAAGGTAAAAGTAAGTGTGGCAATGAGGTATGCAACTCTGACAATCCAAAAGCCAGAATTATAAGAAGGTTCGGTCAACTTGGTCACTGAGTCATAGTCATGGGTCGGGTCATGGTCGCTGCCAAGAGAGAGAGAAAAGAAACACTCAGCGTGCACTCTAACCTCGATCAGAATGGTTATCAATTTATCTAATAAGAAAACCTCCCACTGTAACATCAAATTCTCCTCCAAACCTGAAAGAAGAATTAGTCGGGATCACCCGAGGAGTAAACCAACTCATCAGTGGAAATCGGGATCCAACTATCATCGCATGATAACGTGATGGAATCCACTCACGTTATCACACTCCAGAAGGTATGCACATATCTGGCAAGTTTCAGTTTCTTTAGAAACTCCTGATGTGATTTTTACCCCATGCTCTTATGACCTTGACGAAGGCCAACATATCATAAGTCACATGTCAAGTTCTACCCGTCATTATCCAGGTTAATTTGAACCCACCCGTACATACCCTTGACGAAGGCCAAAATAGTAGTAC
Organism: Agapanthus africanus; assembly: GCA_030015575.1. NCBI lineage: Eukaryota > Viridiplantae > Streptophyta > Magnoliopsida > Asparagales > Amaryllidaceae > Agapanthus > Agapanthus africanus. Next base: position 217,859,196 of record JASDDO010000014.1, read on the forward strand.
GACTGTCCCAAACCAACGCATCTATCTATGCTGCAGAAAAGTAACAAGCAACTACCATACACTATGCCTTGACAAAGGCCAACATACATAGCATGAATACTAAGTGCTACCTTTCTGAAATGACGGAGGGCTACGAATGGTTTTTGGCGAAAAACCTTTAACGTAATGAACTTGATATCGTTGAAGGAACCGGATAGCTTTTTATAAAAATATAGTGACGAAAACCTTTGCTAAAGAGGCCACTCCCGGTGAAGGGATCTCGGCTCTTTCCCCGTAGAATGAGGTGCAGGATATTCCAACTGAATACCACGATGCAAAGCAAAAGTAATCGACTATAATGATGTTATTACCCTGACGCAAACTTCTATCCAAGGGGTCACTCCCGGTGAAGGGATCTCGGCCCTTGCCTCGTCGACCGAGGTGCTGGATATTCACAACCGAATACCACCGTGTAAAACAAAAGAGAACGTCCTTGCAATAACAGCTTTTTGAAAAATTGTTCCAACAACATCAGAATAGGTTTGTTTAGCTTGCATTGATCCAAATCAATGCAGTCCCATCAATTGATCACACCAATAAAGAACGAAAAAACGATGTACATATATGCCATCCGCATTCGCCACTGGGTCCCGTCATCACCCGTTAGGTTATTTAACTAACGACAGAGCGGGGACTGGACTAGCGCGGATGCAAAACATATACAACATCTACTAGTATATATATCAATATATAATATTCGCTCAAGGCGTGATAAAATGCAACATCATAGAAATGTAATAAGCATCACAGAACAATACAGATATCTGGGATCCCCGGGTTTCATAGAGCCGCTACTGAAACCTGACGTTCCCCTGGTCGTGTGGATAGCATGTGCAATGAAATCCTAGATCCCTACGGGCGCGGCAAGTTACCCGCCAAAAGCTGAAGCGAGGCAGCCCCCTTCAACAACGTGAATGGACCACCCAGCACTTCATGGAATCCGGTAACTTGAGCACCCCTCCTTGGGTCAACCTGTACCCCTACGAGTGCGGCGTATAGCCCGCCAATTCTAGAGTGAATCCCCCTCTGTCTCAAAGTCATGAGATGCGGGCCCGTTTCCCTCTAGAACCTGGCTACCCGTGCACCCCTCCGCGGGGTAATCCTAGTACAGAAAATAAAATATACATACAACGGGTACATCGACCTCAGCCCGGTCGTGCCCCAAAAGAATAATATACAAATAGGTAGTGATGGCAGTCCACATGTCGGACGCTCTCCCCACAATATCAAATGTACATATACAACCAAACTGTACTAACATTGTATCCAGGCTATCCACCATGACAAATCCGCAGCATCACAGCACAACACAGAACATCAACGTGAATGTCACGTTCGCAAATTCGTCTAAAAGGGCTATAGCAGTCAGACAGGATTTACCGATCAAGTGACATTCACGGTCGCAGATATAATGTAAATACTGTGAACTAACATGTTTAAAATTTTCGATCGACTAAATTCCCGAAGTGGGCCCCAAGCACAGTACCCAGTACTCAAAATAAATCTGGGCCCAAACAGAATATACCAAAAACCCAAATTCCAAGTTTACAGAGCACTGTAGAAAAATGGTACGGTGTTGACTTTTTTCTGCGGCGGTACCGTGGCCAGAACATGGGTTTAAGGACATCATAGTCCATAGAGTTTAGTTTAGGGACGTTGCGGTCCATTGGGTTTAAGGACATCATAGTCCATATTTAAGTACATCATAGTCCATAGAGTTTTTGGTTTAAGAACGTCATAGTCCATAGAGTTTAGTTTAGGGACGTTGCGGTCCATTGGGTTTAAGGATATCATAGTCCATGTTTAAGGACATCATAGTCCATAGAGTTTTTGGGTTATGGACATCATAGTCCATGGAGTTTAGTTTAGGGACGTTGTGGTCCATTGGGTTTAAGGACATTATAGTCCATATTGTTTTGGCTCATTGGTTTGGGGTGCGCCAAGAGTTATTGGTTATTGGGACCCTCCACCTCTCTGAAGACATTGAAGGATTACAACGACATGTATCAGAGGTATAGAGAGATGTACCCTTGAACCAAATTCCAAATCGAGGAGTTATCAGTTCTGGGCATAGAGGTGTAAGTCTACGGTAGCTCCCCGGCCATCTTTCCGAGGCCAAAATGTGGAAACAAAAACTTTTTCATAACTTGAAAAGTGGAGCTATCGTATACTTTTTCCCCGGATCGGACTATTAACCTACTACTAGCTATCTAGAGAAGGGATAGAATGCTATACCGAGCGATCCGTGTCCTTCGGTCTTTGGCCACCATCCCAAGCTCCCCGCGGCAACTCCGGTCTTCATCTCCTCGTCGGAAAGGGCACCACATCGAGAAGTCTTTTTACGGGCTCCCGCTTCATCCGAAAAAACTCGGGCACGAAGTGTGCTAGCCGACGTGTCCAAGGTGTTGTAGAGAATGTTTGTGATCACTTTGACTCTTGCATCCATTGCTTGGATGGAGGATGAAGGTGTTGCCATTAATGGAGTTATGAGCTAGAGGAGGAAGAAGAAGAAGAGAAGGTTTTTCCTTCTTTTCTTTTCTTGTGATGGAATAATGAGAGTGAGAGAGAGTGAAAAGAATAATATGAGACCAAGCTCACTCAAGGCAGCCCCTCTCTTTCTCCTCTCATCATCTCAACCCAAAAACATCATATAATGTGACATTAACTCACAAAAAGAGACCATGAGTCACTAATGTGTTCATGTCACATTTAATGCATGTCATGATGAAATCTAGCTCACTAATTCCATTATCCAAACATTAATCCAAATGTTTGGTCCAACAAAATGATCCGGCAACATCTAAAGTAAACTCGTGATGGATCACAAGGATACCCCTCACCTGTATATACATATCTGCATCCGCATTCCGACTGAATGCGAATGCGATGAGACCAAAGTAATCCAACAAATCTAATACTAGGATCCGGCTTAAACCAAAGCCCACTAGTATGATCCGTCCGATCAAGATCCGTGCAACACAGTACGTATAAGATCGAACCCTGCCATATATCATACGGCCTCTACAACGTTTTGCCCGAAACTTGAGAAACTGTCTGTGGGGGACTCTAAAGACTCGTCAATACTTTGGCTGTGGATTTAACCACTAGCACGTCAGTGGTACTAGCTATGCGTAACGGGATACCAGGTATTGACCAAAAGGGAGGTCGATGAGTGAACTTATCCTGACACCCTACTAAGCCTGTCAGTGACAATATCCGTACAGTCCGGTCCGTTCGTCTATGAGCATCGCATGGCAGGCCTAGGGGGTTGGTAAAAGTCAACCCCCAAAAGCGGTACAAGTCCTGTCGGAGTGTAGCCCAGAACACCCTGAGATACTACTGGAATACCTACCAGTAAATCTCCTGCCTCGGCCGAGGGCTTTGTGTAATGGCTCTCCTAGACACAGCGCGATCTCACCCCCAATTTCGGGAGAGACGAAACCCCTTCCGATCCGCTCACTGCCTCCATGTGGCTCGGGACTGTACCCAACTAAAAAATGTTTGCATGACTCCTTTGAGCCGTGGTAGGGTAGTAATCAAAGCACAGTGGGAACTCACACGAGACAAATGACGACCTCAGGTCAATGAACTAACCTGTATACATGTCACCGGGGAACTGCTATCTGACGTCAGGTATAATACCAACTAGCAGGTTCCCAGCGAGTCCTGTCCGGTGTACTCATAACCCAATGAGCACCTGTATACATCTTAGGTGAACCAACTGACACCAATGGCTTGTGAGACCGGCCACCGTCCCTCGTCGGGCTCTTGACTGTATACACTAGTCTACTACGGAGTATCGATGCCCTGTCTCAAAAACTCCCATGACTAGGGACCTTGTAAGGATGTGCTTATAAACCCCAGCTCCCACGTATATGATCGCCATCATACTGCTGGCCGTCAAGCAAGAATCCTAAGGGCTCTATCAACGTGTAATAGTAACCTGTAGGGTCACCTAAAGCAGTGCACGATGATAAAGACAAACCATGGTAGCATACTATTCTCCATCAACGTGTAATAGTGAACCATAATGTCACCTAAAGTATGTACACGATGATAGATACAAACCAGATAGTATACAATCATTCTGAGCAAGATTGTCCTACCGGCACAGGTCCTCCCTCAATCTTTGCAATCACGTGCCTGTGATCCAATAATTGACTCTGAGGGCACTATATCCAACAAGAGGCTCGGTTCGCTTGGAGATTTAATCTCAGGAGGAACTTAACCAATTTAAGGTTGAAGTTGGTTCCTTTAGTGTTAAACACTAAATTATTTTTAGTTCTCATGTGCTCCCACATGATACTCTAAGGTAGTGTTAAACACTGAAAGTTGAAGGCGCTTACGTGTGGCACGTGAGGCTCTAAAGAAGTGTTGAACACTGAAATCTGGGATCGCTCACGTGTTGCACGTGATGCCCTTAGAAGTTGGCGCTGTTCGCTTGGGTTTATTCCCTTATTCTGCACATGTAAGTGTTAAACACGTAAGTCTTGCAACCATCACGTGTAGATACGTGAGGCGCCACTAAGTTAGACACAGCCTCCTTTGAATTTATCTTCCTATTATTTTCTAAGTACTAAACACTATTGGAGATCACGTGAGATCACGTGACTCAATCTCAGTTGTTCCTTTTTGTTTCTCAGAGATGGTCACGTGGGACACGTGATCCGTTGTCATATCGTTAAACGCTAATATGCATGGGGCTCTTGATCTAAGTCTTGAGAACTTCAAGTCCTTTTTATAAGAATTAAATTCTCATATAGGGTTAAACCCTAGCTCTATCAGAGGAATTAAATTCCTATATCTTTGGAAGAATAAAATTCTTCAAACCTAGTTATTTCCTATAAGTTTTGGGACTGCATAACAGAATCTCCCCGATGAGAATTAAATTCACAACTTGTGGGGGGATCTGCTTCTGCAGACCTCAACCAGAGGAAGAACTAAGTTCTTTTTTGGAAGAGTTAAACTCTTAAAAGGAGAAAAAATGATCTTTGTGTCTTTTCCTCACCTAGGGTTTCTTTTTCTCTAAAGAGAACCCCTCTTCTTTTTTGTTTTCTCCAATCTTATGGGGGTCTCCTCTTTTTCTCTGTATCCTCTCTCTCTTCAGTCTCGAGTCCTTTATATAGCAGAGGCAAGTTTGTTGATTTTTGTTAAGGAAATCTCTCATTGAGAGATATTTGATTAATTCGGGGATTTTATCCACCGTTGGATCTTTGATCCAGGGACCTCTGTTTTACAGAAGACATTTTTCCTGTTTTTAACAAGATTGAGAAAATATTTTCCCATACAGAGTTTATTCTGCATCTTGGTGATTTTTAATCACCATTGGATCTTTGATCCAACGGTGCTCTGATTTACAGAGCACAATCTTTCTGGTTTAGAAAGATTGGGGAAAATATTTTCCTATACAGAGCTTATTCTGCATCTTGGTGATTTTTAATCACCATTGGATCTTTGATCCAACGGTGCTCTGATTTACAGAGCATAATCTTTCTCGTTTAGAAAGATTGGGAAAATATTTCCAGAATAGGGTTTTGATCCCTTTTATATAGAATTTAATTCTATCAGCTCAGAAGGCATTAAGAATCCTCACGTGTCGCATGTGACCCAATGGCACTAGGCCAGTTTGCCTATATACAGCAGTCCCAGAGAAGAGCATCACGTGTTGGCACGTGATGCGTCTTCTGCCTGTTATCAGTTTCATGAAGGCGCCTATATACTTTGTATATAGATACTCATATGTGGCATGTGAGGCTCAACTTCAGCCTTATTTGTTAAGTGTAATTCTTATAATTTTCGCTCCAAGGTTCATTACGTGTGGGCACGTGATGCTCCTTTTGGGGAATTTATTTATTTATTTATTTTTATAATGGAACAAATGCCCTCACAGCGTTGTTCTCACGTGGCTTGCACGTGAGTGCAACGCTGTTACCTTTACAACCATTGGATGGCCTAGGGCAATGGGGAGTTGAACCGCCCTTGTCATGTCTTATAAATGCAAGGGTTTGGCCTTTGGAAAGCCACTGTTCCTTCATCTTCTTCCTTCTTTGTTACCTTCGGGAATTTAATTCTCCTTTTTTAGAGCTTAGTTCTCTGTTCATTGCAATTCCAGAGTTAAACTCTGTTAGAAAAATGAACCTTTTCTAGGTAATGATTTCGAACATTTAGAGAAACCCCTTTTTCTTTAAAGAAAACCCCTGGATTTTAAATTATCATGAGAGCTTTGCTCTCCTGTGAAACCCATCTCCTAGAGTTCCAAAGCCGTGATCTTTGAGTAATAACTCTCAATGCTTTGGGCATTCCTCCTCTGACCTTTAAGGATTCATGGCATTTGATTTTTCATTTCCTCTTTATGGGGGTTTCTGGAATTTAATTCCATTACATAAAATGAATTTAATTTCTCATCAAAGAGCTCTTCTCTGAAGATCAAAATGGCCCCTCAGGAATTTCATTCCTTGGTGGTCTCGAGAACATTTTCACAGGGTTTTTCCTTATTTGCGTAAATTCAAATTCGTTGAGTATTTTAACAGAAGTTGCTTTCTCTATGAGGATATCAAGAGTTGTTTAAGCCCCCGTGTCCGTTTAATGAGAATCTTTTTAGATTCTTATAATAATTGTCCTGTCCGGATCATCTGGATTGCTAAACTCTTGCTGATTTTTCTGTTCAAATACTATGGCCGCTCATCTGTATGATCTTGACAAAATTATTTCTTATGAAGACATTCACGTCCAAGGCCGCTGCTAGAAATAGGAGTTCACAAACGCCCAATGCACCGAGGTTGTGCTTCTCTCGATGAGTACAACGGTCGACTACTTCCCCATCGTTCCGCTCTTTTGAAGACTATTATCGGAGCGATTTGGCAAGCACTTCCTGGATTTTACGAGGCCATGCCGCTTAAGGCACTTGATTTTGCCGAAGACAAGGTGCACTCAGTATATCTGATGGGCCTGATCTCGGAGAGGCGGCGAAATAATCTTGTTGATATCTTGCATCAAGTTTTCAAATAGACGACGATAATCTCTACCTACCAGAGGACGGATTACATCAGCGAGGATCCTGGCATTTGCATTCGTGAGAAGGTGCACACGAGAATGGTCAGAAAAGCAAGAAGCATTTTAGACAGCCTCGCTTCCGAATTCCTCGATCCATGTCCCGGATTTAGTGCTTTGCCATTGTAAACATTTTCTTTTGTTTTTGTATGAGTTCTTGGAGTATGAATGACAAAACTTTCTTTCCCCCCTTTTCACATGTATTCTGCATGAAGTGTCGTTATACTGTTGTTTGAATTCACGTGTTTTGCGTATGAGACGCTGTTGGGGATTTTAATCCTAAATTAGCGCTGGCGCTCACGTGTTATGCACGTGTGGCGCCGTTTTAGTTTTCAAAATGATCAACGTGGGTGCTCATGTGCCATGCGCGTGAGGCTCTGCTGATGAGGTCATTTCATCTCCCTACCCTAATTCCAATGATTTACCCTTTTCATTTCCCATGCCCCCTTTTTCCGGCCTTGGGAATAGCTCCACCATGCACAACATTTTTTGTGCATAGCTTTGAATGCGTCTCTTTATAACCCACAGCTACAACTTCCTTCTTCTCTTCAAAGAGAAACACATCGTTTATTAACAGAACTCAAACAAACCAAGAGCTATGGCCTGCAATCGCCCTCACGCTTATTGGCAAACATGGGAGGTGCCCATCGAGAAAACGATTCCTCGCTTTACTGGGCGGCTATTAGATCCCCTTCTCACTGATGCTCAGTGTGACGCAGTGATGTATGAGCTCCTGACTCGGAAGGGCTCTCCTCTCCCTATGGGCTCCATTTGGCTCCGGATGATCTTTCTATCCATACTTGCCGACATTCCTCCTTATCCGGCAGAGATGACCCCAACAATTCTTGATACGGCGGAGGATAAAATTGAGTGTTTCCATGAGGAACGCTTAATTATCCAGGCTCTGAAGGATCGCTCGGTTCATTTACGGAGTCAGATAAGAGCCCGGCTAGCTATCATGTCTTCTTTTGCTGATAGCATGGCGCTAATTGGTGGGGAGCAACTCCTCACGAAGACCATCGTTTCGACATGGTGGAGATGACAGAGAGGGAATTAGAGAATTTTGTATTTTGTTTTGTTAACCCCTGCATCTCTGATCCCATATTTGGTGATCTTTTGCCTGTAGAGTAGTATAGTTATATTGACGTATTTTTCTTATTATCAATTGTCGAATGTTTTCTGTTCATCATATATTAGCATGTGTATTGCACCTCTATGCATGAGCTTTTATACTTTACCCTTAGGATTTTTCTTTTAAGTGTGAGTGATATCGTAGTGTCGTACATAAATCAGCACATTTTGAGACACCATTTCCATTTGAGCGCATATGCAGTCATACTGTCGTATCTCTTTTAGCAAATTCGTCTTGTAGCTAGTATATCTTGATTTCTTTGCAAGGCAGCGATGGCTTAGAAGACAGGTTCAGATCTGTCGCCTAAGACTTTTCAACTTTACGAGCCGTGAGGGTCTCATAAAGAATTTTCTCCCTACGAGTCGAGAGGATCCCGTAGGTGTATTTTCTCCTTAGGAGTCTTGAGGACTCCTAAGTGTGTTTTCTCTTAAGAGTCGTAAGGATCTCACAAGAGAATTTTTGCCGCTTATAAGTCGAGAGGACTCGTAAGTGGTTGTTTCCCTCCTTATCGAGATTCGACTTTGGAGAGTGTGGCCCGTGAATAGTATGCAATAGCCCATCTTAGACCGACTTGTAGGGCCCCAGTGCTTAGGAAACATGTCCTTATCCCCATTGACTAAGGCTTTTCCCTACGAGTCAAGACGAATCAAGAAGTTCTCGCAAGGAAACTCACGAGTCGAGACGAATCGAGAAGTTCTCGCAAGGGTTTCCTAACGTCACAGTTAAATCCTGCTAATAGAAGTCCGTTAGGGTCTGTGGTACTAGGGGTTTTTTACCCGTCGCACCGTCACGTTGGTCGATATATTCCCCGATATGCAATCTTGATGTTCGGGTAGCCCCGCAACTGTCGTGTCTCTGATCCCTTCGTGGGCTGGACAAGACGTCTTCAAGTAATCTTCCAGGTAATATTACCATTGAAAGAGCAAGGGTTAGGGATATTCCATTGTGCTTTTTACTTGAGGTTAGGCTCAGTTTGGGAGCCCCGATGAGTCATGACCACTCCGTGCTGGAGGGGAATGATCTCCGATAGTCTTTCAGGTCTCATTTGAGTTGTCGTCCAGACCCAAAAGCTAGGGATTTTCCTTTGCTTCGTTTGTTGACATTGTGTATGCAATATTGCGACGAATGTCGAAGTTGTCTCTGGGTTGTCTGTGAACCGTCGAGATTTGGAACTAGGGGACTTTTCCATGGCTCCGTTTGTTGATGTCGCGTCTGTAACCTGCTGGAGGGAGGAAGAACGCTGTTGGTTGATCTCTAGGTTGTGGATGCCGTTGTCGAGACTTGGAACTAGGGACTTTGCCATGGTTCCGAGGTAGTCTCTAGGTTTTCTGTGAACCATCGAGATCTGGAACTAGGGGACTTTGCCGTGGCTCTGAGGTAGTCTCTGGGTTATTGGTGAACCGTCGAGATTTGGAACTAGGCGACTTTGCCGTGGCTCCGTTTTGCTGCCGTCGTATCTGCTTCTGGTTGGAACGAGAAGGAACGTCGTTATTGATTTCTAGGCTGTAGGTGTAGCCATCAAGATCTGGCTTCCCTTTGACGAAGCCTGGTGGGACAATATGGTTCCTTTTCTGTTTGTGCCCATGGATTGTATACAGGGGTCAATGTGATCTCACCTGCAGGGCAGAAGTTTCATTCATTCTTTTTATTATTTCTTCCCCGATGATCTATCATTTCAACTTTTTATATCGCGAAGGTCGCGATTTCCCAATTATTTTAGCTATTTTTCGCGGTACCCAATCATTTCGGCTATTTTTCCTTTCTTTACTCGCTACTTTTTATTGCGAGTTGCCCAATCATTTCGGCTATTTTTATATGCATATATTTTACTCGCTGATTTTTGTTGCGAGTTGCCTAATCATTTTGGCTATTTCATATGCATTTTTGGCTTGCTGATTTTTTTGCTGCGAGTATGGAACTTGAGCTCTGACACCAATCTTAGCATCAGCCGATGCGACTGGAATATTTCCAGGAGCGAGTCATCATTTGCCTTTGTCGATTCGAACAAAGGTGGCTTAGCAGACAGGGTTAGAATCCTGTTGACTAAGGCTTTTTGACTTTACGAGCCGTAAGGGTCTCATGAAGGTATTTCTCCCTACGAGTCGTGAGGATCTTGTTGGTGCGTTTTCTCCTTAGCAGTCGTGAGGATTCCTAAGTATATGTTCTATTGTAAGTCGTAAGGATCTTACAAGAGTGTTTTCTCTTTATAAGTCGAGAGGACTTATAAGTGTCGTTCACCACATGAAGACAGTCCTCGTCGTTGGTGGGACTTGATGGGGAAACGTTTATTTGTGTCGTGGATTGTATACAAGGGTCAATATTGAACCGCTTGTAGGGCAATCCGGGGAATGTGATGGCTTAAGAACAGGTTCAGATTCCTGTAACTTAAGACTTTTTGAATCCTACGAGCCATGAGGGTCTCATAGGGGGAATTCTCCTTACGAGTCATGAGGATCTCGTAAGTACAATTTCTCCTTAGGAATCGTGGGGATCCCTAAGTGTGTTGCTCCTTTGTGAGTCGTAAGGATCTCACGCAGGTATTTTCTCCTCACAAGGTCGAAAGGACCTTGCAGGTGTTTTTATTTTAACAATATTGCATCCATTCGGGTTTTCTCAAACTCGGCGGTAGTCCTGCTGTTTTTACTCACGGAGCCCTTTCGGGTTTTCATCCATGCCCATTTCGCTTGTGGACGTACCCCTTTTTTTGCACGATGAAACTCTCGAGAATAGTTTCGCCGCATATGATCCATTCGTTTTCCGGTAGGATTTGAATTGCAGTCCTCACCGCTGGGACTCGTGGACTTGCGTTCTACTATCGCCGTGTTTGAGACGACGTTGTTAGTTTAGGGATATCTCAGTCTGTTGTTAGTTTAAGGATATCTCGGTCCAATGTTAGTTTAAGGCATCTCAGTCCAATGTTAGTTTAAAGACATCTCGGTCTACAGCTAGTTTAAGGACGTTGTGGTCCGTTGTTAGTTTAAGGACATTACGGTCCATAGCTAGTTTAAGGACATTACGGTCCGTTGGGATTTTGAGGCGAGATTTTGCCTGATACTACTTATAGAGTTTGGACTCGGGAAGATAGTGAGCGGACATAGGCGTCGTCATCTATCATTGACATGGGCCGTGACTCGTCAGGCGTAGTATTTTTTTAGAAATCGGCCGTTTATTGGCCGGAAGGGTCTTTCTCCATGCATGTCCATGAGCAAGTAGGCCCCACCTTGGTAGACCTTGTCTATGATGTACGGGCCCTCATAGTTCGGCTTGAATTTCCCCCGTTTAGCACGATTGGAGATCATATGTCTTTTTACGACTAGCACGAGTTCACCTTGGCGGAATGTTCTCGACCTAGTCAATCTTTCGTATGAGCGTGTCATCTTTACTTTGTAAGCCTCCAAGTTTTGTTGCACCATGAGACGAGTTTCATCGAGGGCATCTAGCTCTTCAAGCCGAAGATGAGCATTATCCCCGTCTGTTAGCTCATAATGAACCGCCACTCGTAGAGAGGGTAGCTCTATCTCGAGGGGGAGTACCGCTTCTGTGCCGAATACCAACACGAATGGCGTTGTATTTGTGGCCGTTTTGAACATGGTCCGATAAGCCCAGAGAGCTTCATGTAGTTTTTCATGCCAGTCCTTTGTGTTTCTGGACACCATCTTCTTTATGATCTTTGTCAAGGTCCTGTTAAAAGCCTCAGCTAGACCGTTAGCTCGGGGATTATAAACTGAAGAATATCTCCAATCTATATTATGCTGTTGTGTGAAGCGGCTGATCTTATGGCTTCTGTAGGCCGACGCATTATCCGAGATGATCCGTCGCGGAGTACCGAACCGGTAAATGACACGCGTCCTGAAGAAATGTAGGATGTTCTCCGTCTTCACCTCCCTTAACGGTATTGCTTCTTCCCATTTAGAGAAGTAATCGGTTATTGCCAATATGAACCGATGTCCCCTGGATGATGCTGGCTCGATAGGCCCGATTATATCGGTTCCCCACATTTCGAATGGCCAGCTAGCCAATGTTGGGTGTAGCGGATTTGGATGCTGATGGATGAAGTCCCCATGAATTTGGCATGAGTGACACTGCTTCGCATATTCGAGACAGTCCTGAACCATTGTAGGCCAATAGTAGCCCATTTTTTTGATCATCAGCTTCATCTTTGGCCCAGCACAGAGTCCATCATGAGTTTCTTGAACGACCCTTTTTCTTCTTCTGGTCCCAGGCATCTCAGCCATAGACAATCAAACGACCTCTTATAAAGAATACCATTGACGAAGGCGAAAAACAGGGCTCTCTTCATGAGCTGATGTCTTGAGGATGCATCTTCGGGTGTTCGACGATATTTGAAGTAGTATATAAAGAATTCTCTCCAATCCTTAGCCTTTTCTTGGTCCTCTATTTGTAAGGTTGTTTTCTTGGTCGCTTCCTTTTCTTCAGACGACTCCGGAGATATTTCTACTGGTGCAAGAATCCGGCGACTTTGCACAATGATCTTTACGTCATTGAGGTTTTCATCGGCCAGTTCTTTAGTGAGCTTGGCTAATGCGTCCGCTTTGCTATTTAACACACGTGGTATGCTTTCTAGGGTGTAGGAGGGGATTTGCGTCAGCAGTTGATGTACTCTTTCTCCATACCTGATCAGTTCCGGTTTGCATGTCTGGTAGTCGCCATTTACTTGACTCACGACCAGCTAGGAGTCTCCGTATATGAGGAGGTTTTCGATTCCAATGTTGACAGCAATCTCGAGACCAGCTATCAAAGCTTCATACTCGGCTTCATTTTTTGTTCTTGGTTCCGTCAAGGAAAGAGAAAAACGCATAATCCCTCCTTGTGGAGTGACGAAGATAAGACCCACCCCGGCTTTAATCATGGGAGTATTTTTCTTTCGCTTCTTCAGGGAGAATGCTCCATCGAAGTAGAGTTCCCATTTAGTATCACTCCCTTCTTTCTCCCCGTCGATTGCATCAAATGAGTGTTCGTCCGGCAACTCGCAGTTCAAGGGAGAGTCGGCAGGTATCGGATGTTCTGCGAGGAAGTTGGCGATGGCCTGTCCTTTCACTTTCTTAAGAGGTCGGTATGTTATCGAGAATTCCATTAAGAGTAGGGCCCATTTAGCGAGCCATCCCGTTAGTATGGCTCTTGACATCAAATATTTGAGAGGATCCACTTTTGATATGGGATGGACCTCATGAGCCAAAACATAATGCCGAAGCTTCGTTATCGCGAAGATTAGCGCCAGGAAGTGTTTTTCGATAGGGGAGTAGTTATTTTCTGCCCCCAGGAGAACTCGACTCAAATAGTAGAGGGCTCTTTCTTTCCCTTGGTCGTTCTCCAGGGCCCATAGCGCGCCCAAAAAACCTTCAAGGGCGGTTGTGTACAGGATGAAGGGCTTTCCCTTGACCGGAGCGGTCAATACCGGCGGATTCTGCAGGTATTGCTTGATTTCGTCCAGTGCGCTTTGGCATTTACGATCCCAAATGAATGGGGTTCCCTTCTTCATTAGGTGACTGTAAGGACGGCATTTTCCGGAGAGGTTGCTGCTTCATTCCCATCGACAGAGCTTTGGCAAACTGCTTCTTTATCCTGATTCTGCTCCTGCTGGTGGCAAGGGCACTTTAGTCCGGTTGGGGTACTTTATGACTTCTCATCACCGGGGCTTCTTCAGCCTGACGCCAACGCTTGGCCTTTTCGTATATGGCCGCTTCACATCTTCGGTCAGCTTTGCTCTTTTGGAGAGCATCATTCAGCAGCTTGTCGATGAGGTCATCTGACGACTCCATGGGTTTTGGTTCCGGATATGCCCCTAGGTTCTCTATGTCAGGAGCTTCTTTGCTGTTTATCGATGAGTGAGAGATCATGTAGCAGCTCCCCACATACTCCTCGGGTTCTTTTGACGAGTCATCTCCTTCATCGATGTCACTGTCTCCATTCTCAAGAACATGCTTGAAGAATTCTTCCAGTGTGCCTGGGGTCCGCGCTTTTTGGTTGTATTCCTCCAGTGCATCGATGTATTTCTGCAGACCTGTACGATTGCCGTCGAGCTGCACAGGCTTCTTGGCCTTCATCTTTTTCTTTAAAGATTTTTGAGGCTTGGCCTGGAAGTTTTGTCTATCGTTACTAACTTTCAGTGTTGGGCGCGGCTTCAGCATTCCGTCAATAATCTCAGGCTCTAGCGGGCTCTTCCACCTAATCGCCAAACATGCTTGAAAATCCTTCAGTATTCTTTTAGTTTTTTCTGAAAGACCACTTCCCACGGAGCTTCTTCCAGAAATGAGCACGATGCGCCTGGCGTATCCACCTTTTTAGGAGCGTGCTGTTGCGGCGGGTTCACCTTTCAGTTTTTGGACAACGCGAACTTGCCCCGCTGGTACTGGTCTTCGACCCAGTTTTTAAAGACGTAACAATCTTCGATTGGATGGCCCACTATTTGGTGGTAGGGGAAGTAATTGGGATTGTTGACGTCGCCCAATTGCAGTGGGCGTCTCGAATCCAGCAGAGTGATGAGCCTGTTGCGCACTGCCAGTTCGAATTGTCTCCTCGTTTTATCCTTGGGAAATGAATAAGGACGTCTCAATTTCTCTTCGAGGGCTCACGGTTTGCTGTTTTGGCGAATAACCGGTTTCGGGTCACTCGATTATTGTAGAGCGTTGGCGACGAAGGTCGCTTTCCCTTTGCCCTTTTTATTCCGAAGATCTGGTTTTGAAGAGGACGGCCTATGGCCCATCTGGTCCATTTGGTCCAGTTTGTCAATCAAGGCCTGGAAGGTGGTTGGCTTGAAGAACATCATAAACTGAGATATAGTTGCCTGAAGATCAAGGGTCCCCACGAACATGCCCACAGCAGGAGCTTCTTCTATACGTTGTTCACACTTTGACCATAGGTTACGCAACCGAATTGCGTATTGAACCCAGGTCTCTCCCGGTTTCACCCTGGCGTTGATTAATGCCGTGATTGGGGTGCGCTCGCTTGCGTTTGCGAATCGCTGTGTAAACAGTAACTCCATTTCTGCAAATGTCTTGATGGAGTCGTTCGGAAGCTCGGAGTACCATTCAAATGCCGTCTCCGACAAGCTGCCGACAAATTAGCGAAGCAATAGTTTGTCATCGCCTCCAGTATTGCCGCATAAAGCTCTGAATTGAGCAACATGTTGATGCGGATTGCCCGTCCCCTTATACGCATAGAATTTGGGGATTGTATATCCGGACAGGTACTTAATTTGGTCATACAAGCTGGGGTAAGGTCGCCCAGTTCTAACGACCTGGCATGCCTCTTCGTTCGCTTGATGAGCTCGTATCTGCTGAGCTATGTAGTCGTCAAGGGCAGCTTTGGAGATCGTCTCCTCTCTGGCTGCTGATAGAGCCGGAGGAGGGTTCGATGTCTCTCCTATGTCATCTTCAATGATTATTGGCGGATCTTCAGCCGGAAGATCCATTTGGATCATCATCCCCACCATGTCTTAGAAGAGAAGAGCCATCTGTTTTATATCAGCCGGTTGTTGCGCAGCTTCCTTATCTTTCTTTTCAAGAACATTCCGTAGGAATTCGGTGTCGGTCTCTTGCTCTTGGCATTGATCCAACGATGCTTCCAAAATTTCTCTCTTCCCAGTAAGTGTGGCCATCCTTGTCAACATCTCCTAGAGCTTTTGTTGTTGCTCCTGAGCTTTCGTCATAGACCGTGTGAGTGGTCGATGACTCACGGAAGCACGACTATCTTCTTTTCTGGATGCCATATAGACGGTATGCATAACTATGCCCCCAGACTTAGGACGTTTGGGTCCACTGCCTTTGAAATTTGCTGCCAGTGGTGGGAGATTCTCAGAACTTCTCTTTTTATGCGAGGTTGAGGTTAAGGGGGTCGTCATGGCAGGCACCCATGCAGATGACACCTTTCATGGTATGGCGCTTGGATGGTCCTCCTCTTGCCGAGCCTTCGTCTTCTTCAGCCGGAGAGAGTAATCTTTGTCGATTACAGAGTCTTGGACTTTCCACCAAACTCTGTGGATCTTGGAGGACAACCGCTGAGGAGGCTGTTCCGGTTTCACCCGTGTTGTGTTTTCGACAGGCGAAGGAGACTTCTTCATGATGGCGGTTGGAGAGTTCTTGTGCACCCTCCTGAGTAGCTCGAAGTTGTCCCAGTTGAAACATCAACGTCAATTTCCACCGTTGGAGCTGGCAGGATAAGTCCAGAAGGTGAACTGCCCCCAGCTTTCCTCACTCGGCGCCAATGACGACGTCGAGCATGTCGCGTAGTCGGGATCACCTCTATCGTTGGAGTAGATTTGTCATATCCCCTGCCTTGAGGAGAGGCTATTTTTGGCGCTAGCCTGTCAAAGACTGACATCCGCTGGGAAGGAATGGTCAGCCTGTCGAAGGCCGACTTTTGAGTAGGGGAAGTAGTTTGGACGACTTCACCTGCAGCAGGAGTTGGGATAGCCTTCTCCGGTATTTCGAACCTCTTCGCGGGCCCATTTGAGCTTAGGCTCAGCCTGTCGAAGACTGCGGCAATAGAATTTGACAACCCGTTGAGAGGGGCCGCGGTAGTTGCAAGCCGATCGAAGACCGACTTCTTTGGAGCTTCCTGTGACGACACTGTAGCGTTTAAGCTTATCGACGGGTGCATGGTCCCGAAGAACAATCCAGTGGTGGCCTGTGTCACCTGTGTTAGTTATATGTATGCCTTAGAGGCCATTACTGTACATATGATGTATATTGTAGTGGATGCTTGGACATATATAGGGAGGACTTTCTTGCTCGACATGATAGTATGCTATCTGGTTGCTCTTTATCTTAACATATACTCTGATTGTATCTATGTTACATGTTGATAAAGCCCTTGGGATATGTACTCGACTACTGGGACTATGATGAGATCATACTAGTGGGGCCACGGTAGTCGACGAGTACATCCTATAACTGTTCCTAACCGTGGGAGTACCGAGATAGGGCATCGATACTCCAGAGTAGACTAACGTATGCACTTCTTGACCCATATGATGAGCGATGGATGATCCTATATCCATTGGTGTTTGACATCAGAGAAGGTATACGGGTGCTCAGTGGAGACTGGGTACACTGGACGGACTCGCCGAGAACCCCCAGATGGTATTATACCTCACGTCAGATGGCAGTTCTCTGGTGACACTGGTACAGGATAGTCTGTAGACCCGAGATCGTCATAGAGTCTTGTGTGACTCCCACTGTGCTTTGATTTCCATCATACCACGTCCAAGAGGGCGTGCAAAAAGGTGGCTTTTGGGTACAGTCCCGAATCACATGGAGGCAATGAGCGATAGGAGGGAATTCGTCTCTCCCGGTATAGGGAGTTGATGTTGCGCTGTGTTCGATTGGCTATAACTGGAAATCCCTGGACAGGGTTGCTGAGATTTACTGGTAAGTGTTATTGGTAGTTTCTCGAACTGTTATAGACCTCATATTGACACGACTTATCAAGCTACTGGGGTCTGACGTTTACCACCCCTAGGCGAGATATGCGACATATCAGACGAAGAGACCGGTCTGTACGGGAGTGTTACTGATTGGATTCACGGGAGATAGTACATGCTTGCTTGTTGATCTTCTGATCGCTCAATACCTGGGTGGCTGTTACGTTTAGCTGACCGCTTGCAGCTTGTGGGTGTTTGATATGATCATCACCTACTGCCGGCGTATTGACGATTCTTTAGAGTCCTACACAGAGGTTTCTTGGCTCAGGCAAAACGGAGTTGGAGCATATATATGATATGTGCGGGACCGAGAACATTACGTGTATGAGATACCGTATTAGATTCTCGCGATATGTGATATCGGCCGGGTATATGTGATATAGCCGGGTCATCGGATCAAGTGTTGATTCGATGAACTGATACAGATTATATTAGTCGGTTATTTGTGAAATAGCCGGATTATCGGATCAAGTGTTGATTCGATAATTTAATGTATAATTATATATTTGATATATTAAATTACATTAACTAATATAAGCTCACTAAAAGATTCTTTTTCTCACTCGGGTAATACATTGATATATATGCGATATATGTTAATTGTATTATTTTATTTTGTTACAAAATATATTATATATGTGATATATAATATTGTAACATGTTAGGGTTATTAATGCAACATGATTAGTGGAGATTAAATATGATTAAGTTTTGATTTGGGTTAATTTTTCTAGAAGCTTTTAGAAGCTTTTTGTTTTGTTTTTGCAAAGATATTTTGTAAAGATATTTTTGTAGATATTTGTTAACCCAAACCAACCCTTGACCTTGGTTAAGTCTCTACATGGGTTAAGTTATCATACTTAACCCATGGTTGCATTTCTAACCACACTACACATTCATTATTCATCACAAAAGAGTTAGCTTCTTCTTCTTCTTCCTTCTTGCTTGAAAAGCTTTCTAGCTTTTTTAGAGGTGATGAAAATGAGTGAGATTGAGAAAATAAATGAGAGCTAAATTCCTACTTCATCATCCTAATCTATCCTAGCCATTTAGATTAGGGTGTTCACTTTATTAGTGAGTGAGAGCTTGTGTTAAAGAAACTTCAAGGTAGATCATCTTTGTTATCGAAGATCGGAAGCAAGCTTGCATATTTCTTTTGTGGATCCTCTTTAGAGTCTGGATTCTTGATGATCGCAGCGAAGGGACCTCAACACGGAGCTTATGAAGTGAAGGACCGGACTACAAAGGTTGTAATCCCAAACTCTTAAATGTTAAAGTGTTTAACATGCTTTGTTTCGCCTAATCTCTAGTTTAAAGATCTTAGTTAGGGTTGTTCGGCACGTCTAAATTTTGAATCGGGCATGGTTGATGCCTTATAGAACCTTGTTAGAGTGCCTAGTAACCCTACAGTGGTATCAGAGCCAAGCTAGAGCTTTAGGCGATGTCTAGACGAAGTTTAAAGTTCGATAACTCTGAATACCCGATAAAACCTAGTTTCTGGAAAAAATTTTAAAATGTTGAATTTTTCGTATTAAAAATACTCAGAAATATAAGCAGGGAATTATAAGGATATCTGTGAAAAACGAGCCAGTAAGCCCATTAAAGAGCCGCGGAACCGAGGCAAAGACATGCCTTGCGCGGCGGTTCCGCGGCGCTACAGTGGAATTAGGGTTTTATTTTTGTACAATAATATCCGTATGTATTTCCTGATACTTCTGGGAATTTTTAATTCTACTCAAGTGTTGAGTTTTCTGGGTTGTATTAGGAACTCGTTGATTCGATCGGAAAGTATAACTTCATTTAGTTTGTCCGGGTCATTTTTAGAACGTGTTAAAAAGTTCGAACGGATATCAATAACTCACTTTTTCCCCTGCAGGAAAATTTCCAAGCGTTGGATTTTTCCGTAGTTTAAGAACGTTCTAAGTCGTGCAAGTAACGCGGTGGACCCTCTAGAAGAACACAAACCTTAACTCGATTATGTGACCGTCTGAACTGCCTCTAAACCTTAGGGTTTGGGGCAGTACGGCGTTGCCACATGTGAGGCGTTGGTTTGACCCTTCTACGGCTGTACCATTGGTACTGTGGCATGTGTTGGATGCTTTTAAACTCCGCTCAAGTGTTGAGCCATTTGGGAAAACTTGGGTGTTTGATTATTCGATCAGAAAGTTTAACATTGTCTATTTATCTGGAATGTGATACAATTTTTGGAATCCACAAGTAGTTATGAGATAACTAATTTGAATGTTATAAATCTAGCAGTTTAGTCTCGGATGATCGGTTGCCACGGGATTTTAATGCGATCAAAAGTCCGTCGCAATCACGTAGCGTACGCGGATACTCGCCGGGTAAACTTAACAGATAGCCACGCTCCATAGCCCGGACCAAGTGACTGTAGGAGAACCTCGTCGCCAAAAGCATCCGTTCGGGTGCTCGCGGCAGTGGTGTTCCGCCTTAGTGCACTTCGTCGATGGCATCCGGGGGTGCGACCGTCTACTAAAGTTTGTGACGAGCATTCGATCAGGATATCGGAAATCTTGTTGAATTGCCCGACCAGATATTGAAAAGTGTTTTCGATATTGAGACTGAAATACGGGTTTTATAATTGTTAGGCATGTGATGTCTAAGGAATTCATTTGGTTAGGCATGCGATGTCTAAAGAGGTTGCGGATTCCAACTGTTGTAGTTTTACACTTTCTTTTCTGTGACCGTAATTGTAGTATGTAGTTGTATCGCCGGTTTTCGTTGCTATACATCAACGACAATCGGTGTATGCATACTTACTTACGTTGATGACATGTGATGTTATGTGTTGCTGTGATATGTTATATTGGATCGTCGTGTTTGAATAGCCGGGGGTTTTATGTGAAATGAGGATGATGTCACCATTGTATATTATTTACTTTTCCGCATTAGGTAGACCCAAGGCGGGGAGCATAAGTAACCGGGTTCTAGGGTCCAGTGGGAGACCATCTCGAGGAGTCGAGACCGAGTCTCCTAACTCTAGAATTGGCAGTGTTGCTTGCCGCTCTCGTAGGGGTCTAGGGATGTAGGTTTGGCTATTCATCACGACCGTGGAATCCGTGTTTTATACAGGCTCGTATTAAAAACACGGACCTCCTAGTATATCTAATATTTCATATATGTTATTCTGCTGCAATGTTCTGTGATGAGATCATATTACTGCCTGAGACGAATGTTTATATTATATATATGAGATATATGTTATATTGCAGATTTCGTTTCAAATGTGATGCTTGTGAAGCATAATAAAATGGGACTTCATTAATGAGATTAATGAAAATAAAAGAAACCTAAAGATGTTGTAGAAACTTATTTAAAAACTGGTAGCTCTAGTTCTTGCTTTGCATAGAGGTATTCCTTGTAGAATATCCAGCACCTTATTCGATAAGGAAGAGCCGAGATCTCTTCACCGGGAGTGACCTCTTTAGCGAAACTAGCAGATGCTGCATACTCGGTTTGTCTTTTGATTGCTTCTATAGTTTTTGCTTTGCAGAGTGATATTTGTAAAATATCCTGCACCTTATTCGATGAGGAAAGAGCCGACGATCCCTTCATCGGGGATGACCTCTTTAGCGAAACTAGAAAAGCCTCAAAAACACTCCTTTTTCAAAATTCACTCGATTCTACAACGATATCAAGTTCATTACGCAAAGGGTTTTCTTAAAAACCTGTCGTAGCCCTCCGTCATTTCAGATAAGTACTAGTTAATATTCGTGCTACGTTTGTTGACCATGTTAAGGCGTAGTCTGCGGTAGCTGATTAGTGCTTATCTGTATATGCATATGATGTAAGTCTACGGTAGCGCCCCGGCCGTCTTTCAGACGCCAAATGCGGAACAAAAACTTTTATAACTGGCGCTATCGCATACTATAACCCGGATCTGCCATTAACGCTAAACTAACAAACTGTAAAGAGGGTAGAAAGGTTATACCGAACGATCCGAGTTCTTCGTTCTTTAACCATCATCCCACGCTCCGTTGCGGCTGCTTCGATCTCGTCGATCTCCGATCTCCTCGTCCAGGTGGCACCATGTCATCGGATCTTTAAACGGGCTCCTGCCTCTGACCCGAGGCAACTCGGTCATCAAGTTTGCTAAAAGAGATGACCAAGATTGATGTAGAGAATGAGTAGAACACTTTGTCTCATTTCGTCCAAAGCCATGGACGAACGGTTAATGAAGTTGCCATTTGAATCGGGTAAATGAGAAATGAGCAAGTCTAATTTTCATGAACCAAATTCCATATACTTTTTTCTCTCAAGCAACCATAATCCTTCTCTTGAATGGGCCGGCCACAATATAGAGGAAGGGGGTGAGTGTAGGAGGAAAGGGGGTGACCACAAGGATAAAGATCATGAAGAAATATCTAAGCAAGAACAAAACCACATTAATGCAATGAATGACTCACTAAACCTAGTCATCCATTCATTTAATGCAAACAAAGATTCATGAACCTAGTCACCACTTCTAGAACATTCCACACTCATGACTCACCTTATGACTCACCCTCATGAAGAAAAGATAAATCCGTATTTAACCGAATGTTAAATACGGGTGATAGAAAACTGGAAACTGGCAACTTCCAAAAGCGATCCCGAAACGAACTTCAGGATAACCCTATAACAGTATAAACATACCCGCATTTGTATTACGACTGAATACAAATGCAACTGAGACAAAGATATTATATCTACACAGTATAATACTCGGATCCGGCTTAAACCAAAGCCCACTAGTATTATCTGCCCGAAATATGACACGTGCGAAAACGCACGTGCATTTTCCGAATCCTGCCACAAAACCATACGGCCTCTACAACGTTTCGCCCGAACTTGGGAAACTATCTGTGGGGGACTCTAATGACTCGTCAGTACCCTGGCAGTGGGTTTAACCACAAGCCGTCAGCGGCACTAGCTGTGCGTAACGGCTGCCCATGGACTGACCTCAAGGGAAGCCGATGAGAGAACTCATCCCGAAACCCTACTGAGCCCAACAGTGACAATGTATATATAGTCCGGTCCGTCCGTCTATGAGTATCGCATATCCGGCCTAGGGGGCTAGTAACGTCAGACCCCCAATAGCGGTATAAGTCGTGTCGGAGACAAGCCCTGAACACCCTGAGTAACTACCGAAGTACCTACCAGTAATTCTCACCTGCCTTAGCCAAGGACTTGGTGTAATGGCTTTCCTAGACACAGCGCGATCTCCACCCCTAATACCGGGAGAGAAGAATCCCCTGCCGATCTGCTCACGTACCTCCATGTGGCTCGGGACTGTACCCAAAAACTACCTGTTTGCACGACTCGTTTGAGCCGTGGTAGGGTAGAAATCAAAGCACAGTGGGAACTCACAAGAGACAAATGACGACCTCAGGTCGATGAACTAACCTGTACACATGTCACCAGGGAACTGCTATCTGACGATATGTATAATACCAACTAGCAGGTTCCCGGCGAGTCCTGTCCGGTGTACTCATAACCCAATGAGCACCTGTATACATCTTAGGTGATCCAACTGACACCAATGGCTTGTGAGACCGGCCACCGCCCCTCGTCGGGGTCTCGACTGTATACACTAGTCTACTCCGGAGTATCGATGCCCTGTCTTGAAACTCCCACGACTAGGGGCCACAATTAAGGATGTGCTTATGGACTACCCAACTCTCACGTATATGATCGCCCTCATACTGTTGGTAGTCAAGCAAAATCCTAAGGGCTCTATCAACGTGTAATAGTGATCAGTCACCTTAACCTGTACACGACTGATAAAGGCAAACCAGAAAGCATACTATCATTTCGAGTAAGACTGTCCTACCGGTATAGGTCCTCCGCAATCATTGCAATCACGTGCCTGCGATCCAATAATTGACTTTGAGGGCACTATATCCAACAATCTCCCACTTGCACTTAAGGCTAATTATTGCGATGTCGCATACTCACAGCCCGTGTGATACCGAACACCCAACTCCTCTACTAATCAGTTTCACAAAGCTCGTTCGTAAAACTATTGTGTTCGAGAAATAGCCTCAGTGAGTGGATCCGCCCTGATGTTTCTTTCTATGTCTCTCTTAATCTCAAGTTCGTGGAGAAAACCATCTTCCGAATCGAGTAATACCTGTCTTAGAATATGTCTGGATATCTGATGGGACCTAGTTCATAAATGAACTCCAAATCCAAACTTCTTAGACTGTATCGTCAACTGAACCTAATCAGTATCCTGCACCATTCCTTCCACAGTATCCTCTTGGACCACCTGTCCATAATACTGTCCCTCGTTAGAGGGAAAACTATAACTCTGACAATCACTCTGTCATCCATGTCACCTTTGAAGCCTCGAATGATAACCGTCTCCCGAAGGAGGCTGTCGTCATCAAATCCGTAGAACATTCACTTATGCTCTAAAACCGCTTCCTTATGTTTCTCCAGGATTGGATTAATACAAACTTATCGCATCTAGTGCAAAAACAACATCTGGTGTGGTACTTAACATCTCATGATTGACTCAATTGCCTAAGCAAGTGATCTGCCAATCATGCACATCCCTCTCCCCTTTAGTCTGTAAGACACCTTTAGAGAGGGTGACTCCATCACCTGCAGGTACACCACCATGCCAGGAGTCATCTATTCTATAAACCATTAGAATACAGTCAAAGTACCCACATTGGGAAACTACCTAAATCCAGATCTAAAACCATAGATTTAGAAACCAGAATGTCTGATATTATATCCATATCCTGTCTGGAGAAACAACTGTGTGACGACCACAGTACAACCGATCGTAGTATAGGAATTTTACTTCCTACTCTGTGTATGTCATCCAAATACCAAGAAATCACACCCTACTACCTTCTTAACAGATCCATCCCATATTCTGATGAAGTCAAACCTATGACTGTCACATCAAAATTAGATAATCTATCTCCGCTATAACTGTTCTAGTCTATAAATAGACATAAGCTACTTGCCCACTATGCTTCCGCTGCTCCCACTGACCACAACAACCCTCTGGCAGAATAATATATACGTGCACTTCTAAAGCTAGTTTAGAATGACGCTATACTTATCCTCCTGCCGGGTCTCATAGTCTGGAACAATAGTAGTGTCAAGTCTGGGTAAGCAAGAACCTCCCTGTCACCGTCCTTGAGGCTACCAGAGTACCTCTCGGGTGTCTGAGGTTATCCACCATATCTGCGGAGTGGCTAATGGAATGTCAAACCTGATTGAATCTTTAGGTCCTATTAAATTTTCCGTAATCGTTTGCGGTTCTGGAATCACTTCCAGTTCTACCATACTCCCACTACTGTTTTCTGAAAAAATCCATTTTACTAAAACTGTGGCGAGTCAAGAACAATATCATTATTGATCTTCCAGATGGTAGAAAATCAACCCTCGACATAGCCCGGGTCAACCCACAAACTGCCATTACAGAAACGTGCCTTGAGTTATCCAGAATCTGGTTTTAAGCATAAGCTGGACAACTCCCCGTACCTTAACATCGTTAAGATATGAACCATTCTATATCCAATATAGAAACTTTGGCACTTATTTAATTGGAACCAGATTCAAAACATGCAACTGTCTCCAGTGCATATCAACTTAATGGAGAGAGGCAAATCAGCATTACTCAACTTAGGAATCCATCCAATTATGAGTAACCTGAAAGAGAAACAAGTTTCTCAAACCCATTACTATCAACTGAATACCAATCACAAGTATCTACATCTTCGATCTCTTTGAAGAATCCCGATACCTGCGATATCTGGTTCTCTACTTTATTCTTATACCCACAATTTCTCAAAATTTAGACCTTGTATTTCTACGAAACACTTGTTTAAAAACTAGAGAAGTCATAAGTAAATAGAACATAGTACGAGGACCAACCCCTTTGTCCTGATGGACACTAGACAGCATACAATACTCTGTATGAGTCCCCTGAGTTGAATAACTCAAAACCTGTGCATCGTAGGTTGAAAACTGTACTTATGGTTAAGAACTACTCCATTGTTCAATGCTACTTACCCAATCGCCAACTGATATAGGTAAATGTCATCGACATAAAATCAAAAAGTTATATCTCACTTTATAAAAATAAACGTACAGATATATCATTTTGAAATTGGTACACAACAACGGATACTCAAAACCAAATACATGCCTGCCGACAATAACACAGGCGACTTCCTCAAATATCACTAATTACAACGAATTCCGATATAATGAGGATGATCACCTAATTCCCAATAACTCACTCCCACCCATCATCTGTAAAACCATACAGATGTGAGAATCATACCTGGTAAATACATACCCTGGAGTAAGTATCTAATCGGGAAAACAGTTTTCCTTTAACAATGCACAGTGAAACTGAAACATGAAAATGTTTCGTAGGGGTATCCTGGTATTCCTAGTAATGTCTCTTCCATAATCCAATTCATGACTATAACCGTATATTTCATTTGCCATCTCTCCAAATCCCTTTATTTGTCTTTAGTCGTTACCTTCTGTACACCTTCGTTAGGCTACATGGTTTTCTTCCTTCCCTACCATTCGGCACCAACCTATGGTTTGGAAGAAGACTATCCAGTAAGCATAATAGGTGTACCCTCCTATACCAAGGAGTACTCGCAACTTGAGAGAAGGTGATGATAAAGGACAACTGAATAATACCTTATTCTATTTCACCCGAACTGGGGAAAAAAGGAAAGGTGAAATAGGAGTGGTGATGAAGTACGTGGTTTTGGTCGTGAATGATAGCAGTCGCAATTTACTTTGCCCTCTTTCTAATCCCTTTATTTTGTCTTTACATATTACCTTCTGTACACCCTACTTAGGCTAATTGGTTTTCTTCATTCCCTACCTTTCGGCGCCTGCCTATGGTTTGGAATAAGACTATCCAATAAGCGTAATAGGTGTACTCTCCTAAACCAAGGAGCCCTCGCAAGCTAAGAGAAGGTGATAATAAAAGACAACTGAATAAACCAATTCTATTTCTCCTGAACCTGGATCCATCCTCGAAGAAGTCCCTTCAAGTTCGTATATAACCATACGATGGATCTATCCAATGGAAGTGGATGTCCGTAGTAATACGGGTGTTCTGAGAAATTCAAAGGGTAAAAGAAGGAGTGGCAATGACTTATGCAACTCAGACAATCCAAAAGCCAGTATTTTAAGAAGGTTCGGTCAACTTGGTCACTGAGTCATAGTCTAGGGTCGGTCAAAGGTCGCTGCCAAAGAGAGAGAGAAAAGAAACACTCTGCGTGCACTCTAACCTAGATCAGAATGGTTATCACTTTATCTAATCCGGAAACCTCCCACTGTACTGTCAAATTCTCCTCCAAACCTAAAAGAAGAATCAATCGGGATCACCCGAAGAGTAAACCAACTCATCAGTGGGAATCGGGATCCAACTCTCATCGCATGATAACGTGACGGAATCCACTCACGTTATCACTCTCCAGAAGGTATGCGCATGCCTGGCAAGTTTCAGTTTCTTTAGAAACTCCCGATATGATTTTTACCCCATGCTCTTATGATCGTGACTAAGGGCTAACCCATCATAAGTCACATGCCAAGTTCTACCCATCATTATCTTGTTAATTTGAACACACCCGTACTCGCCCTTGACTAAGGGCCAACAAGGCTGTACGACTGTCCCAAACCAACGCATCTATCTATGCAACATGTGAACACCCCAGCAGCTACCAATCACTATGTCCTGGCTAAGGGCCAGACCAACATAGCTTGAATACTACTGACCATTCATATGAAATGACGGAGGGCTACGGCTGGTTTTTGGCGAAAAACCATTAACGTAATGAACTTGATCTCGTTGAAGGAACCTGATAGCTTTTTATAAAAATATAGTAGCGAAACCTTTTGCTAAAGAGGTCACTCCCGGTGAAGGGATCTCTGCTCTTTCCTCGTGGAATGAGGTGCAGGATATTCCAACTGAATACCGTGATGCAAAGCAACATGTAATCGACTATAGTGAAGTTATTACCCTGACGCAAACTTCTGCCCAAGGGGTCACTCTCGGTGAAGGGATATCGGCCCTTGCCCCGTCGAATGAGGTGCAAGATATTCCAACCGAATAACACTATGCAAAACAAAAGGAAACATCTTTGTAATAACACTATTTAAATTTGTTCCAACAACATCCAAACAGGTTTGTTTTCCTTTGCATTGATCAGAATCAACGCAGTCCCATCAATCAATCACACCAGAAAAGAACGAAAATAAAATGTACGTATATGCCATCCACATTCGTCATTGGGTCCCGTCATTACCCGTTAGGTTACTTAACTAACGACAGAGCGGGGACTGGACTAGCGCGGGTGCAAAACATATACAACATCTAATAGTATATATACCAATATACAATAATCGCTCCAGGCATGATAATATGCAACATTACAGAAAAGTAATAAGCATCACAGAACAATACAGATAATCTGGGATCCCCGGGTTTCACAGAGCCGCTACTGAAACCCGACGTTCCCCTGGTCGTGTGGATAGCCTGTGCAATGAAACCTAGACCCCTACGGGTGCGGCAAGTTACCCGCCAAAACCTGAAGCGAGGCAGCCCATTACAGCAAAGTGAATGGACCACCCAGCACTTCACGGAATTCGGTAACTTGAGCACCCCTCCTTGGGTCAACCTGTACCTCCTACGAGTGCGGCGAATAGTCTGCCAATACTAGAGTGAGGCCCCTCTGCCTCTCAAAGCCATGAGATGCGGACCCATTGCCCCCCAGAACCCGGCTATCCGTGCACTCCGTCGCGGGGTAAAACCTAGTACAGAAATGAAAAATATGTACAACGGGTACATCGACCTCAGCCCGGTCGTGCCCCAAAAGAATATTATACAAACAGGCAGTGACGGCAGCCCACATGTTGGACGCTTGCCCCGCAATATCAAATGTACAAATAAATCTAAACTGCACTACTATTGCACACTGCTATCCACCACGACAAATCCGCAACATCACAGCACAACACAGAACATCAACGCGAATGTCACGTTCGCAAACCCGTCTAAAAGAACTATAGCAATCAGACGCGGTTTACCGCTCAAATGACATTCACGGTCGGAGATATAATGTAAGTACTGTAAACTAACACGTTTAAATTTCGATCGACAAAACTTCCCGAAGTGGGCCCCACGTACATCTGCTATACAGTAACAAAATCTGGGCCCAAAAGAAATATTCCAGAAACCACATTTTTTAATGTAGAACACACTGTAGAATTTTGGTACACTGTAGCCACTAAATGGCCGCGGAACCGCGGCCAAACCCTGGTTTGTGCGGCGGTTCCGCGGCCGTACTGTAGCTTCAGTTGACCAATTTTCTCCAGAATTCTTAAAAAAGCCTGTACGAGTTTCTGAGATGCTCAAAATGATTTTTAGACCTGTTTAAAAATTCGATAGAAACTTTAACATGAAAATCGCGATTTCGGAAATTTCGTTCGATCGATATTTTAAACGCGTTAGCACAAATTAGTAAAGCTTAATGGCCTGGCTTTGATACCATGTAATTCTACGGTAGCGCCCCGACCGTCTTTCAGACGCCAAATGCGGAACAAAAACTTTTATAACTGGCGCTATCGCATACTATAACCCGGATCTGCCATTAACGCTAAACTAATAAACTGTAAAGAGGGTAGAAAAGTTATACCGAATGATCCGAGTCCTTCGTTCTTTAACCATCATCCCACGCTCCGTTGCGGCTGCTCCGATCTCGTCGATCTCCGATCTCCTCGTCCAGGTGGCACCACGTCATCGGATCTTTAAACGGGCTCCCGCCTCTGACCCGAGGCAACTCGATCATCAAGTTTTCTAAAAGAGATAACCAAGATTGATGTAGAGAATGAGTAGAACACTTTGTCTCATTTCGTCCAAAGCCATGGACGAACGGTTAATGAAGTTTCCATTTGAACCGGGTAAATGAGAAATGAGCAAGTCTAATTTTCATGAACCAAATTCCATATACTTTTTTCTCTCAAGCAACCATAATCCTTCTCTTGAATGGGCTGACCACAATATAGAGAAAGGGGGTGAGTGTAGGAGGAAAGGGGGTGACCACAAGGATAAAGATCCTGAAGAAATATCTAAGCAAGAACAAAACCACATTAATGCAATGAATGACTCACTAAACCTAGTCATCCATTCATTTAATGCAAACAAAGATTCAAGAACCTAGTCACCACTTCTAGAACATTCCACACTCATGACTCACCTCATGACTCACGCTCATTAAGAAAAGATAAATCCGTATTTAACCGAATGTTAAATACGGGTGATAGAAAACTGGAAACTGGCAACTTCCAAAAGCGACCCCGAAACGAATTTCAGGATAACCCCATAGCAGTATAAACATACCCGCATTTGTATTACGACCGAATACAAATGAAACTGAGACAAAGATATTATATCTACACAGTATAATACTCGGATCCGGCTTAAACCAAAACTCACCAGTATTATCTGCCCGAAATATGACACGTGTGAAAACGCACGTGCATTTTCCGAACCCTGCCATAAAACCATACGGCCTCTACAACGTTTCTCCCGAACTTGGGAAACTATCTGTGGGGGACTCTAATGACTCGTCAGTACCCTGGCAGTGGGTTTAACCACAAGCCGTCAGCGGCACTAGCTGTGCGTAACGACTGCCCATGGACTGACCTCAAGGGAAGCCGGTGAGAGAACTCATCCCGAAACCCTACTGAGTTTAACAGTGACAATGTATATACAGTCCGGTCCGTTCTTCTATGAGTATCGCATATCCGGCCTAGGGGGCTAGTAACGTCTGACCCCCAATAGCAGTATAAGTCGTGTCGGAGACAAGCCCTGAACACCCTGAGAAACTACCGGAGTACCTACCAGTAATTCTCACCTGCCTTGACCAAGGACTTGGTGTGATGGCTTTCCTAGACACAGCGCGATCTCCACCCCCAATGCCGGGAGAGACGAATCCCCTGCCGATCCGCTCACGTGCCTCCATGTGGCTCGGGACTGTACCCAAAAACTACCTGTTTGCACGACTCCTTTGAGCCGTGGTAGGGTAGAAATCAAAGCACAGTGAGAACTCACACGAGACAAATGACGACCTCAGGTCGATGAACTAACCGTACACATGTCACCAGGGAACTGCTATCTGACGATATGTATAATACCAACTAGCAGGTTCCCGGCGAGTCCTGTCCGGTGTACTCATAACCCAATGAGCACCTGTATACATCTTAGGTGATCCAACTGACACCAGTGGCTTGTGAGACCAGCCACCGCCCCTCGTCGGGGTCTCGACTGTATACACTAGTCTACTCCGGAGTATCGATGCCCTGTCTCGAAACTCCCACGACTAGAGACCACAATTAAAGATGTGCTTATGGACTACCCAACTCTTACGTATATGATCGCCCTCATACTGTTGGTAGTCAAGCAAAATCCTAAGGGCTCTATCATCGTGTAACAATGATCAGTCACCTGAACCTGTACATGACTGATAAAGGCAAACTAGATAGCATATTATCATCTCGAGTAAGACTGTCCTACCGGTATAGGTCCTCCGCAATCATTGCAATCACGTGCCTGCGATCCAATAATTGACTTTGAGGGCACTATATCCAACATATGATGCGATTGGATTAAGGTAGTCGTGCGACATTGTTGACCGTGTTAAGGGTCGTGCGGGTGGGTTTAATTCAATCGGGAAATGACGGGTTGAACTTGACTAGCACTTATGATTTGTTGACCATGTTAAGGTCATATAGCTGCTAGGGGAAAAATATTATTAGGAATTTCAAGAGTTGAAATTTGCAATGAGATTGCATACCTTCTATGAGATAGTTGGATCCCGATACTCGCTGCGAGTAAGAGTTACTCCTGGGAGAGTTTTACACATTACAATTAGCCGATCAAGTAGGTGTCTAGAAAGGTGTCAACGGGGTTACGCCCCTGGGAAAACGTGGTTTACTTTAATTAGGTCCGTGCGATAGCGTGGGGAACCTCCCTCAAAGTACCAGCACTGGCCTGGCTGAAAGATTGGCGAACTTGTAGGGTGTAATTAATCCCGGCTAGTCTTTCCTTTTAGGGTTTGAAGGAAGATTTGACTAAAACAGTGGGAGACATCCTGATTAGATATATTAATAACCAATCTAAATCTTGCAAGAGCATACGCTGAGTGTTTTCTTCTCTCTCTCTCTCCAGGTAGCGACCGTGTCACGCCTTAATCAAGATAATAAAACGGATGTATTGACCGAACCCGCTTGTTATACTGAGCTGGGGAACGTTGGTCCCGCTCCAGCTTATAATTGTTATAAGACAGAGCAGGATATAGGGGATTACCAGAATTCCCGTGCCGCCCAAACGAAGAAAGTGCATGCTGATGCATCTTCTTCGGGTGTGTTCATTACACAGAACTGTTTCTCAATATCCTTTACGTCCTGAGTATTTGATACCGAATCAGGATCCCACATATGTAATTTGTTACATGAGCTACAGATAGGTAGAGAACTGAGAACGGGTGATAAATTTCATGAGATAGAAACGGTGCAAGTGTTGCAGCCAAGTCTGTTGGTAGTTATCACTCTGTATTAACAAATACATTGATTCTGAACGAATGTTATTAGATACCAAACCTGATATACAACATCATATCAGTCTCTTTATTAGTAAAGAAGGATATAATTTTGTATTGTTGGATAATGTTTTGAACATTTCCTTTATCAAGAGTTGATCGGTTCAGGCACGTTATCTAAAAGCATAGACGTTCTAAATCAAACCACAGTTCTTAGTATACAGAACACATACAAGAGGAAGAGTTCAGAAATGAACAAATCCTTCTTGAGGTATTATAGACTAGGTCATATCAATGTGACCTGACTAGCTGAAGTTACATTTAGATGCATATTTAAATCTGTTTGAATTTACATCTTGTGAAACTTGTCGGTCATGTCACAAAGATAAGATGACCACAGCTCTGTTTATGGAAACAGAGAAAGAGTTAGTGAACTCTTGGGATTGATACATGATGATGTATGTAAGGTCTCCTGTCTACACATACCAGGACCGGTTCTTTGTACTTCATTATATTCACCGATGGTCTCTCAAGATTCACACATGTGTTCCTGTTGAAACACAAGTCTGAACCTTTTGAGAAATTCAATGAATATAAGTTAGAAGTAGAGAACCAAAAACGGGTATAAGTATTATGTCCTTTGATAAGATCAGGGAGGAGAATACTTGAGCACGGAATTCCTGGACTATTCTAAAGGAGAATGAGATTCTCTCTCAGCATTACTCCGTATACACCATAGCACGATGGTATATCGGGGCGGGGCAATAACACCCTATGTAATATGGTGTGCTCTATGATGAGTACTACTGAGTTTCCTATTTTCTTTTGGGAGTTATGCACTTGAGAAGCTGCATATCTATTGAATAGGGTTCAAATCAAATCAGTTGCCTACCACTTCATATGTGATATGGAAAGGGAAGAGCCCATATCTTAAGTTTGTTAAGATTTGGGGTTGTCCGGCCTATGTCTAAAAAGCAAAATCCGAACAAGCTCGAGGCAAAGTCAGTTTTGTAGAAGTTTGTTGGATATCCCAAGCATTCGTAAAGGAATATCTTCTACTAAACTGAGGAACAAAAGATGTTTTGTTTCTCAAAAATGCCACCTTTGTGAAGGGAATTTCTTGTGAAGAAATTAGTGGTCATAAGGTAGAACTGGAAAGAGTTCCATCTATACAAACTGCAACTGATGATTTGGTAGAACCAAAGGATTCAATAGTTTCCAATGAACCTCAGCCTCTCCGCCGATCTAGTAGGGTTCCTCACCCACTTGAGAGATACTTCGATTTCTCTATGACAGTGAGAGCGAGGATTGCATCATGAGATGATGACCCAACTTATTTCGAGCAGGCCATCAGGAGTGGGACTCTGTAAGACTGGCTGGATGCTTAGCGATCTGAGATGGAATCCTTATACACCAACAAAGTATGGACTTTGGTTACTTTATCTGAAGGGTTAAATTGCCATCAGGAGCAAATATATCTTGAGAAGATTACTTGGTGTACATGGAAAAGTTGAGACTTTCAAAACCATGCTTAAAGTCCATCCAGATCCTACTTGCCACGGCTACATACCATGACTACGATATCTGGCGGTTGGGTGTCATGACTGCTTTTCTAAATGATAATTTAGAAGAGAGCGTCTATAAGTACAAAGCCAGAGGGCTTCGTAGACAGTGGGAGCAGAGGAAATGTGAGCAAGATGATTTATATGATAAATCAGGCATCGCGGAGTTGGAACGTCTGTTTTGATGTAGTAGTCAAAGAGTTTGACTTCATCAAAATGGTAGATGAACCTTGTATATACAAAAAGGTAGTAAGGAGTATGGTAGTGATCCTCGTAGAGTACGTGGATGACATACTCTTGATAGGAAAGGAGTTTTCTATGCTACGCTCGGTCAATCTCCGCTTATCACAAGAATTCTCCATATAGGATCAAAGCGATACCTCCTAAATCCTGGGTTTTGGATCTATGAGATAGATCTAATTGGATGTTAGGATTCTCACTAGTTGTAGTGAGATGGTATCAATCGATCCTGGGGAGAATCACTGGAAAGGTTCCAGGGTGATAAGGACGACTGAATGTCAGTCGCAGGCATTGTCTTTACCCTCAGTGGAGGGATGGTATGTTGGAAGAGTTCCAAGCTAGATACCGTGACTTACTAGACGATTAAAGGCAAGATACATCATTACCAAGGATGCTACCAAAGAGGCAATCTGGATATATATAAGTTCATGAGATGAATTTTGTTCCAACCATTGTGTGACAATGGAGTAATGGCTTTGGCCCAGGAACGCCTGTCCCATCAGAAATCTAGATATAATTCTTAGGCAGTATCACTTGATCATGGAGATGGTTGATCTCCAGGGAGATCGAGGTTAGGAAAGTAGACACAAAGAAC
Source organism: Agapanthus africanus (assembly GCA_030015575.1). Lineage (NCBI taxonomy): Eukaryota > Viridiplantae > Streptophyta > Magnoliopsida > Asparagales > Amaryllidaceae > Agapanthus > Agapanthus africanus. The sequence goes on from JASDDO010000014.1 coordinate 217,893,853, forward strand.
AACAGCGCGGATCCACTTACAAAGGCCTTTTTCCCAGTAGAGACTTTTATGGGATGGTTGAGTATGAGATACTTCAACCACAGTTAATTGTTGGGTGTGCGATACCACAACAGATGGCCCTAGTGCAAGTGGGAGATTGTTAGTTATATGTATGCCCTAGAGGCCATTACTGTATATACGATGTATATTGTAGTGGATGCTTGGACATATATAGGGAGGACTTTCTTGCTTGACATGATAGTATGCTATCTGGTTGCTCTTTATCTTAACATATACTCTGATTGTCTCTATGTTACATGTTGATAAAGTCCTCAGGATATGTACTCCACTACTGGGACTATGATGAGATCATACTAGTGGGGCCATGGTAGTCGACGAGTACATCCCATAACTGTTCCTAGTCGTGGGAGTACCGAGACAGGGCATCGATACTCCAGAGTAGACTAGCGTATGCGCTTCTTGACCCATATGATGGGCGATGGATGATCCCATATCCATTGGTGTTTGACATCAGAGAAGGTATACGGGTGCTCAGTGGAGACTGGGTACACTGGACGGACTCGCCGAGAACTCCCAGATGGTATTATACCTCACGTCAGATGGCAGTTCTCTGGTGACACTGGTACAGGTTAGTCTGTAGACCCGAGATCGTCATAGAGTCTTGTGTGATTCCCACTGTGCTTTGATTTCCATCATACCACGTCCAAGAGGGCGTGCAAAAAGGTGGCTTTTGGGTACAGTCCCGAATCACATGGAGGCAATGAGCAATAGGAGGGGATTCGTCTCTCCCGGTATAGGGAGCTGATGTTGCGCTGTGTTCGATTGGCTATAACTGGAAATCCCTGGCCAGGGTTGCTGAGATTTACTGATAAGTGTTATCGGTAGTTTCTCGAACTATTATAGACCTCTTATCGACACGACTTATCAAGCTACTGGTGTCTGACATTTACCACCCCTAGGCGAGATATGCGACATATCAGAAGCAAAGACCGGACTGTACGGGAGTGTTACTGATTGGATTCACGGGAGAAAGTATAGGCTTGCTTGTTGATCTTCTGATCGCTCAATACCTGGGTGGCTGTTACGTTTAGCTGACTGCTTGCAGCTTGTGGGTGTTTGATATGATCATCACCTACTGCCGGCGTATTGACGATTCTTTAGAGTCCTACACAGAGGTTTCTTGGCTCAGGCAAAACGGAGTAGGAGCACATATATGATATGTTCGGGACCGATAACAATACGTGTATGAGATACCGTATTAGATTCTCGCGATATGTGATATCGGCCGGGTATATGTGATATAGCCGGGCCATCGGATCAAGTGTTGATTCGATGAACTGATACAGATTATATTAGTCGGTTATTTGTGAAATAGCCGGATTATCGGATCAAGTGTTGATTCGATAATTTAATGTATAATTATATATTTGATATATTAAATTACATTAACTAATATAAGCTCACTAAAAAATTCTTTTTCTCACTCGGGTAATACATTGATATATATGCGATATATGTTAATTGTATTATTTTATTTTGTTACAAAATATATTATATATGTGATATATAATATTGTAACATGTTAGGGTTATTAATGCAACATGATTAGTGGATATTAAACATGATTAAGTTTTGATTTGGGTTAATTTTTCTAGAAGTTTCTAGAAGCTTTTTGTTTTGTTTTTGCAAAGATATTTTGTAAAGATATTTTTGTAGATATTTGTTAACCCAAACCAACCCTTGACCATGGTTAAGTCTCTACTTGGGTTAAGTTATCATACTTAACCCATGGTTGCATTTCTAACCACACTACACATTCATTATTCATCACAAAAGAGTTAGCTTCTTCTTCTTCCTTCTTGCTTGAAAAGCTTTCTAGCTTTTTGAGAGGTGATGAAAATGAGTGAGATTGAGAAAATAAATGAGAGCTAAATTCCAACTTCATCATCCTAATCTATCCTAGCCATTTAGATTAGGGTGTTGACTTCATTAGTGAGTGAGAGCTTGTGTTAAAGAGACTTCAATGTAGATCATCTTTGTTATCGAAGATCGGAAGAAAGCTTGCATCTTTCATTTGTGGAGCCTCTCTAGAGTCCGGATTCTTGATGATCGCAGCGAAGGGACCTCAACACGGAGCTTATGAAGTGAAGGACCTGACTACAAAGGTTGTAATCCCAAACTCTTATATGTTAAAGTGTTTAACATGCTTTGTTTCGCCTAATCTCTAGTTTAAAGATCTTGGTTAGGGTTGTTCGGCACGTCTAAATTTTGAATCGGGTATGGTTGATGCCTTGTAGAACCTTGTGAGAGTGCCTAGTAACCCTACAACCTGTTCCACCGGCATTGCGAAGATGGAGGCCTCTTGGGGCCCGTAAGTTACTCCTCCAAACGGGGCGGAGCGGGAGTTGTTGTTGCAGTTGGTGCAGCTGGAAGCCATTGATGTCATTTTCTCTTCTGCGTAGGAGCAAGACACCAAATCTTAGTACCTCAAATCCAGGGGCAACCATATTAAACCAGATTCGTTCGCGAACACGACCCACGAAGTATGGAGTGGAAAGAGGAAAAGGTCCCACCGGGCGTGCCAGAATCTGTTCACCACCGAAAGCCAAGAAAGATAAACGTCTTGCCTGAATTTGGGAGCAGATGCTATTTGGTTTTATCCGTCCACCTCTCTGAAGATGCCAAGTTGATTTATGGCACCATATATCGGAGGTTTGGACGGATGCGGCCGTTGTAGAAGACTTCGTCAGATTCCCCCTCATTGTGAGGGGTTTTTGATTGTGGGGACGCTCTTCCCTGCAGGAGCAAGCCCCTGCAGTTAATTACGTTACCGCATCATGGTAACCACTTTCTCCTGCTACAGAAGGTCACTTCGGGTCGTGTGTGTTTGTTTTATTTTTTTGGTTTTGGTTGCCCTTGGATTGTATACGGAGACTAATTTGTGCTGTCGCCCTGTCACGCCCCGCTTCCCAGTGTACGGCGAAGTGGACGCGACGAGGTCCGCTACGTATGTACTCAGAAGTACATACGCTAAGCGTAGCTAAGCAATATAAAATAATCACAAGAGACAAATGATATTGAAATAACATCAACTTTTATTAATAACATTCTTTGTACAATGCAGGAAAAGAAAATACAACTGGAATGAAAAGCAATGCCTAAACAGTGGCATAACAGAAAATGAAATAAACTGAAAAGAACAAGGTACAGTATCTAGAGCTCTGGGTCTTCCTGGAACTGCTCCAAATCTTCACCGGTGGGCTCGATCTCAGCTTGGTCCAACGCACCTAACGACATTCAAAGAAGAAAGAATAGAATGTCGTCAGCGAACAGATCGCTCGGTAAGTCCCAAAGAATAAGGAGAATGAGAATGACAGAGTAACAGTATATATTTTCTAAAGTGTTATATTGTCGGATATTATGAAATATTGTATAACGCTGTTGTTTGTAGCTTGGTACAGAAGGATGCCAGTGTATACGAGGGGGATCTCTATATGCTAGAGATCAGGGCAAAAGAAAAGTACAAGGAACCGTTATGCCACGGTACAACAGCAATAGGATTCAGGTTAGGTGTCTTAATCTGACCACCTCGTGCCACCTTTAACACCTTCCGTACCAATCTACCCCTTAAACCCCGTAGTGTTTTAACAGTATTGTAGTATTGGAATATGTAAATTGAGTGACTGACCAAAACCATGATATCAGTAAGCATGTTGTAACTGTATAATCAGGTAAATGGAATATCAGGATAATGGATGAATATCCATGGTTTGATTCAGTCAAAAAGAATATATTGTTAACTGGATTCAGGGTTTCATGTATTCAAATTGTGTTGGAATATAAAAGAATATAGATTGACTTGAATCGTATTCAAGTCAGAAACAGTCAGACTTTAACCCGAGTCAGACTAAAAGAAGATAATTTGAAGTTCAATATTAGCTAGGGGCCTTATTGTAATTTGTAAAACTTGAGGGTGTTTTATGTAAAAATACTTTTGTATAGTTTCAAAATACACCTCAAGTATTTAATAATCGTCTTTATTGTTATAATGAATGTGAATTTTATTTGTGTTATTCCAGTGAATATATCCTAATCAAAGTATTAATTGTTTTATCTGAAATTCATGGTATTTTAGTGTAACTTTTAATCTTGTAATTTTTTTTAGAAAAATGTGGAAACTTTATATTATGATAAAATAGGTGTTTAAATGATAATTATATATATATTAACACATGAATAATTTTATATAAATATTTTATTAAAAAAAATTCTCATTTTCCCTAAATATCGTATTTTGAACCTTTCGAGACCGAATGCTCCTTGCAGAGGTCTGAATCTCGCACTACTAGCCTGCCGGTGCACGATGAACCATACTATCCCTAACAGGTTCCCCAAAAGTGGGTTGTAGCGGCGCTTTGCTTAGGTTTAACAAATACTTTTCATTTGGGAAAACGGTTTTATAAATATAAGGTATTTATTTGCAAAAAGTATAGTTTTCCGTATTTTAGTTGTTAGGGTTTCCTAAGGCAACTAGCCTATTTCTAAGGTCTAAACGATGAATCATTAGAAGCCACAAATCGCCTCTTCACCGTCAATTGCGGCCAGGTAAGTGCCAGGTAAGTGGGAAGGAACCACAGTCGTGGGCCTAATTAAAAACCACTAGCCTTAGACACACTTACCTAGGCACCACAAGACAGTTTAGATAAACGATCGATGTCCATGACCAATCGTGCTTTCATTTTATTTAGAAATGTTTACAACTTAAAGATTTCAATAAAGATTATAAAGATTAGGGTATTTTAGTGAAAAGTCCTGTAATTTCGTATTCTGTGTTTTGATATTTATCAATTAGGGTTATATTGAGTGTGTGTAGAGGTAGTTCATTACCTCGTGACTTATTTTAAGTTTTGGTGAAGTTTAAAGGTAAAACATGACATGTTAAAGTTGAAGGTATTAACGCGCAAGAATACGGTATTCGAAAACGTTATCATTTTATGTGTGAAATTTTATTCAAATTAGGTTCTACAAGTTTAGTGATCAAAATAAACATATTTAGGAGTGAGGTAATTAATTAAACTAAGAAAAATGAACTTCATGGTATTTTTATGGAAAGAATACGGTTTTGCAAAGAAGTTATCATTTCATGTGAAAAAGTTTGATTAAATTGGTTTATGGGTGATTAATAGTCAACATGAATATGGGTAGATAATATGTATTAGGTGACAAGTGGAAATTTATAGAAAAACCGAATCGGAAATCGGTTTGTCCGATTTCCGTCGGGTTCCAAAAAGTCGTATTTTTACCTTAAAGAAAAGGGAGATAGAAGAGGTGGGGCTTACGGTTTTGGACAAGCTAAGGAAGCTAAGGGATGTGGTGGTTGTCGATTCATCGAAAACGTCGCGAAGGTTCTGATCCGGTCGCCGGAATCCGTCGTCGATTTCGGCAGCGCTTCGCTTCTTGCTCTTGTACCGAGTTCTTGAGAATTTGAGAGAGTATACTTAGAGTTGTGAGGGGAAAAGGTAGGGGATAGGGGTCTTTATATAGGGCTAGGCTAGGGTTAAGGTTTGGATTAAAAATATTAAAAAAAAATATTAAAAAAACATTAAAAATTCATTAAAAATCATTAAACCTAGGAGTAAAAGGGATTTATTGGCCAAATCAAAACCGATCAAGGTATAATAAGTATGCAAGAGGGTTGACCAAGTCAAGAGCCAACTTTTCTCAGTTGGTGACTCAGCCGTCCGGCCAAGTCCGGCCGGATCGGCCGGACCGAGTCGGCCGATTCGCCGGCCGGCGGTGCCGAGTCGGGCCGAGTCAAGGGTCCAATGGCCGGGGGTTTTCCTGAGGAACAACTTGGTATTTTTACTTTTTGTTGTCCAGTACATATTTTGGAAGTTATGGCCTTTTTACCGTTGACTTCCAAAAAAAATTAAAACAAAATAAATACAAAAATAATGTGGGGCATGGGATTTGAACTCCGGTGGCTTGGTTCAGCAGTGCAAGGTATTACCAATGAGCTACAAGCTCCTTCTTGTAATTATTGTGGTTTTTAATTACTTAAACTGATAGCAGTAAGAATAAATACTCCTAGTATACATTAAATTTAAAGTAATTTCTTGTACACTAAAAATGGAGTTATTTCATTCTTGTTGCTTGTAATTAAAAACAAAAATAATTACCTAAATCTTGTGCTCAGGCTTAAATACCCCTTTGTGGATTTTTAAAAAATATTTTGAAAAAATTTGTATAGGAAAAAGTGTATAAAAAATTTAGGGTTGTTACATTCTACCCTACTTATAAAAATTTCATCCTCGAAATTTATAAAAGGAAAGTGTAATAGTGCAAAGAAGTTTGGTGGTTGTGGTATAGATAGTGTATAAATAACAAAGAGATACAAGGGTGAAAAAGGCTTACCGGTGTTACCTTGACCTACAGTCTCGGTTTCTACGGCTTCCAATGTGAAGGTCTGTCGCCGTGGTACATTCCTTCTGGCTGGAGGCACATTCTGCCTTTGGGGCCTGTTTCTCTGCCCTCTAGACATGTCCCTCATTGCCTGTTGGAATTGGCGAGTAGGCTGTGCAGGTGGTGGAGCAGGTAGTGCAGGACGAGTTGCAGGAGCCTGGATGGTTGGCCGCTGCGGTTGGTTGGTGTATGTGTGAGATGAGTTGCTGTTGTAAGGACAGTTCCCAATTCCGTGGTTGGATGCGCCACAAATTAGACACAGGCCTTTTGCGCACCTACAGTCCTTCCACAAATGTCCCTTTCTATGGAAGTAATGGCAAATTTCTTCAGTCCTCCTGGGTTCAAACAATGGCCTGGAAGAGGCTCCACCTGCCATCTGGTTGGCAGGGCGCTTGACTCCGGCAGACTGAGGTCTGCCCCTATCTTTTATTACTGCCTCATAACTGCGGGCAGCTTCTAGAGCTTCCTCGTGAGTCAAGAACTTTCCTGTGGCTAGAGCATCCTTAACCTCTGTGTCCAAACCTTGCTGAAAACGACGGTCTCTGATCTCGTCCGTCGGTATCAAGTGTGCCGCGAATCGGCTCAACATGGTGAACTCAGCATCGTATTCATCTACCGATTTGTCCCACATTGATCCTTGCTGTAGATGAATAAACTGCTGCTCCATTGCAAACCTGGCAGTCACAGGGAAATATTTCGCGTCGAACTTCTCGCGAAATGTCTTCTATTCAATCGACTGTGCCAGACGGGTCTCTTCTGCCTTCCACCAATTGCGAGCGTTATCCGTGAGCTGTAGCTTTGCTACATGGACCCAAGCGTGGTCTGGCACTTGAGCTGCGGCCAGATCGTCTTCGATGCTTTGTGCCCATTCTTCCGCTTCAAGAGGGCTTCCTTTACCAGAGAACTGCTTTGGGTGCAAAGCCCTGAATTGCTTTACTCCCGGTGCATCGGTCTCAGGACGGTTCAAAAGTTGTTGCTGTCCCTCGAGAAGACTGCGGATTGCCTCAAATAGCATCGTTTGCTCAGTGGGTGGTGCAGGAACAGCGGGTGTAAGAGGTAGTGCTGAAGGGGTGTTGTTGACGTTGGTGCTGGTGTTGTTCGGGGAATCCATAACCCTGAAGAAGAATTTGGGTTAGGACAGATTCAAACACATGATAAGATTCAAGGAATAGAAGTTTGCAAGATTCAAGGAACATGAATTGTAAAGAATGTTTTAGTTGCTGGTTCTTGTGTTATATTGCTTAGGTTGTTAACACAGACCAGAACTGCATGACAGGGATTCATACAGCTCTGACCTGCATGGGCCACCAACAAAACCTGTCACGCCCCACTTCCCAGTGTACGGCGAAGTGGACGCGACGAGGTCCGCTACGTATGTACTCAGAAGTACATACGCTAAGCGTAGCTAAGCAATATAAAATAATCACAAGAGACAAATGATATTGAAATAACAGCAACTTTTATTAATAACATTCTTTGTACAATGCAGGAAAAGAAAATACAACTGGAATGAAAAGCAATGCCTAAACAGTGGCATAACAGAAAATGAAATAAACTGAAAAGAACAAGGTACAGTATCTAAAGCTCTGGGTCTTCCTGGAACTGCTCCAAATCTTCACCGGTGGGCTCGATCTCAGCTTGGTCCAACGCACCTGACGACATTCAAAGAAGAAAGAATAGAATGTCGTCAGCGAACAGATCGCTCGGTAAGTCCCAAAGAATAAGGAGAATGAGAATGACAGAGTAACAGTATATATTTTCTAAAGTGTTATATTGTCGGATATTATGAAACATTGTGTAACGCTGTTGTTTGTAGCTTGGTACAGAAGGATGCCAGTGTATACGAGGGGGATCTCTATATGCTAGAGATCAGGGCAAAAGGAAAGTACAAGGAACCGTTATGCCACGGTACAACAGCAATAGGATTCAGGTTAGGTGTCTTAATCTGACCACCTCGTGCCACCTTTAACACCTTCCGTACCAATCTACCCCTTAAACCCCGTAGTGTTTTAACAGTATTGTAGTATTGGAATATGTAAATTGAGTGACTGACCAAAACCATGATATCAGTAAGCATGTTGTAACTGTATAATCAGGTAAATGGAATATCAGGATAATGGATGAATATCCATGGTTTGATTCAGTCAAAAAGAATATATTGTTAACTGGATTCAGGGTTTCATGTATTCAAATTATGTTGGAATATAAAAGAATATAGATTGACTTGAATCGTATTCAAGTCAGAAATAGTCAGACTCTAACCCGAGTCAGACTAAAAGAAGATAATTTGAAGTTCAATATTAGTTAGGGGCCTTATTGTAATTTGTAAAACTTGAGGGGTTTTATGTAAAAATACTTTTGTATAGTTTCAAAATACACCTCAATTATTTAATAATCGTCTTTATTGTTATAATGAATGTGAATTTTATTTGTGTTATTCCAGTGAATATATCCTAATCAAAGTATTAATTGTTTTATCTGAAATTCATGGTATTTTAGTGTAACTTTTAATCTTGTAATTTTTTTTAGAAAAATGTGGAAACTTTATATTATGATAAAATAGGTGTTTAAATGATAACTATATATATATTAACACATGAATAATTTTATATAAATATTTTATTAAAAAAAATCTCATTTTCCCTAAATATCGTATTTTGAACCTTTCGAGACCGAATGCTCCTTGCGGAGGTCTGAATCTCGCACTACTAGCCTGTGGGTGCACGATGAACCGTACTATCCCTAACAGGTTCCCCAAAAGTGGGTTGTAGCGGCGCTTTGCTTAGGTTTAACAAATACTTTTCATTTGGGAAAACGGTTTTATAAATATAAGGTATTTATTTGCAAAAAGTATAGTTTTCCGTATTTTAGTTGTTAGGGTTTCCTAAGGCAACTAGCCTACTTCTAAGGTCTAAATGATGAGTCATTAGAAGCCTCAAATCGTCTCTTCACCGTCAATTGCGGCCAGGTAAGTGCCAGGTAAATGGGAAGGAACCACAGTCGTGGGCCTAATTAAAAACCACTAGCTTTAGACACACTTGCCTAGGCACCACAAGACAGTTTAGATAAACGATCGATGTCCATGACCAATCGTGCTTTCATTTTATTAAAAGATTTTATTTAGAAATATTTACAACTTAAACCTTTCAATAAAGATTATAAAGATTAGGGTATTTTAGTGAAAAGTCCTGTAATTTCGTATTCTGTGTTTTGATATTTATCAATTAGGGTTATATTCATTGTGTGTAGAGGTAGGTCATTACCTCGTGACTTATTTTAAGTTTTGGTGAAGTTTAAAGGTAAAACATGACATGTTAAAGTTGAAGGTATTAACGCGCAAGAATACGGTATTTGAAAACGTTATCATTTTATGTGTGAAATTTCATTCAAATTGGGTTCTACAAGTTTAGTGATCAAAATAAACATATTTAGGAGTGAGGTAATTAATTAAACTAAGAAAAATGAACTTCATGGTATTTTTATCGAAAGAATACGGTTTTGCAAAGAAGTTATCATTTCATGTGAAAAAGTTTGATTAAATTGGTTTATGGGTGATTAATAGTCAACATGAATATGGGTAGATAATATGTATTAGGTGACAAGTGGAAATTTATAGAAAAACCGAATCGGAAATCGGTTTGTCCGATTTCCGTCGGGTTCCAAAAAGTCGTATTTTTACCTTAAAGAAAAGGGAGATAGAAGAGGTGGGACTTACGGTTTTGGACAAGCTAAGGAAGCTAAAGGATGTGGTGGTTGTCGATTCATCGAAAACGTCGCGAAGGTTCTGATCCGGTCGCCGGAATCCGTCGTCGATTTCGGCAGCGCTTCGCTTCTTGCTCTTCGTACCGAGTTCTCGAGAATTTGAGAGAGTAGACTTAGAGTTGTGAGGGGAAAAGGTAGAGGATAGGGGTCTTTATATAGGGCTAGGCTAGAGTTAGGGTTTGGATTAAAAATATTAAAAGAAAATATAAAAAAACATTAAAAATTCATTAAAAATCATTAAACTTAGAAGTAAAAGGGATTTATTGGCCAAATCAAAAACGATCAAGGTATAATAAGTATGCAAGAGGGTTGACCAAGTCAAGAGCCAACTTTTCTCAGTTGGTGACTCGGCCGTCCGGCCAAGTCCGGCCGGATCGGCCGGACCGAGTCGGCCGATTCGCCGGCCGGCGGCGCCGAGTCGGGCCGAGTCAAGGGTCCAATGGCCGGGGGTTTTCCTGAGGAACAACTTGGTATTTTTACTTTTTGTTGTCCAGTACATATTTCGGGAGTTATGGCCTTTTTACCGTTGACTTCCAAAAAAAAATAAAACAAAATAAATACAAAAATAATGTGGGGTATGGGATTTGAACTCCGATGGCTTGGTTCAGCAGTGCAAGGTATTACTAATGAGCTACAAGCTCCTTCTTGTAATTATTGTGGTTTTTAATTAGTTAAACTGATAGCAGCAAGAATAAATACTCCTAGTATACATTAAATTTAAAGTAATTTCTTGTACACTAAAAATGGAGTTATTTCATTCTTGTTGCTTGTAATTAAAAACAAAAATAATTACCTAAATCTTGTGCTCAGGCTTAAATACCCTTTTGTGGATTTTTTAAAAATATTTTGAAAAAATTTGTAGAGGAAAAAGTGTATAAAAAATTTAGGGTTGTTACACGCCCGTAGGGCATGGATTAGTCCAAATCCGTATTTTCTTAGATTTGGGTTTAGTTTGATTTAAGGATCGTTAATCTAGTTCGAGATTAAGATCAACTTAAATATTCGTTAAGGAAACGTTATTCCGATATTGGACTAAGATCTACTTAACGGGGGTTCAGGATCATTTTTAATCCAACGAAAGAACATTTGGGCTCTATCGTTTTAGTTTAGGGACGTTACTGTCCACATATCATCATTTTTCTAGGGTGAGGGTTTAGTTTAAGGACGTTGCGGTCCATGGTTGGTTTAAGGACATCATAGTCCATAGAGTTTAGTTTAGGGACGTTGTTGTCCATTGGGTTTAAGGACATCATAGTCCATGTTTAAGGACATCATAGTCCATAGAGTTTTTGGTTTAAGGACAACATAGTCCATAAAGTTTTTGGTGTAAGGACATCATAGTCCATAGAGTTTAGTTTAAGAACGTTGCGGTCCATTGGGTTTAAGGACATCATAGTCCGTTTAAGGATACCATAGTCCATAGAGTTTATTTTAGGGACGTTGTGGTCCATTGGATTTAAGAACAACATATTCTATGTTTAAGGACATCATACCCCATAGAGTTTTTGGGTTAAGGACATCATAGTCCATAGAGTTTAGTTTAGAGACGTTACGGTCCATTGGGTTTAAGGACATCATAGTCCATATTGTTTTGGCTCGTTGATTTGGGGGTGCGCCAAGAGTTATTGGTTATTGGGACCCTCCACCTCTCTTAAGACGTTGAAAAATTACAATGACATATATCAGAGATGTGGAGAGATGTACCCTTGAACCAAATTCCAAATCGAGGAGTTATCAGTTCTGGGCATAGAGGCTCGGTTTGCTTGGAGATTTAATCTCAGAAGGAACTTAACTAATTTGAGGTTGAAGTTGGTTCCTTTAGTGTTAAACACTAAAGTATTTTTAGTGCTCACGTGCTCACACGTGATACTCTAAGGCAGTGTTAAACACTGATGTTGAAGGCGCTCACGTGTGGCACATGAGGCTCTAAAGCAGTGTTGAACACTGGAATCTGGGGTCGCTCACATGTTGCACGTGATGCTCTTGGAAGTTGGCGTTGTTCGCTTGGGTTTATTCCTTTTTTCTATACATGTAAGTGTTAAACACCTAAGTCTTGCAACCATCACGTGTAGACACGTGAGGCGCCACTAAGTTAGACACTGCCTCCTTTGAATTTATCTTCCTATTATTTTCTAAGTTCTAAGTACTATTGGAGATCACGTGAGATCACGTGACTCAATCTCAGTTGTTCCTTTTTGTTTCTCAGAGATGGTCACGTAGGACACGTGATCCGTTGTTATAACATGGGGCTCTCGATCTAGGTCTTGAGAACTTCAAGTCCTTTTTATAAGAATTAAATTCTCATGTAGGGTTAAACCCTAGCTCTATCAGAGGAATTAAATTCGTATATCTTTGGAAGAATTAAATTCTTCAAACCTAGTTCTTTCCTATAAGTCTTGGGACTGCATAACAGAATCTCCCCGATGAGAATTAAATTCTCAACTTGTTGGGGGATCTGCTTCTGCAGATCTCAACCAGAGGAAGAACTAAATTCTTTTTTGAAAGAGTTAAACTCTTATAAAAGGTGATAAAAATGATCTCTGTGTCTTTTTCTCACCTAGGGTTTCTTTTTCTCTAAAGAGAACCCCTCTTCTTTTTTTGTTTTCTCCAATCTTATGGGAGGGTCCCCTCTTTTTCTCTGTATCCTCTCTGTCTTCAGTCTCGAGTCTTTTATATAGCAGGGGCAAGTTTATTAATTTTTGTTAAGGAAATCTCTCATTGAGAGATTTTTTATTAATTCGGGTATTTTATCCACCGTTGGATCTTTGATCCAGGAACCCCTGTTTTGCAGAAGACATTTTTCTTGTTTTTAACAAGATTGGAAAAATATTTCCAAAATAGGGTTCTGATCCCTTTTATATAGAATTTAATTCTATCGGCTCAGAAGGCATTATGAATCCTCACGTGTAGAACGTGACCCAATGGCACTAGGCCGGTTTGCCTAAATGCAGCAGTCCTAGAGAAGAGCATCACGTGTTAGCACGTGATGCGCCTTCTTCCTGTTATCTGTTTCATGAAGGCGCCTATATACTTTGTATATAGATGCTCACGTGTGGCACGTGAGGCTCAACTTCAGCCTTATTTGTGTAACATTTCAGAAAATATAAAATATTATTTTTGGAATTTAATATTAAAATAATATATTTCCCGAAAACTGCCCGATTTGCGAAATTGGGGTTTTCGAAAAAGGGTATAAATATATACCAATATTTTTGAAAGAATTGGAAATTAAAATGATTTATTCATTTAAAATATATTTAAAGGATTTGGCATTTTTAAAATTTATTATATGCAGTTTCGATAAAAATCCGATTAGTGCACTGCTAATTGCGATTAAGTCAAATCTGTGTTTCTACAGTTTTCATGGTTAGTGCACCATGACATGTTTCATTTGGTTACATATTGTTTCATTTCATTTGGGTTATGTGTGATGGTTTATTGGTGGTGAGAAAAGAAAAGAAAAGCTAAAAGGGGACATAATGATTAGGGTAGGTATACTTTTATGAGAGAGAGAAGTGTAAGAATAATAATGAGAGAGAGAAAGGGGGCTGATGCCATGACTTATTTCCCCCATCATTTTCATCTCCCTCTTCATCTTCCTCAACTCCACTTCCTTCCACCTTTAAGCCCTAGATCCATCTCCATATAATCCCCAAAACCCTACACTCCTTTCACAAAAATTAATCCCCATCTCTTCCTCTACACTTTGAACCGAGCAAAGTGGGATTTTGATGACATTGGGAAGTTAGTGCTGCCTAGAGGGGACCAAATGAGGTATAACTTATTCCTTTTAGTTTAGTTTTGTACGATGTCGTATTTTAGTGTCGTTTTGTGACATCGACAACCTGCTGTGACCCCGAGACTTGATGGTGAAAACAAACAGTGTGGTAATGTTTTACTTGTAACCCTAAGTGACCACCTGAAGGACGAGACCTATTTGGACGGTTTGGGCCGGCGAGTATGGGGCCAAATCCGGTGACCTCGGGTGGGTAGGAGAGTTAGGGTTTGGGTTTTGTAGGGCAGTTACCTGAAAGTGTTTAAGGGTGTTTGGTCCTACTAGATTTTTCTGTTGTGAAAATAGGTGAAATCTGGGAACAGTTAGGAGTGTTTACATGACCATGGTGACACGTTTCCTGACCTGAGCCATAGATTTGAACCCGATGCATGAGCTTAGGAATTGTTCCGTATCAGTTTTGTGACTTTTAGTGTGCCTATAGGGTATCTGGAGCAACCCATGGGAATTTTGAGAGAAGCAAACAATACTAGCGACCAAATTAAGTCACTAGGAGACCACTCTGACCTGATGAACCCAAAAAGAGACCCCTAGGCCGGCGACCTTGGATTTTAGGTGGGAGTGGTGTTCAGACCATAATATTGCATTATTATATTCCCCATTCTTATTCCTTTTATAAATAAACAGGTGCTTTTGACGCATGTCTGCTACATGTTACAGGTTACAGGTTCTTGGACAGAAAACAGCGAAAGCGATGTAAAGACGATGAAAAAATGGACTTTGACCAACAAATAGAAGGATCTTGATCAAGCCTACATAAAATATAGAGTTCACAAAGTACAAGGCAATGCAAAGTCCAAGATCGCGAAGCCACGGTTAAAGTCCACCATAATTATTCACTGGAAAATCTGGAAGAGAATCAGAAGCCCAATTGATAAAAGAACCAAAGAACCAGAAGCCCCAAGAAACCCAGAACATAGCCCAAAAGTTTCAGCACCCAATCTTTTCAAAGGGCCGCGGAACCGAGGCCCAAGCCTGCCATTGCCGCGGTTCCGCGGCCGTATGGTGCCCGTACTCGAAGAAATTTTTACCAAAATACTTTGGCGGCTCTGAAAAGATTTCCTAAGGGCTATTTTTGTAATTTCAGACATGCGAAACAAATGTAACCTTAGGGTTTCCTATTCTTTATAAATAGGAACTCTAATCATTGTAATTTCTTATGCCTCCTTTTAATAATAAATTCAGAATTCTTGTGGAGAGCATCGGTGCCTCTCTTCAATTCAGAAATTCAGATCTGACAACCCTACATTGATGATTGGAGAAATGCATCTGTAAGTAGATTTAATTCCTCGCTCTAGTTTAGATTTCAATTCTTTGCCCTAGGTAGATTTAATTTCATGCCCTAGGAACTTGTTTAGAGTTAGCTTTGGGGAAGGATTTTGAGAGATGAGATCTCTCATCCCTTTCTTACCTATCATATATTTACAATAGGACTCCATGCATACACCCACCCACTGCGCCCTACGGCACCCTATCCCTAGAGGTAGCGGTGACACCGTAGTGTAAAGGTCCGGTTGCGCGCGTTTTCCATGGAGGTTAGGGTAAGGATCTCTAAAGGAAGGACAAGAACCTAGAGGAAAGAACACCTTCCCGAATGGATCTAATCCCCTTTATTGATAATTACCATAACTTCTCATAGATCTTCATTCGGGTATGAAAGCGTTGAGATTTACTTGCATTTCCAAACCATCCCTAAACCTAACCCTAGCAAGAATAGATCTAGATAATCGTAGATAGAATAATTTAGGTTTTTAGATTTAATAACCAATCCGAACACCTTTCGGAATTAACTCGTTTGCGCGACTAGGAAATTCACAATATCCCTGTGGACCGACCCGTACTCACCGGCTAGCTTCATGCGACGCCGTTCTTGATTGCGGTAATAGAAATAGTTTTTGAGACAAATCAAATGGCGCCGTTGCCGGGGATGGCGTAGAACTTTCCTTTTTGCAATTTCTGGTTAATCTTAAATTAAAAAATCATAAAAATCTAAAAAATCCAAAAATCATAAAAATATATCAATTGTTATTTTTTGGAAAGGGTACTTTGTTGTTTGAATCTTGCAGGAACAATCGAGACAGATCTGGAAATTTCCAGAAAGCAAAACAGAAAACGGGATATCGGAACAAAAGAGATTTTAAACAACGGAACAGCAGAAAAAATTTGGAGTCTCGAACCGCCCAACGTGCCGTGCTTCCGCGGCCAAAACCTACCTTAGGCCGCGGATCCGCGGCCGTCTTGTCACATCAGAGCTTGAAAATTTTTTTGGGGATTCGCACAGTTAACTTGGCCGCGAAACCGCGGTGGGAACCCTCTTTTGCCGCGGAAGGGCGGCGCGCTGGTGACATCATCTTCTGAAAAAATTTCTGTAAGATCCTCTGTTTTTGCTCTGGAAATCTAGATAAATTTTTTCTGAAAAATCCCTGCAAAAATTTTGTGCACTTTAAAAATATATTCCCTTCCATATGACAATCCTGTGCAGGATTTTTTGGGCCCCGCTTAAAATTATAACCGATTGCAAGTAATTATTTTCTGTTGCATATCTTTTATCAAAAATCTTTTTGCAACAATTTCCAAATAAAAAAAAAGAAAAAGGACAAATCTTTTAAAGAAACTTGCAAAAACTTTTGTCGCAAATAAATCCTTGCACCACAACAAACCTTATTTCTTTTCACCCTTTTCTTCTAACATGGGTACCCCATATAATAAATCACTTGCCGAACTTTGTATCCCGAACCTAATTTTGCGTCGTACGTCAATTTGTTCGGTCAATTTAAAGACGATCCTTCCTTGCCTAAAATATCTTTGAAAGATCAAATAAAGACGTCTAGGAGAAACAGTACGACTTTTCAACCCAGCTTGTGTCAACCAAGTCAACCCTTACCACCTCCATATGTTGACACCACTTTTTCGAGTCCTTCTGTCACTCCTAAGCCGATATCCATTGCTGAGCATATTGCTCAGTCTCGCAGCCGATCTTTCACCCCTCTCCACTCATCTAGTTCTAGGGATCCACACGATTATTCACCTTTTTATCTACATGTTGACCCTATCCCTGTCCAATCACCCACTTCCTACCAGTCCTACCCGACCTTCCCACCTCCACTAGACATTGATTCTACACAGCCATTATGGAGTTTCACATATCCAACCAATTTTGAATGTTTTACCGAAACCCCTTTACCACCCAAGTCTAGTTTGGAAAAGTCGTTGGAGGCGTATATCGCAGCAACAAACAAAATGGTTAGGAATGTGGAAGCATCCATGGCCGCCCTTATGCAACCTAGTGAACCGGTAGCTAGTTTCCCGCTAGCTTAAAATTTTTCAATGTATAAGGAGGCGGTTGGACAGAGTGAGAATGAGAGAGGATTTCCAAATCAAACCTACCCATACCCAATTGAATCCAACAACTCCAATTTTCAAACATGTGTCCAAAATAACGAGTTGTGTAATTTTGTAGTGTTTGATTTGCCAAATTGCGAGGAGCCCCTTTCGAGTGAAACCGCACCTAATCTTTTCGATCTTTACACCTCCCATCTAGAACCTAAATCGATAGATATCCATGCTTTTGATGAGGCGTCTAAGAAAATTGATTTTCACTTGATTGAGGATATAGACGCCGCGAATATTTCGGATGATGAACCTGTCGATTTGATTGAAATTTTATGTCCAATTCATCATCCCGAGTCATTAGATGATTCTCCCGAACTTCATATGCGTCTTGATTTTGATGATAATGGCTTGGATGAGTTGAATCTTGAGGAGAATTATAAGAATAGTATTAAAGAGAATTTTGAGGATCATATTGAGGTTGAACTATTTTTGTTTGATGTGTCTGATTTTCCAATTCATCCTCTTGAACCTTTAACTGTTATATCACCCTCCCTCCTTTCTATCGTTCCGACCACGCTTGACGACTGTGAGCTTGAAACCTTTTCCTTTGAATCTGACACAGTTCTCACAGACGATAACACCTACGAGTTTTTCACTTTTTCGGACGATGTTGATGACTCACCGCCCGAGTTTGAGTCCTTTACATTTTCTGATGAGTTAGTTGAACCATCAGACTCGGTTGCTTATAGTAGTTTCAAACCATTAATGGAATCTTTCAAGTTCGAGATAGTTTACTACGGTGAGAATGATACTATCCCTAGTTCACTTCCTTTCGTCTTTCCCATTGTTCTAACCGTACAAGAGACCGTTACGCTTTCATCTCCAATATCAAGTTCGGCGTACCCATGTTTTCTTGCGAATCTTGAGGGATTTGATTCCATTTCACGACGAGTTGATAGATTAGCACAATCAGTTTTCACACTTCGGTCATCATATATTGCGCTAATTTATTCGCTCGATTTACACCCTCAAGATCGTGCTACCCTTCTTTCTCCTTTCCGCCATTCTTCTCCCCCACCGAGACAATATTCTACATTTCTTCCCACACGATCTCGTGTGTTTCTCATTTCTTTCCTCTACACCCCATTATTTCACCAACTTGGTCATTACCACGATAAGATTTTTGAATGGTTGGTGCTAATCTTTGGCTTGTGTAAGGCCAAGCTTAAGTTTGGGGAGGACCTTGTTGTATATATGTATATATATTCTTTGTTTTCTTTTTCTATAAAAAAAATTCAAAACATAAAAAAATAAAAAAAATTGTAAATAAATAAACAGGGGAGTACCGACAACTTTTGACCTTCTTGGTTTAGCATGACAGTGAGGACACTGTCAAGTTCAAGTTTGGGGATATGCTCGGTACGTCTTCTTCCTTCTCATTCATTTGTACATATTTTTGCATTTGCATACTTATTTGAAAACCCATAAAAATTGAAAATTTTCAAAAATTATAAAAATTATTGTATTCAATTTTGGCTTATTTGACTAGAGTATGACAAATAGGTTAACTGGCTACGAACAACTAGATCTTAGACTTAGTAAATTTAAAACCCTAAAAATAACCTTCCTTAAAGTTTAACGGTAGAGAGTATATGTCTTTGTAGTTTATTTAGAAATAGGCAAATTTTGGGTTCACTTTTTGGGCTAAGTTGAAACAAGGGAAGAGTATTGATATTCTTATTAGAGTATAAGTTTGAAAAATAATTCCTAGCTTAAGTCTAGATTCTGAAAATGTATACCTTACAATTTGCACAAACACGCACCTTGAAACTTGGAATAGTAGAAGTGACCTTGAAATGCTCTTGTCTAAAGTCCTTAGTACAATGAAAATAAAAGAAGAAAAAAAGTGTGAATAAAGAATAAAAAAAATGAACACTGGTTTTTGTGATTACTTAAGGCTGTAAAAATAGAAAAATATTTAGCGAGGGTGCTTCATCACCTAGTGCCTTAGACCAACTGGTTTTGGGAGTCACTGCTAAAGCCTTGGGTGTTGCAAGACTAGGAAGCACGCTTTAAAGTGCTAACGCATCTTGTAATCGGTCATTGGTACCTCAAGAAGTATTAACGATCGCATGAAGGATGTGTAAGCAAAATTCATTTAAATTCACCTACTAATAAGTACTTTGGACAACGGACAAGGGTATGATTGCTTGATTTGAATTTCCAAGTGTAGGGGTGATTTATACACACACGTGGGGATATGTGATTGGAGTTTAGATGAGAGAAATGAGTGAAGAATAGAACTTGTATCTTTAGTAGAATTGATAAAAATTCCTAAGTGGAGATGGAACCCTAGAAGGAAAACTTAAGAAATGCCGAAAGCTATGTAAGTCTACAGAACATATATAATCTTAAGTTAAATGATGAGGAAGTGTGAAGAATATGGATGGATAATTTACGAGCCGAAGATAATAGAATTCCTTGTTAGGAAACCTAATTGGAGAATAAAAGTCAATGGGCCGAATTGATAGGATTTTGTGGGTGTAATCCGCTGAAAACCCTCAGGAGACAACACTCCTCCTACTAGGGACACCTAGAGGTTTAACGGCTTGTTGCACGTGCTCAGTGCAATCGCGTTTCCCGGCGAAAGTGCGGTTAGGATTTTTGTGAATAAAAATAAGTTTGCTCGAGGACGAGCAAAAGATAAGTTTGGGGGTATTTGTTCAGACCATAATATTGCATTATTATATTCCCCATTCTTATTATTTTTATAAATAAACAGGTGTTTTTGACGCATGTCTGCTACATGTTACAGGTTACAGGTTCTTGGACAGAAAAAAGTGAAAGCGATGTAAAGACGATGAAAAAATGGACTTTGACCAACAAATAGAAGGATCTTGATCAAGCCTACATAAAAGATAGAGTTCACAAAGTACAAGGCAATGCAAAGTCTAAGATCACGAAACCACGGTTAAAGTCCACCATAATTATTCACTGGAAAATCTGGAAGAGAATCAGAAGCCCAATTGATAAAAGAACCAAAAAAACAGAAGCCCCAAGAAACCCAGAACATAGCCCAAAAGTTTCAGCACCCAATCTTGTCAAAGGGCCGCGGAACCGTGGCCCAAGCCTGCTATTGCCGCGGTTCCGCGGCCGTATGGTGCCCGTACTCGAAGAAATTTTTACCAAAATACTTTGGCGGCTCTGAAAAGATTTTCTAAGGGCTATTTTTGTAATTTCAGACATGCGAAACAAATGTAACCTTAGGGTTTCCTATTCTTTATAAATAGGAACTCTAATCATTGTAATTTCTTATGCCTCCTTTTAATAATAAATTCAAAATTCTTGTGGAGAGCATCGGTGCCTCTCTTCAATTCAGAAATTCAGATCTGACAGCCCTGCATTGATGATTGGAGAAATGCATCTGTAAGTAGATTTAATTCCTCGCTCTAGTTTAGATTTCAATTCTTTGCCCTAGGTAGATTTAATTTCATGCCCTAGGAACTTGTTTAGAGTTAGCTTTGGGGAAGAATTTTGAGAGATGAGATCTCTCATCCCTTTCTTACCCATCATATATTTACAATAGGACTGCATGCATACACGCACACACCGCGCCCTACAGCACCCTATCCCTCGAGGTAGTGGTGACACCGTAGTGTAAAGGCCCGGTTGCACGCGTTTTCCATGGAGGTTAGGGTAAGGATCTCTAAAGGAAGGACAAGAACCTAGAGGAAAGAACACCTTCCCGAATGGATCTAATCCTCTTTATTGATAATTACCATAACTCCTCATAGATCTTCATTCGGGTATGAAAGCGTTGAGATTTACTTGCATTTCCAAACCATCCCTAAACCTAACCCCAGCAAGAATAGATCTAGATAATCGTAGATAGAATAATTTAGGATTTTAGATTTAATAACCAATCCGAACACCTTTCGGAATTAACTCGTTTGCGCGACTAGGAAATTCACAACATCCCTGTGGACCGACCCGTACTCACCGGTTAGCTTCATGCGACGCCGTTCTTGATTGCGGTAATAGAAATAGTTTTTGAGACAAATCAAGTGGCCGGCCACTTGGTGAGGGTAGGGGTCTAGGTTGGTCCAGTAGGTCATATATACTATATACATCACCCTAGACTTGTTTGCTTAGGTTTATTTGACCTGAGTCAAAATCTGGGAGCAGTTTAGTATGACTTAAGCTATGTTTTCCGTATTTTGAAATGCTAATTCTTGATATTTGGTTTTGTATTTTGAAATGCTAATTTTCGGTTCTGAGACGTGTGACATGTGATACCCGATTCGAGTAGGCGGATGAGGCCGATTGCGGGTACATAGTGGACCCGGTATGGTACCCCGGGGCAAGAAAGGGATGCTGTGTATATAGACGGTGAGCCTGGCAGAGGGACTACTATCTACCGGTGATAATATTTGGGCTCGGAGGATATCCGGAGGATACCGACCGGAGTCGAGAGATGATATGGGCCGATCCGGACTGACGGAGCCCAATATATGAGGATTTACGTGCCGATGGTGGGCACGGTTTCCATGATGTTTTTGAGAGTCGATGCTAGGCACTCAGGTTCCATGATTTTGATGTGTCGTGAGGGACACCGTTTATTTACATCCTCATACTTTCATGCACACTCTTTTATGATATTTACGTGCATGCAGACATTGACTATATGGGTGGACGAGATCCACATGCATACATACATTGACTATATGGGTGGACGAGATCTACATGCATACATATATTGATTATATGGATGGACGAGATCCACATGCATACATACCTTGATTATACTGTTGGATGTTATCCACATGCTTATAGGCATTGACTATCTTGTTGGCACACATACCGACCCGGTCACCCTAGATATCATAGTATGTTGCATATAGTGCCCTCTAAGTCAATTATTAGATCGCAGGTACGTGATTGCAATGATTAAGGGAGGACCTATACCGACATGACTGTCTTACTCGAGATGATAGTATGCTATCTGGTTTGTCTTTATCATCATATACATGCTTTAGTTCACTATTGCATGTTGATAGAGCCCATAGGATTCTTGCTTGACTGCCAGCAGTATGATTGCGATCATATACGTGGGAGCTGGGGTCTGTAAGCACATCCTTAAAAGTGTCCCTAGTCGTAGGAGTTTCGAGACAGGGCATCGATACTCCAGAGTACACTAGTGTATACAGTCGAGACCCCGACGAGGGGCGATGGCCGGTCTCACAAGCCATTAGTGTCAGTTTGTTCACCTATGATGTATACAGGTGCTCATTGAGTACACCGGACAGGACTCGCCGGGAACATGCTAGTTGGTATTATATATATCGTCAGATAGCAGTTCGATGGTGACATGTGTACAGGTTAGTTTGTCGACCTGAGATCGTTATTTGTCTTGTGTGAGTTCCCACTGTGCTTTGATTACTATCCTACCACGCTCAAAGGAGACGTGCAAACAGATTTTAGTTGGGTACAGTCCCGAACCACATGGAAGCAGTGAGCGGATCGTCGGGGATTCTTCTCTCCCGGTATTGGGGGTTGATGTCGCACAGTGCACGGGTGTCCATCACTAGAAATCCTCGGCCGAGGTAGTGGAGAATTACTGATTTGGATCAGTAGTTTCTCAGGAGGTGATGGGCTTCATACCGACACGAATTATCGTGTTATTAGGGGTCTGACTTTATCCACCCTCTAGACTCGATATGCGATACTCTTAGACGAACGGACCGGACTGTACAGATATTGTCACTGTCAGGCTCAGTAGGGTTTCTGGATGAGTTCGCTCGTCAGCTTCCCTTCCAATCAATACATAGGCAACCGTTACGTACAGCTTGTACCTCTGACGTGCTAGAGGTTATACCCAATGCCAGTGTGTTGATGAGTCATTAGAGTCCCCCACAGACCGCTTCCCAAGTTCGGGCGAAACGTTGTAGAGGCCGTATGGTTTTATGGCAGGGTTCGAAAAATACACGTGCGTTTACGCACGTATCATATTTCGGGCAGATAATACTGGTGGGTTTTGATTTAAGCCGGCTCCGAGTATTATACTCTGTAGATATAATATTTTTGTCTCAGTTGCATTTGTATTCGGTTGTAATACAAATGCGGGTATGTTTATACTGTTACGGGGTTATCCTGAAATCCGTTTCGGGATCGCTTTTGGAAGTTGCCAGTTTCTAGTTTTCTATCACCCGTATTTAACATTCGGTTAAATGCGGATTTATCTTTTCTTGATGAGTGTGGAAAGTTCTAGAAGTTTCTAGAAGAGGTGACTAGGTTAGAGTGGTGTTATTGTTTCATTGGTTGCATTTAATGAAAGGATGACTAGGTTTATGATTCATTGTTTTCCATTAATGATTTTGCAAGGTGTCTTGTGACTCATTTCTCTTCATTAATCTTATGGTCACTCTCCCCTCTCCTACACTCACCCCCCCTCTTTATAAATGGCTGGCCACTTCTTTTGGTGGGCTATGGTTATGTTTTGGAAAAAGATTATGATAGATTTGGTGTATGGAAATTTCATACTTCCTTTTATTTCTATCAAAGTTTCGAAAGGCAACTTCATTAACCGTTCGTCCATAACTTTGGACGTAACGAGAAAAAATGTTCTACTCATTCTCTACATCAATCTTGGTTATCTCTTTTGGCAAACTTGATGATCGAGTTGCCTCGGTTCAGAGGCGGGAGCCCGTTTAAAGATCCGTCGACGTGGTGCCACCTGGACGAGAAGACTGGAGATTCAGGAGATCGTAGCAGCCACAACAAAGCGTGGGATGATGGTTGAAGACCGAAGGACTCGGATCGTTCGGTATAACATTTCTACCCACTTTGTAGTTTGTTAGTTTAGGTTTAATGGCAGATCCGGATTATAATATGCGATAGCGCCAGTCAAAAAGTTTTTGTTCCGCATTTGGCATCTGTTAGACGGTCGGGGCGCTACCGTGTACTTATAGTGGTAACAGAGCCTCGCCATTAAGCTTTACTAATTTGTGCTAACACGTTTAAAACTTCGATCGAACGGAATTTCGAAAATCATATTTTTCAGTGCAAAACTTTCTGTCGATTTTAAATCAAGTCTAAAAATTATTTTACATATCACAGAAAACAGAGCAGGCTTTTTTAAGCTTTCTGGGAAAATTTGGGCACGTGATCCCACAGTACCGCCGCGGATCCGCGGTCAAAGCTAGGGTTTGACCGCGGAACCGCGGCCAGTATGTGGGAACAGTGATCCAATTTTTTCCAGTGAGTTTGTCTTGGGAAATTGTGGTTTTTGGTATATTCTTTTGGGCCCAGTTTTTATTACTGTACAGCAGATGTTTGTGGGGCCCACTTTGGGATATTTGGTCGATCGAAATTTAAACGTGTTAGTTTACAGTACTTATATTATATCTCCGACCGGGAATGTCATTCGAGCGGTAAATTGCGTCTAATTGCTATAGCTTTTTTAGACGGATTTGCGAACGTGACATTCGCGTTGATGTTCTGTGTTGTACTGTGATGTTGCGGATTTGTCATGGTGGATAGCAGTGTGCAATGGAAGTGCAATTTGGATTTATTTGTACATTTGATATTGCGGGGCGAGCGTCCAACATGTGGACTACCGTTGCTGTCTGTTTGTATAATATTTTTTTGGGACACGACCGGGTTGAGGTCGATGTACCCGTTGTACATATTTTTATTTCTGTACTAGGTTTATCCCGCGAAGGAGTGCACGGATAGACGGGTTCTGGAAGGCAACGGTTCCGTATCTCATGGCTTTGAGAGGCAGAGGGACCTCACTCTAGAATTGGCAGACTATTCGCCGCACTCGTAGGGGGTACAGGTTGACCCAAGGAGGGGTGCTCAAGTTACCGGATTCCGTGAAGTACCGGGTGGTCCATTCATTTTGTTGTAGGGGGCTGCCTCGCTTCAGGTTTTGGCGGGTAACTTGCCGCACCCGTAGGGGTCTAGGTTTCATTGCACAGGCTATCCACACGACCAGGGGAACGTCGGGTTTCAGTATCGGCTCTGTGAAACCCGGGGATCCCAAATTATCTGTATTGTTCTGTGATGCTTATTACTTTTCTGTAATGTTGCATATTATCACGCCTGGAGCGATTATTGTATATTGGTTAGATGTTGTATATGTTTTACACCCGCGCTAGTCCAATCCCCGCTCTGTCGTTAGTTAAGTAACCTAACGAGTGATGACGGGACCCTGTGGCGAATGCGGATGGCATATACGTACATTTTATTTTTCGTTCTTTTCTGGTGTGATTGATTGATGGGACTGCATTGATTCTTATCAATGTAAGGATAAAACAAATCTATATTTGATGTTGTTGGAACAAATTTTAAAAGGTGTTATTACAAAGATGTTTTCTTTTGTTTTGCATAGCGATATTCAGTTAGAATATCCTGCACCTCATTCGACGAGGCAAGGGTCGAGATCCCTTCACCGGGAGTGACCCCTTGGGCAGAAGTTTGCGTCAGGGTAATAACTTCACTATAGTCGATTACAAGTTGCTTTGCATCGCGGTATTCAGTTAGAATATCCTGCACCTCATTCCACGAGGAAAGAGCCGAGATCCCTTCACCGGGAGTGACCTCTTTAGCAAAAGGTTTTTCGCCACTATATCTTTATAGAAAGCTATCAGGTTCCTTCAACGAGATCAAGTTCATTACGTTAAAGGTTTTTCGCCAAAAACCAGCCGTAGCCCTCCGTCATTTCTTTTGGGTATTCAGTAGTATTCAAGCTATGTATTTTGACCTTTCGCCAAGGCATAGTGCTTGGTAGCTGCTGGGTATTCATTTGTTGCATAGATAGATGCGTTGGTTTGGGACAGTCGTACTACTATTTTGGCCTTCGTCAAGGGTATGTATGGGTGGATTCAAATTGACCTGGATAGTGACGGGTAGAACTTGGCATGTGACTTATGACATTTTGACCTTCGCCAAGGTCATAAGAGCATGGGGCAAAAATTACATCGGGAGTTTCAAACATAAAGGAAACTTGCCAGGCATGCGCATACCTTCTGGAGTGTGATAACTTGAGTGGCTTCCATCAAGTTATCATGCGATGATAGTTGGATCCCGATTCTCACTGATGAGTTGGTTTACTCTTCGGGTGATCCCGACTAATTCTTCTTTCAGGTTTGGAGGAGAATTTGAGATTACAGTGGGAGGTTTACTGATTAGATAAAGTGATAACCATTCTGATCTAGGGTAGAGTGCACGCAGAGTGTTTCTTTTCTCTCTCTCTCTTGGGCAGCGACCTTTGACCGGCCCTAGACTATGACTCAGTGACCAAATTGACCGAACCTTCTTAAAATACTGGCTTTTGGATTGTCTAAAGTTGCATAAGTCATTGTCGCTCCTTCTTTTACCCTTTGCATTTCTGAGAACACCCCGTATTACTACGGACATCCACTTCCATTGGATAGATCCATCGTATGGTTATATACGAACTCGGAGGGACTTCTTCGAGGATGGATCCAGGTTCAGGAGAAATAGAATTGGTTTATTCAGTTGTCTTTTGTTATCACCTTCTCTCAGGTTGCGAGGGCTCCTTAGTTTAGGAGAGTACACCTATTACGCTTATTGGGTAGTCTTATTCCAAACCATAGGCAGGTGCCGAAAGGTAGGGAATGAAGAAAACCAATTAGCCTAAGTAGGGTGTGCAGAAGGTAATATGTAAAGACAAGATAAAGGGATTAGAAAGAAGGCAAAGTAAATTGCGACTATTAGCATTCACCGCGTACTTCATCGCCACTCCTATTTCACCTTTAATAGAATAAGGTATTATTCAGTTGTCTTTTATCATCACCTTCTCTCAAGTTGCGAGTACTCCTAGGATTAAGAGGGTACACCTATTATGCTTACTGGATAGTCTTCTTCCAAACTATAGGCTGGTGCCGAACGGTAGGGAAGGAAGAAAACCATTTAGCCTAATAATGGTGTACAGATGGTAATGAATAAAGACAAATAAAAGGATTTTGGAGAGATGGCAAAGAGATATACGGTTATAGTCATGAATTGGATTATGGAAGAGGCATTACTTGGAATACCAGAATACCCCTACGAAACATTTTCATGTTTCAGTACATTGTTAAAGGAAAACTGATTTTCCGATTAGATACTTACTCCAGGGTATGTATTTACCAGGTATGATTCTCATATCTGTATGGTTTTGAAGATGATGAGTGGGAGTAAGTCATTGGGAATTAGATGATCATCCTCATTATATCAGAATTCGTTGTAATTGGTGATATTTGAGAAAATCGCCTGGGTACAGTTTTCAACCTACAACGCACAGGTTTTGAGTTATTCAACTCAGCGGACTTATACAGAGTATTGTATGTTGTCCAGTGTCCATCAGGACAAAGGGGCTAGTCCTCGTACTATGTTCTATTTACTTATGACTTCTCTAGTTTTTAGACAAGTGTTTCGTAGAAATACAAGGTCTAAGTTATGAGAAGTTGTGGGTATAGGAATAAAGTAGAGAACCGGATGTCACAAGTATCGGGATTCTTCAAAGAGATCGAAGATGTAGATTCTTGTGATTGGTATTCAAGTAATAAGGTTTTGAGAAACTTGTTTCTCTTTCAGGTTACTCATAATTGGATGTATTCCTAAGTTGAGTAATGCTGATTAGCCTCTCTCCATTAAGTTGATATGCACTGGAGACAGCTGCATGATTTGAATCTGGTTCCAATTAAATAAGTACCAAAGTTTATATATTGGATATAGAATGCTTCATATCTTAACGATGTTAAGGTAAGGGGAGTTGTCCAGCTTATACTTAAAACCAGACACTGGATAACTCAAGGCACGTTTCTGTAATGGCAGTTTGTGGGTTGACCCTGGTTTTGACGAGGGTTGACTTTCTACCATCTGGAAGATCAATAGTGATATTGTTCTTGACTCGCCATAGTTTTAGTAAAATGGATTTTTTCAGAAAACAGTAGTGGGGGTATGGTAGAACTGGAAGTGATTCCAGAACCGCAAACGATTACGGAAAATTTAATAGGACCTTTATATTCAATCAGGTTTGAAATTCCAATAGCCACTCCGCAGATATGGTGGGTAACCTCAGACACCCGAGAGGTACTCCGGTAGCCTCAAAGACGGTGACAGAGAGGTTCTTGTTTACCCAGACTTGACACTACTATTGTTCCAGACTATGAGACCCGGCAGGAGGATATGTATAGCGTCGTTCTAAACTAATTTTAGAAGTACACGTATATATTATTCTGCCCGATGATTGTTGTGGTCAGTGGGAGCAGCGGAAGCATAGTGGACAAGTAGCTTATGTCTATTTATAGGCTTGAGCAGATATAGCGGAGATAAGATCATCTAATTTTGATGTAACAGTCATGGCTTTGACCTCATCAGAATAGGGGATGGATCTATTAAGAAGGTAGTAGGGTGTAATGTCCTGGTATTTGGATGACATACACAGAGTAGGAAGTAAAATTCCTATACTACGTTCGGTTGTACTGTGGTCGTCACACAGTTGTTTCTCCGGACAGGATATGGATATAATATCAGACATTCTGGTTTCTAGATCTATGGTTTTAGATCTAGAATTGGGTAGTTTCCCAATCTGGGTATTTTGACAGTATTCTAATAGTATTTTAGAATAGATGACTCCTGGCATGGTGGTGTACCTGCAGGTGATGGAGTCACCCTCTCTAAAGGTGTCTTATAGACTAAAGGGGAGAGGGATGTGCATGATTGGCAGATCACTTGCTTAGGCAATTGAGTCAATCATGAGATGTCAAGTACCACACCAGATGTTGTTTATGCATAAGTTGCGATAAGTTTATATTAATCCAATCCTGAAGAAACATAAGGAAACAGTTTTAGAACATGAGTGCATGTTCTACGGATTTGATGATGGCAGCCTCCTTCGGGAAACAGTTATCATTCCAGGCTTCCAAGGTGACCTGGATGACAGAGTGAATGTCAGAGTTATAGTTTTCCTTCTGAAGAGGGACAGTATTATGGACAGGTGGTCCAAGAGGATACTGTGGAAGGTATGGTGCTGGATACTGATTAGGTTCAGTGATCACTATAGTCTAAGAAGTTTGGATTTAGAGTTCATTTATGAACTAGGTCCCATCAGATATCCAGACATATTCTAAGACAGGTATTACTCGATTCGGGAGATGGCTTTCTCCGCGAACTTGAGATTAAGAGAGACATAGAAAGAAACATCAGGGCGGATCCACTCACTGAGGCTATGAGTATGCGTCATCGCAATAATAGCCTTAAGTGCAAATGGGAGATTGTTGGATATAGTGCCCTCTAAGTCAGTTATTGGATCGCAGGTATGTGATTGCAATGATTGAGGGAGGACCTATACCGACATGACTGTCTTACTCGAGATGATAGTATGCTATCTGGTTTGTCTTTATCATCATATACATGCTTTAGTTCACTATTGCATGTTGATAGAGCCCATAGGATTCTTGCTTGACTGCCAGCAGTATGATGGCGATCATATACGTGGGAGCTGGGGTCTGTAAGCACATCCTTAAAAGTGTCCCTAGTCGTAGGAGTTTCGAGACAAGGCATCGATACTCCAAAGTAGACTAGTGTATACAGTCGAGACCCCGATGAGGGGCGGTGGCCGGTCTCACAAGCCATTGGTGTCAGTTTGTTCACCTAAGATGTATACAGGTGCTCATTGAGTACACCGGACGGGACTCACCTGGAACATGCTAGTTGGTATTATATATATCGTCAGATAGCAGTTCCATGGTGACATGTGTACAGGTTAGTTTGTCGACCTGAGATTGTCATTTGTCTCGTGTGAGTTCCCATTGTGCTTTGATTACTACCCTACCACGCTCAAAGGAGACGTGCAAACAAGTTTTAGTTGGGTACAGTCCTGAGCCACATGGAGGCAGTGAGCGGATCGTCGGGGATTCGTCTCTCCCGGTATTGGGGGTTGATGTCGCAGAGTGCACGGGTGGCCATCACTAGAAATCCTCGGCTGAGGTAGTGGAGAATTACTGATTTGGATCAGTAGTTTCTCAGGAGGTGATGGGCTTCATACCGACATGAATTATCGCGTTATTAGGGGTCTGACTTTATCCACCCCCCTAGACTCGATATGTGATACTCTTAGACGAACGGACCGGACTGTACGGATATTGTCACTGTCAGGCTCAGTAGGGTTTCTGGATGAGTTCGCTCGTCAGCTTCCCTTCCAATCAATACATAGGCAACCGTTACGTACAGCTTGTACCTCTGACGTGATAGAGGTTATACCCAGTGCCAGTGTGTTGATGAGTCATTAGAGTCCCCCACAGACCCTTTCCCAAGTTCGAGCGAAACGTTGTAGAGGCCGTATGGTTTTATGGCAGGGTTCGGAAAATGCACGTGCGTTTATGCACGTGTCATATTTCGGGCAGATAATACTGGTGGGCTTTGGTTTAAGCCGGATCCGAGTATTATACTGTGTAGATATAATATCTTTGTCTCAGTTGCATTTGTATTCGGTTGTAATACAAATGCGGGTATGTTTATACTGTTACGGGGTTATCCTGAAATCCGTTTCGGGATCGCTTTTGGAAGTTGCCAGTTTCTAGTTTTCTATCACTCGTATTTAACATTCGGTTAAATATGGATTTATCTTTTCTTGATGAGTGTGGAAGGTTCTAGAAGTTTCTAGAAGAGGTGACTAGGTTAGAGTGGTGTTATTGTTTCATTGGTTGCATTTAATGAAAGGATGACTAGGTTTATGATTCATTGTTTGCCATTAATGATTTTGCAAGGTGTCTTGTGACTCATTTCTCTTCATTAATCTTATGGTCACTCTCCCCTCTCCTACACTCACCCCCCCTCTTTATAAATGGCCGGCCACTTCTTTTGGTGGGCTATGGTTGTATTTTGGAAAAAGATTATGATAGATTTGGTGTATGGAAATTTCATAGTTCCTTTTATTTCCATCAAACTTTCAAAAGGCAACTTCATTAACCGTTCGTCCATAGCTTTGGACGTAACGAGACAAAGTGTTTTACTCATTCTCTATATCAATCTTGGTCATCTCTTTTAGCAAACTTGATGATCGAGTTGCCTCGGTTCAGAGGCGGGAGCCCGTTTAAAGATCCGTCGACGTGGTGCCACCTGAACGAGAAGACTGGAGATTCAGGAGATCGGAGCAGCCGCAACAAAGCGTGGGATGATGGTTGAAGACCGAAGGACTCGGATCGTTCGGTATAACATTTCTACCCACTTTGTAGTTTGTTAGTTTAGGTTTAATGGCAGATCCGGGTTATAGTATGCGATAGCGCCAGTCAAAAAGTTTTTGTTCCGCATTTGGCGTCTGTTAGACGGCTGGGGCACTACCGTGTATTTACATAGTATTACCTTTATGATATAGTTGACCTAGGAGTCGTTGTTTATTCGATTTCTATCTGTTGATATTTTTCTACTCACGAGTTGGCAACTCACCCCCGTTGTGCCATAATTCTTGCAGGTTGACCGCTTGGATCAGTAGCGGCTTCGCTGGCAAACAGTTGCATTCGGGTGTTTTTCATTGGTAGGTGGGACATTTGTATCTTACCCACTCTTGTATTTATATTTCATATTGTATCTAGTTAACTCCATCAATCAATCAAAATTTGTAAATTGTATAAGTAATGAGACTTAGTGAGATTTGTAGTTGCGAGATTGAGCGATGGGTTTTATATTCGCTTTTGGGGTTATGTCTTGCTTATTTCTTTATCTTTTGTGGTGAACTTCGCCGTTGAGCGTCGTATACTTATATTTACTGTCTTGCGTGGTTATGAACCGCCGTTTGGCGAATAGCTGGCTCCCGCTTGGGGATGCCTTATTATCTTCATGTATTTGTAGTTTTGGATCAAAATATACAAAGGAGGTGCTGCCCAAATTTTCAAAAAGACGAAACATGTTTTTTAAACTTGCATAATCCACTTGTATTTTCATGTTCCTTTTCTATGCATTTAAGCACACTTGATTTCATTATACCTTTATTTCAAAAACATCACCTCCTTTACTTTCTTAAAAAGGTTTAGATTTCTGGGTTTCAGCTTACTTGAATTCCATTACGCCTTTAGACGTTGCGTGATTCAAGTGCTGGTCACGAGCTAATATTTTGGGTCGTGACAATTTGTTAGGTGTAATACTTATAATTTTTGCTCCAAGGCACATCACGTGTGGGCACGTGATGCTCCTTTTGAGGAATTTATTTTTTATTATTATTGTTATTATTATTATTAATTTTATAAGGGAACATTCATGAATTACATCTTTGATCGCATAACATCCAGCCTTTTCACAGAGTCCCCACTCGTGATGACCTGCCTGAACCTGGTTGGGTCATCATCTACCATGATGCAATCCTCGCTCCCACCGTCACCGAGGAAACCGTAGTATCTCTCAGGTGGATGAGGAACCCTACCAGATTCGCGGAGAGGCTGAGCTTCATTGGAGACTATTGAATCCTTTGGTTTCACCAAATCATCAGCTGTTAGTTTGTCCAGCTAGAACTCCTTCCTGTTCTACCTCATGACCACAAATTTCTTCATAAGAAATTCCATTTCGAAAAAGGTGGCATGCTGAGAAATAAAACACCTTTTGCTCCTCAGTTAGGTAAAACATATACCCTCGCAAATGTTTGGGATATCCAACAAACTTATACAGAACTGACCTTACCTCGAGCTTTTCCGGATTTTTCTTTTCAACATAGGCCGGACAACCCCATATCTTAACTCTTTTTAAGACATGGTCTCTTCCCATACCATATCACATTGGAGTGGTAGGCTCTGATTTGATGGAACCCCATTCAATAGGCATGCAGCTTCTCAAGTGCATAACACTAAAAGGAAATAGGCAACTCAGCAGTACTCATCATAGAGTGCACCATATCTCATAGGGTGCGATAGCCTCTGCCCCCATACACCGTTCTGCTGTGGTGTACTCGAAGGAGTAAGCTGAGAGAGATCACATTCTCTTTTAAATAATCCAGGAACTCCAAGCCCAAGTATTCTCCTCCTCGATCACATCGAAGAACTTTAATACTTCTACCCGTCTGGTTCTCAACTTCAAGCTTATATTCATCGAATTTC
Source organism: Agapanthus africanus (assembly GCA_030015575.1). NCBI lineage: Eukaryota > Viridiplantae > Streptophyta > Magnoliopsida > Asparagales > Amaryllidaceae > Agapanthus > Agapanthus africanus. The sequence continues at coordinate 217,927,297 of JASDDO010000014.1, forward strand.
TCAAAAGTTTCAGACTTGTGTTTCAACAGGAACACATGTCCGAATCTTGAGAGATCGTTGATGAATGTAATGAAATACAAAGAACCAACCCTGGCATTTGTAGACATAGAACCGTATACATCATCATGTATGCTTCCCAAGAGTTCAATAACTCTTTCTTTGTTTCCAGTAAACGGAGTATTGGTCACTTTACCTTTGTGACAAGACTGGCAAGTATCATAAGATGAAAATTCGAACAGATTCTCATATTCATCTTTATGTAACTTAGCTAGTCGTGTCGCATTGATATGACCTAATCTATAATGCCACAAGAAGGATTCGTTCATTTCTAAACTACTCCTCTTATGTGTGTTCTATATAGTTTGAACTGTGTTTGATTTAGAGCATTTATGCCATTACATAACATGCCTGATCCAATCAACTCTTGATTCAAGAAAATGTTCACAACATTATCCTCCAATACAAAATTATATCCTTCTTTAACTTAATAAAGAAACCTAATGTAATGTTGTATATCAGGTTCGGCAAGTAATAACATTTGTTCAGACTCAATGTATTTACCATTTGGTAATACAAGGTGATATCTTCCAACTGATTTGGCTGCAACAATTGCACCATTCTCTAACACTTAGAGACATATCACCCAATCGCAGTTCTTTACCTTTCTGTAGCCCATGTAACAGATTACATATGTGGGATCCTAATCCGGTATCTCATACCTAGGACGTAGAAGATACTGAGAAATAGTTCTTGGTAATGAACACACCCGAAGAATATGCATTAACATACTTATTCCTCAATTGGGTTGCGTGGAAATCCGGATAATCCCCTATTTTCTTCTTGGACTTATAACAATTATAAGAGAGAGTGGAACCAACGTTCCCTAGCTCAGTATAACAAGTGGGTTTGGTCAATATATCCATATTATTATCTTGATTAAGGCATGTAATGGTCGCTACCAGGAGAGAGAGAGAGAAGAAAACACTCTGCGTGCGCTCTTATAATATTAGATTGCTTATTATTTTATCTAATCAGGATGGCTCCCACTGTCTTCCTTCAAACCCTAAAAGATAAGACTAGCCGGGATTAATTACACTCTACAAGTTCGTCAATTTTTCGGCCAGGCCAGTGTCGGTACTTTGAGGGAGGTTCCCTGTGTTTTCGCACGGACCTAATTAGAATAAATCTCATTTTCCCAGGGGCGTAACCCCGTTAACACCTTTCTAGAAACCTACTTGATCGGCTAATTGTATTGTGTAAAACTCTCCCAGTAGTAACTCTTACTCGCAATGGGTATCGGGATCTAACTATCTCATATAAGTTATGCAATCTCGTTGCAAATTTCAACACATGAAATTCCCGATAATATTTTGCCCCTAGCGTCCTATGACCTTGACGAAAGCCAACAAACCATAGTACGCTAGTCAAGTTCAACCCGTACATTTCATGATTGAATTAAACCCACCCGCACTACCCTTGACGAAAGCCAACAAAGTCGTACGACTATCCAAATCCAATCGTATCATATGCTTAAGAAGATAAGCACTAATCATCTACCGCACACTACGCCTTGACGAAAGCAAACAAACGTAACACGAATACTAAATACTACTTATCTGAAATGACGGAGGGCTACGACAGGTTTTTAAGAAAACCTTTTGCATAATAAACTTGATATCGTTGTAGAATCGAGTGATTTTAAAAATGCGTGTTTTTGAGTCTTTTACTAGTTTTGCTAAAGAGGTCACTCCCGGTGAAGGGATCTCGGCTCTTTCCTCATCGAATGAGGTGCTGGATATTTCGTAAATATCACTATGCAAAACAAAAACTAGAGAAGCAATCAAAAACAAAACCGAGTGGGTTGTAACATCTGCTAGTTTCGCTAAAGAGGTCACTCCCGGTGAAGGTATCTCGGCTCTTTCCTTATCGAATAAGGTGCTGGATATTCTACAAGGAATACCGCTATGCAAAGCAAGAACTAGAGCTACCAGTTTTTAAAACAAGATTCTGCAACATTTTTAGGTTTCTTTTATTTCATTAATCTCATTAATGAAGTCTCATCATTTATGCTTCCCAAGCATCACAGAAGAAACGAAAGCAGCAATATTTATTATATATCATATATATAATATCAGCATTCGTCTCAACATATCAAGTGATCACATCACAGAATATCAGCAGCAGAAGAACACATATGAAATATTGGATATACTAGGAATTCCGTGTTTTAAATTAAGCCAATAAAAACGCGGATTCGACGGTCGCGATGAATAGCCAAACCCACATCCCTAGACCCCTACGAGAGCGGCAAGCAACCCTATCAATTCTAGAGTTAGGAGACCCGGTCTCGACTCCTCGATATGGTCTCCCACTGGACCCTAGAACCCGGTTACTTGTGCTCTCCTCCTTGGGTCTATCCTAATGCGGAAAAGTAAATAATATACATCAATGGTGACATCATTCTCAACCCGGAAGTGCCCCAATAAAAGAATATTACATACAAGTTTTTTACATGAATGAAAATGAAAAACTCACATCTCATATAAAACCCCCGGTTATTCAAAACACGACCATCCAATATTACATATCACAGAAACACATAACATCACATGTCATCAACGTAAGTAAATATGCATATCCCAATTGTCGTTGATATCTGGCAACGAAACCGGCGATACAACACATATTACACTTACGGTCGCAGAAAAGAAAGTGAAAAACTACAACAATTGGAATCCGCAACCACCTTAGACATCATAAACCCAATGTATCTCATACTTTGGATTTCATGCCTAACAAAATGAATTCCTTAGACATCGCATGCCTAACAATTATAAACCATTTGGGCCAGTTTGTCAATCAAGGCCTGGAAGGCGGTTGGCTTGAAGAACATCATAAACTGAGATATAGTTGCCTGAGGATCAAGGGTCCCCACGAACATGCCTACAGCAGGAGCTTCTTCTATACGTTGTTCACACTTTGACCATAGGTTACGCCACCAAATTGCGTATTGAACCCAGGTCTCTCCCGGTTTCACCCTGGCGTTGATTAATGCCGTGATTGGGGTGCGCTCGCTTGCGCTTGCGAATCTCTGTGTAAACAGTAACTCCATTTCTGCAAATGTCTTGATGGAGTCGTTCGGAAGCTCGGAGTGCTATTCAAATGCCGTCTCCGATAAGCTGCCAACAAATTGGCGAAGCAATAGTTTGTCATCGCCTCCAGTATTGCCGCATAGAGCTCTGAATTGAGCAACTTGTGGATGCAGATTGCCCGTCCCCTTATACGCATGGAATTTGGGGATCGTATATCCTGGCGGGTACTTAATTTGGTCGTACTAGCCGAGGTAAGGTCGCCCAATTCTAACGACCTGGCCTGCCGCTTCGTTCGTTTGATGAGCTCGTATCTGCTGAGCTATGTAGTCGTCAAGGGCAGCTTTGGAAATCGTCTCCTCTCTGGCTGCTGATAGAGCCGGAGGAAGGTTCGATGTCTCTCCTCTGTCGTCTTCAATGATTATTGGCAGATCTTCGGCCGGAAGATCTGGTTGGATCATCATCCCCACTATGTCTGGGAAGAGAAGCGCCATCTGTTTTATATCAGCCTCTTGTTCTGCGGCCTCCTTATCTTTCTTTTCAAGCACCTTCCGTAGGAATTCGGTGTCGGTCTCTTACTCTTGGCATTGATCCGACGATGCTTCCGAACTTTCTCTCTGCCCAGTAAGTGCGGCCATCCTTGTCAACATCTCCTAGAACTTTTGTTGTTGCTCCTGAGCTTTCGTCACAGACCGTGTGAGTGGTCGATGACTCACGGAAGCAAGACTATCTTCTTTTCCGAATGCCATGTAGACGGTATGCACAACTATGCCCCCAGACTTGGGGCGTTTGGGTCCACTGCCTTTGATATTTGCTGCCAGTGGTGGGAGATTCTCAAGCCTTCTATTTTTATAGGAAGTCGAGGTTAAGGAGGTCGTCGCAGCAGGCACCCATGCAGATGATACCTTTCATGGTATGGCGCTTGGATGGTCCTCCTCTTGCTGAGCCTTCGTCTTCTTCAGCCGGCGAGAGTAATCTTTGTCGATTACAGAGTCTTGGACTTTCCGCCAAACTCTGTGGATCTTGGAGGACAACAGCTGAGGAGGTTGTTCCGGCTTCACCTGTGTTGTGTTTTCGACAGGCGATGGAGACTTCTTCATGATAGCGGTTGCAGAGTTCTTGCGCACCCTCCTGAGTAGCTTGAAACTGTTCCCAGTTAGAACAGCAGCGTCAATTTCCACCGTTGGAGCTGGTGAGATAAGTCCAGAAGGGGAACTGCCCCCAGCTTTCCTCACTCGGCGCCAGTGACGACGTCGAGCATGTCGCGTAGCCGGGATCACCTCTATCGTCGGAGTAGATTCGTCATGCCCCCTACCTTGAGGAGAGGCTGTTATTGGCGCTAGCCTGTCAAAGACTGACATCCGCTGGGAAGGAATGGTCAGCTGGAAGCCATTGATGTCATCTTCTCTTCTGCATAGGAGCAAGACACCAAATCTTAGTACCTCGAATCCAGGGGCAACCATATTAAACCGCGATTCGTTCGCGAGCACAACACACGAAGAGTGGAGTGGAAAGAGGAAAAGGTCCCACCAGGCGTGCCAGAATCTGTTCACCGCCGAAAGCCGGGAAAGACAAACGTCTTTCCTGAATTTGGGAGCAGATGCTTTTTGGTTTTATCTGTCCACCTCTCCGAAGATGCCAAGTTGATTTATGGCACCGCGTATCAGAGGATCGGACGGATGCGGCCGTTGTAACAGACTTCATCAGATTCCCCCTCGTTGTGAGGGGTTTTTGATTGTGGGGACGCTCTTCCCTGCAGGCGCAAACCCCTGCAGTTAATTACGTTACCGCATCGCGGTAACCACTTTCTGTTACTCCAGAAGGTCACTTCGTTTCGTGTGTGTTTGTGTTATTTTTTGGTTTTGGTTGCCCGTGAATTGTATACAGAGACTAATTTGTGTTGTCGCCCGTAAGGCGTAGATTAGTCCAAATCCGTATTTTCTTAGATTTGGGTTTTGATTGATTTAAGGATTGTTAATCTCGTTCGAGATTAAGATCAACTTAAATATTCGTTAAGGATACACTATTTCGATATTGGACTAAGATCTACTTAACGGGGATTCAGGATCATTTTTAATCCAACGAAAGAATATTTGGGCTATATCGTTTTAGGTTAGGGACGTTATGGTCCAAAGATCACCATTTTTCTAGGGTGAGGGTTTAGTTTAAGGACGTTGCGGTCCACGATTGGTTTAAGGACATCATAGTCCACAGAGTTTAGTTTAGGGACGTTGCGGTCCATTGGGTTTAAAGACATCATAGTCAATATTTAAGGACATCATAGTCCATAGAGTTTTTGGTTTAAGGACAACATAGTCCATAGAGTTTTTGGTTTAAGGACATCATAGTCCATAGAGTTTATTTTAGGGACGTTGCGGTCCATTGGGTTTAAGGAAATCATAGTCCATGTTTAAGGACATCATAGTCCATAGAGTTTAGTTTAGGGACGTTGCGGTCCATTGGGTGTAAGGACATCATAGTCCATGTTTATGGACATCATAGTCCATAGATTTTTTGGTTTAAGAACATCATAGTCCATAGAGTTTAGTTTAGGGACGTTGCGGTCCATTGGGTTTAAGAACATCATAGTCCATGTTTAAGGACATCATAGTCCATAGAGTTTTTGGGTTAAGGACATCATAGTCCATAGAGTTTAGCTTAGGGACATTGCGGTCCATTGGGTTTAAGGACATCATAGTCAATGTTGTTTTGGCTCATTGGTTTGGGGGTGCGCCAAGAGTTATTGGTTATTGGGACCCTCCACCTTTCTGAAGACGTTGAAGGATAACAACGACATGTATTAGAGGTGTGAAGAGATGTACCCTTGAACCAAATTCCAAATCGAGGTGTTATCAGTTCTGGGCATAGAGGCTCGGTTTGCTTGGAGATTTAATCTCAGAAGGAACTTAACCAATTTGAGGTTGCAGTTGATTCCTTTAGTGTTAAACACTAAAGTATTTTTAGTGCTCACGTGATCCCACGTGATGCTCTAAGGCAGTGTTAAACACTGAAAGTTGAAGGTGCTCACGTGTGGCATGTGAGGCTCTAAAGCAGTGTTGAACATTGGAATCTGGGATCGCTCACGTGTTGCACGTGATGCTCTTGGAAGTTGGCGTTGTTCGCTTGGGTTTATTCATTTGTTCTATACATGTAAGTGTTAAACACCTAAGTCTTGCAACCATCACGTGTAGACACGTGAGGCGCCACTAAGTTAGACATTGCCTCCTTTGAATTTATCTTCCTATTATTTTCTAAGTGCTAAGCACTATTGGAGATCACGTGACTCAATCTCAGTTGTTCCTTTTCTTTCGCAGAGATGGTCACATGGGACACGTGATCCGTTGTTATAACATGGGGCTCTCGATCTAGGTCTTGGGAACTTCAAGTTCTTTTTATAAGAATTTAATTCTCATGTAGGGTTAAACCCTAGCATTATCATAGGAATTAAATTTCTATATCTTTGGAAGAATTAAATTCTTCATACCGTTCTTTCCTATAAGTTTTGGGACTGCATAATAGAATCTCCCCGATAAGAATTAAATTCTCAACTTGTTGGGGGATCTGCTTCTCCAGAACTCAACCAGATGAAGAACTAAGTTCTTTTTTGAAAGAGTTAAACTCCTATAAAAGGAGATGAAAATGATCTCTTTGTCTTTTCCTCACCACGGGTTTCTTTTTCTCTAAAGTGAGCGTCTCGTCTTTTTTGTTTTCTCCAATCTTATGGGGGGTCTCCTCTTTTTCTCTGTACCCTCTCTCTCTTCTTTCTCGAGTCCTTTATATAGCAGAGGTAAGTTTATTGATTTTTGTTAAGGAAATCTCTCATTGAGAGATTTTTTATTAATTCGGGGATTTTATCCACCGTTGGATCATTGATCCAGGAACCTCTGTTTTACAGAAGTCATTTTTCTTGTTTTTAACAAGATTGGAAAATTATTTCCCCATACAGAGCTTATTCTGCATCTTGGTGATCTGATTTATAGAGCACAATCTTTCTGGTTTAGAAAGATTGGGGAAAATATTTTCCCATACAGAGCTTATTTTGCATCTTGGTGATTTTTAATCACCATTGGATCTTTGATCCAATGGTGCTCTGATTTACAGAGCACAATCTTTCTGGTTTAGAAAGATTGGGGAAAATATTTTCCCATACAGAGCTTATTCTGCATCTTGGTGATTTTTAATCACCATTGGATCTTTGATCCAACGGTGCTCTGAATTACAGAGCACAATCTTTCTTATTTAGAAAGATTGGGAAAATATTTCCAAAATAGGGTTCCGATCCCTTTTATATAGAATTTAATTCTATCGGCTCAGAAGGCATTAAGAATCCTCACGTATAGCACGTGACCCAATGGCACTAGACCGGTTTGCCTATATGCTGCAGCCCCAGAGAATAGCATCACGTGTTGGCACGTGATGCGCCTTCTACCTGTTATCTGTTTCATGAAGGCGCCTATATACTTTGTATATAGATGCTCACGTATGGCACGTGAGGCTCAACTTCAGCCTTGTTTGTTAAGTGTAATGCTTATAATTTTTGCTCCAAGGCGCATCACGTGTGGGCACGTGATGCTCCTTTTGGGGAATTTATTTCTTTATTATTATTATTATTTTTTATAAGGGAACATTCATGGATTACATCTTTGATCGCATAACATCCAGCCTTTTCACAAAGTCCCCACTCATGATGGCCTGCCTGAACCTGGTTGGGTCATCATCTACCATGATGCAATCCTCGCTCCCACCGTCACCGAGGAAACCGTAGTATCTCTCAGGTGGATGAGGAACCCTACCAGATTCGCGGAGAGGCTGAGGTTCGTTGGAGACTATTGAATCCTTTGGTTTCACAAATCACCAGCTGTTAATTTGTCCAGCTGGAACTCCTTCCAGTTCTACCTCATGACCACAAATTTCTTCACAAGAAATTCCTTTTCTAAAAATGTGGCAAGCTGAGAAATAAAACACCTTTTGCTCCTCAGTTAGGTAGAAGATATACCCTCATAAATGTTTGGGATATCCAACAAACTTATACAGAACTGACCCTGTCTCGAGCTTATCCGGATTTTTCTTTTCAATATAGGCCGGACAACCCCATATCTTAACTCGTTTAAGACATGGTCTCTTCCCATACCATATCACATATAGAGTGGTAGGCTCTGATTTGATGGAACCCCATTCAATAGGCATGCAGCTTCTCAAGTGCATAACACCAAAAGAAAATAGGCGACTCAGCAGTACTCATCATAGAGTGCACCATATCTCATAGGGTGAGATAGCCTCCTCCCCCATACACCGTTGTGCTGTGGTGTACTCGAAGGAGTAAGCTGAGAGAGAATAACATTCTCTTTTAAATAATCAAGGAACTCCAAGCCCAAGTATTCGCCTCCTCGATCACATCGAAGAACTTTAATACTTCTACCCGTTTGGTTCTCAACTTCAAGCTTATATTCATCGAATTCTCAAAAGTTTCAGACTTGTGTTTCAACAGGAACACATGTCCGAATCTTAAGAGATCGTTGATGAATGTAATGAAATACAAAGAACCAACCCTGACATTTGTAGACATAGGACCGTATACATCATCATGTATTCTTCCCAAGAGTTCAATAACTCTTTCTCTGTTTCCAGTAAACGGAGTATTGGTCACTTTACCTTTGTGACAAGACTGGAAAGTATCATAAGATGAAAATTCGAACAGATTCTCATATTCAACTTTATATAACTTAGCTAGTCGTGTCGCATTGAAATGACCTAATCTATAATGCCACAAAAAGGATTCGTTCATTTCTGAACTACCCCTCTTGTGTGTGTTCTATATATTTTGAACCGTGGTTTGATTTAGAGCATTAATGCCATTACATAACGTGCCTGATCCAATCAACTCTTGATTCAGGAAAATGTTCACAACATTATCCTCTAATACAAAATAATATCCTTTTTTAACTTAATAAAGAAACCTGATGTAATGTTGTATATCAGGTTCGGCATGTAATAACATTTGTTCAGAATCAATGTATTTACCATTTGGGAATACAAGGTGATATCTGCCAACTGATTTGGCTGCAACAATTGCACCATTCTCTAACACTTAGAGACATATCACCCAATCGCGGTTCTCTACCTTTCTGTAGCCCATGTAACAGATTACATATGTGGGATCCTAATCCGGTATCTCATACCTAGGACGTAGAGGATACTGAGAAATAGTTCTTGGTAAGGAACACACCCGAAGAATATGCATCAACATACTTATTCCTCAATTGGGTTGCGTTCAAATCCGGATAATCCCCTATTTCCTGCTCGGACTTATAACAATTATAAGATAGAGCGGAACTAATGTTCCCCAGCTCAGTATAACAAGCGGGTTCGGTCAATACATCCATATTATTATCTTGATTAAGGCATGTTATGGTCGCTACCAGGAGAGAGAGAGAGAGAAAAAAACACTCTGCGTGAGCCCTTATAAGATTAGATTGCTTATTATTTTATCTAATCAGGATGGCTCCCACTGTTTTTATCAAATCTTCCTTCAAATCCTAAAAGGTAAGACTAGCCGGGATTAATTGCACTCTACAAGTTCGCCAATCTTTCGGCCAGGCCTGTGTCGGTACTTTGAGGTGTTAGTTATATGTATTCCCTAGAAGCCATTACTGTACATAGGATGTATATTGTAGTGGATGCTTGGACATATATAGGGATGACTTTCTTGCTCGATGTGATAGTATGCTATCTGGTTGCTCTTTGTCTTAACATGTTGGCTTGTATACGTGATGCTGTCTTACTCTTACATGTTGACAAAGCCCTTTAGGATGTGTACTTGACACCCTGGACTATGATGGAGATCATACTAGTGTGGCTATGAGTAGTCTATAAGTACACCCTATAATTGTTCCTAGTCGAGGGAGTATCGAGACAGGGTATTGATGCTCCCCAGTAAACTAGCGTATACACATCTTGACCCATATGATGGGCGATAAATGATCCCACATCCATTGGAGTTTGACATCAAAGATGGTATACGGGTGCTCAGTGGAGACTGTGTACACTGAACGGACTCGCCGAGAACTCCTAAATGGTATTATACCTATCGTCAGATGGCAGTTCTCTGGTGACACTGTTACAGGTTAGTCTGTCGACCCGAGATCGCCATAGAGTCTTGTGTGATTCCCTTTGTGCTTTGATTTCCACCTTACCACGGTTAAGAGATCGTACAAAATGGTGGTTTTTGGGTACAGTCCCGAGTCACATGGAGGCAATGAGCGATAGGAGGGGATTCGACTCTCCTGGTATTGGGAGTTGATGTTGCGCTATGCTCGATTGGCCATAACATGAAATCCCTGGCCAGGGTTGCTGAGATTTACTCGTAAGTGTTATCAGTAGTTTCTCGAACCGTTATGGACCTTGCATCGGCATGACTTATCTGGCTATTGGGGTCTGACGTTTTACCACCCCCAGACGATGATATGAAATATATCAGACGAAGAGACCGGACTGTACGATAGTGTTACTGTCAGGTTTTTGCAGGAGTTAGAGCGGGCTTTCTTGCTGATCTTCTGATCGTTCAATACCCGAGTAGCCGTTACTTCTAGCTAGAACCACTGACAGCTTGTGGATGCATGATGTGATCATCACCTACTGCCGGCGTGTTGACGAGTCTTTAGAGTCCTACACAGAGGTTTCACTGGCTCAGACAAAACGAAGTAGGAGCACATATGTGATATGTGCGGGACCGAGATTAATGCGTGTATGTGATACCGTATTCTATTCTCGCGATATAAAGTATCGATCGGTTATATATGATATAGCCGGGTTATCGAATCAAGTGTTGATTCGATAAGTCGATACTGTATCGGTCGGTTATATGCAATATAGCCGGGTTATCGAATCAAGTGTTGAGTCGATATAATGATACGAATAATATTAGTCGGTCATATGAGATATAACCGATTTATTAAATCAAGTGTTGATCTAATAATTTAATGTATAATTATATATTTGATATATTAATTTACATTAACTAATATTAGATCACTTAAACATTTATTTTTCTCACATGTGCACACTTAATATATATGCGATATATATTAATTGTGTTTTATTTTGTGTGATGGTTGATGATACAAGATACATGGGTGTATGAGACTTACACCATGATAAAGATAATGTAGGGTTTATTTATTTAGTGTAAATTAATTATTAGTTGGATAATGGTCACATGGCATGAAGCTTTAAGAAGCTTGGACACCCATTGATTAGTCCACTAGTTTTGTTTTATACTAGATATTTTGTTAACCCAACCATTATCTTAACTCATGGTTAAGTCTCTACATGAGACATATTAGATATTTTCTCACCCATGGTTGCCAATCTCACTAACATTATTTCTCTTCATCTTCCTCTTCAAAGCTCAAGAGCTCTCTAGCTCTTGATCAAGTGAGAAACCCTAGTGAGAAAATTAATTCCAAAGTGAGCAAAAATCCTACTTCATCATCCTCTACTAGATTAGCACTTTAATATAGGGTGTTAGCTTCACTAATCCCACATTAGTGAAGAGGGTAGCTTGGGTTAGTGTCTCCTCGACGTCGATCATCTTCAGCTTCGAAGACTTCAAGCAAGTTCATTGCTTTCTTCTCATGGAGCCTTTCAAGAGTCCGCAAGATCATTTCATCGCAGCGAAGGGACTACTACACGGAGCTATTGAAGTGAAGGACCGGTCTATAAAGGTTGTATTCCTCAATCACTTAGATGTTAAGTTTTTAATATTTCTTGCTTTTTTAAATTTCTAGTTAAAGATTTTAGGTTAGAGTTACTTAGAATGGCAAAAATTTAAAAACGGCATGGAAGATACATCCCGAAACCTTACTGCCATCCTAGGTAACTCTACAGTGGTATCAGAGCTAAGCTAGAAATTTAAACGATATTTGTTAGATTACGAAACCGAAACTGCTTCGAAACTTGAAACTACAAAACAGCAGTTTCTGTCGTTTTTTAATGTTGTCAAAAAATTTTCCAAACAAGTACAAAATGTTGTATGTGATATAACATGAACACTGGAAAAATTTGAGGCAATTTGGAGAATTTTTGGCCGGCCACCATACCATAGATCTCGGCCCAAAACCGAGCACTACCTCTGAAATTTTGCCTGTGCTCCAGTATCTGGGTTTTGATGTTTCAGGTGTTGTTTGTTTTTGCTAAATTTGTATGTGATGTTAACTTTCTGCAAAAGCAACTCGGAGTGTTTCGTATTATTAATTCTAACATGCATTCGGGTTATTTAGATGATGTTAAAAAATTTGAACGGATATCAATAACCTAGTTTTTCCCCGCTGGAAATTTTCCAAGTGTTGGACTTTTCCCGAGTTTAAAATTTTCAGAAAATCTTGTAAGCGATTCTATGGACCCTCTAGAAAAACGAAACCTTAACTCAATTATGTGACCGTCAGAACCGCCACCAAACCATAGGGTTTGTGGTAGTTCAGCGGTGCCATATGTGAGGCATTGGTTGACCCTTCTATGGCTGGTTCATAGGAGCTGTGGCAGTTTCTACGTACTTTTTGAACTCCGCTCAAGTGTTGAGGTTATTGGGAAATTTTTGGTTCTTGTTTATTCGATTGAAAAGTTTAACTTCGTCTAGCTATCTGTGATTGCGATACAATATTTGGAATCCATAATTAGTTATGAGATAACTAGTTTGAATTTTATAAATCTAACAATTTTAGTCTCATTTGATCGGTTGCCACGGGATTTTGATGTGATCAAAAGTCCGTCGCAATTACGTAGTGTACGTGGATACTCGCCGGGTAACCTTACTAGATAGCCACACCCCATAGCCCCGACCAAGTGACTGTAGAAGAACCCCGATGCCAAAAGCATCTGTTCGGGTGCTCGCGGCAGCAGTGTTCCGCCATAGTGCACTTCGTCGACGGCATCGGGGGTGTGGCCATCTACTAAAGTTTCCGACGAGCATTCGATCAGGTTATCAGGAATCTTGTTGAATTACCCGACAGGTTATTGAAAAGTGTTTTCAATATCGAGACTAAAATGCGGGGTTTATAATTGTTAGGCATGTGATGTCTAAGGAATTCATTTGTTGGGCATGAAATCCAAAGTATGTGATACATTAGGTTTATGATGTCTAAGGTGGTTGCGGATTCCAATTGTTATAGTTTTCACTTTCTCTTCTGCGACCGTAAGTGTAATATGTGGTGTATTGCCGGTTTCGGTGCTATATGTCAATGACAATTGGGATACGCATATTTACTTACGTTGATGACATGTGATGTTATGTGTTGCTATGATATGATATATTGGATCGTCGTGTTTTGAATAGTTGGGGTTTTATGTGAGATGAGAGTTTTCCATTTTCATTCATGTAAAAGCTTGTATAGAATATTCTTTTATTGGAGCACTTCCGGGTTGAGGATGATGTCACCATTGATGTAGATTATTTACTTTTCCGCATTAGGATAGACCTAAGGAGGAGAGCATAAGTAACCGGGTTCTAGGGTCCAGTGGGAGACTATCTCTAGGAGTCGAGACCGAGTCTTCTAACTCTAGAATTGGTAGGGTTTCTTGCCGCTCTCGTAGGGGTCTAGGGATGTGGGTTTGGCTATTCATCGCGACCGTGGAATATGTGTTTTATACTGGCTTAAATTAGAACACAGAATTCCTAGTATAGCCAATATTTCATATGTGTTCTTCTGCTGCTGATATTCTGTGATGTGATCACTTTATATATTTTGAGACGAATGCCTATATTATATATATGATATATAATTAATATTGCTACTTTCGTTTCATATTTGATGCTTGGGAATCATATATAATGGGACATCATTAATGAGATTAATGAAATAAAAGAATCCTAAAGATGTTGTAGAAACTTGTTTTAAAAACTGGTAGCTCTAATTCTTGCTTTGGATAGCGGTATTCCTTATAGAATATCCAACACCTTATTCGATAAGGAAAGAGCCGAGATCCCTTCACCGGGAGTGACCTCTTTAGCAAAACTAGCAGATGCTACAAACTCGGTTTGTCTTTTGATTGCTTTTATAGTTTTTGCTTTGCATAGTGGTATTTGTGAAATATCCTGCACCTTATTCGATGAGGAAAGAGCCGAGATCCCTTCACCGGGAATGACCTCTTAAGCAAAACTAGTAAAAGCCTCAAAAACACTCCTTTTTCAAAATCACTCAATTCTACAACGATATCAAGTTCATTATACAAAGGATTTTCTTAAAAACCTGTCATAGCCCTCCGTCATTTCAGATAAATAATAGTTAGTATTCGTGCTGCGTTTGTTGACCTCTGTCAAGGCGTAGTGTGCGGTAGCTGATTAGTGCTTATCTGCAAAGCATATGATGCGATTGGATTAGGGTAGTCGTACGACCTTGTTGACCTCTGTCAAGGGTCGTGCGGGTGGGTTTAATTCAATCATGAAATGACAGGTTGAACTTGACTAGCGCACTATGGTTTGTTGACCTCTGTTAAGGTCATAGGACGCTAGGGGTAAATATTATCTGGAATTTCAAGTGTTGAAATTTGCAATGAGATTGCATACCTTGTATGAGATAGTTGGATCCCGATACCCACTGCGAGTAAGAGTTACTCCTGGGAGAGTTTTACACATTACAATTAGCCGATCAAGTAGGTGTCTAGAAAGGTGTTAACGAGGTTATTCCCCTAGGAAAACGAGGTTTATTTTAATTTGGTCCGTGCGAAAGTACGAGGAACCTCTCTCAAAGTACCGACACTGGCCTGGCCGAAAGACTGGCAAACTTGTAGGGTGTAATTAATCCCGGCTAATCTTACCTTTTAGGGTTTGAAGGAATTTTTGATAAAAATCGTGGGAGCCATCTAGATTAGATAAAATAATAACCAATCTAATCTTACAAAGAGCGCACGCAGAGTGTTTTCTTCTCTCTCTCCTGGTAGCGACCATCTCATGCCTTAATCAAGATAATAATATGGATGCATTGACCGATCCTGCTTATTATACTGTACTAGGGAACGTTGGTTCCGCTCAATCTTATAATTGTTATAAGTCCGAGCAGGAAATAAGGGAATATCCAGATTCCCATGCTACCCAATTGAAGAAAGTGCATGTTGATACATTTTCTTCGGGTGTGTTCATTACCGAGAACTGTTTCTCAGTATCCTCTGCGTCCTGGGTATGTGATACCAGATCAGGATCCCACATATGTAATCTGTTACATGGGCTGCTGAAAGGTAGAGAACTGAGAATGGGTGATATGTCTCTAAGTGTTAGAAAATGGTGCAATTGTTTCAGCCAAATCAGTTGGCAAATATCACCTTGTATTAATACATTGATTCTGAACGAATGTTATTACATATCGAACCTGATATACAACATTATATCAGTTTCTTTATTAAGTTAAAGAAAGATATAATTCTGTATTGGAGGATAATATTGTGAACATTTTCCTGAATCAAGAGTTGATTCTATCAGGCACGTTATTTAATAGCATATACGTTCTAAATCAAAACCACAGTTCAAAGTGTATAGAACACACATAAGAAGCGTAGTTCAGAAATGAACGAATCCTTCTTGAGGCATTGTAGACTCGGTCATATCAATGAGAAACGACCGGCTAAGTTATATAAGGATGAATATTAGAATTCGTTCGAATTTCCATCTTATGATACTTGCTAGTCTTGTCTCAAAGGTAAAATGACCTATACTCCGTTTATTGGAAACAGAGAAAGAGTTAGTGAACTCTTGGGACAGATACATAATGATGTATACGGTCCTATGTCTACAAATGCTAAGTTTGGTTCTTCATACTTCGTTATATTCATCGACTATCTCTCAGGATTCGGACATATGTTCCTGTTGAAACACAAGTCTAAAACTTTTGAGAAATTCAAGGAATATAAGCTTGAAATTGAAAAACCAAACGGGTAGAAGTATTAAGTCCTTCGATGTGATCAAGGAGGCGAATGCTCGGGCATGGAGTTCCTGGATTTTCTAAAAGGAGAATGGGATTCTCTCTCAGCTTACTTCTTCGCATACACCACAGCACAACGGTATATTGGGACGGAGGTATCGCATCCTATGAGATATGGCACGCTCTATGATGAGTACTGTTGAGTTACCTATTTCGTTTTGGTGTTATGCACTAGAGAAGCTGCATATCTATTGAATGGGGTTCTATCCAAATTATTGCCTACCACTCCATATGAGATATGGAATGGGAAGAGACCATGTCTTAAACATATTAAGATATAGAGTTGTCCGGCCTATGTTGAAAAGCAAAATCCGGACAAGCTCGAGGCAGGGTCAAATCTGTATAAGTTTGTTAGGATATCCCAAACATTAGTAAGGGAATATCTTCTACCACTCTGAGAAGCAAAATGTGTTTTGTTTCTCAGCATGCCATCTTTTTTAGAAAAGGAATTTCTTGTGAAGAAATTAGTGGTCATGAGGTAGAACTGGAAGAAGTTCTAGCTAGACAAACGAACAGCTAATGATTTGGTAAAACCAAAGGATTCAATAGTCTCCAACGAACCTCAGCCTCTCCGTGAATCTGGTAGGGTTCCTCATCCACTTGAGAGATACTACGGTCTTCTCGGTGACAGTGGGAGCGAGGATTGCATCATGGTTGATGATGGCCCAACTAGGTTTAGGCAGACCATCATGAGTGGCGACTCTGTGAAAAGGCTGGATGCTATGCGATCAAAGATGGAATCCATGTACACCAACAAAGTATGACTTTGCATGTTGCACCTTTAGGGGTAAAACCCATTGGGAGCAAATGGATCTTGAGAAGATTCTTGGTGTAGATGGAAAAGTTGAGACTTTCAAAGCTATGCTTAAGTCCATCAGGATCAATGCAAGCATTGCGGAGATAGAACATCTATTTTGATGTGGCAGTCAAAGTGTTTGACTTCATCAAAAATGTAGATGAATCTTGTATATACAAGAAGGCTGTAGAGAGTAAGGTTGTCTTCCACGTATTGTACGTAGATGACATACTCTTGATAGGAAAGTGTTTCATATGCTACAATCTGTCAAGCTCTTCTTATCACGAGAATTCTCAATATAAGATCTGGATGATACCAACTACATCTTGTGGATTATAATCTATGGTGATAGATCTATGTGGATGTTGGGAGTGTCCCAAATCCAGGTACATTAACACCATACTAAAGGGGTTTAGTATGGAGGATTCTAAGTGTGGTGGTTCACCCACTTACTCATGGATCACTCGCGTGCAAGGGATACCCTATGCTTCGGCAGTAGGCTCTATCATGTATGCGATGTTATGTACCAGACCAGATGTAGATGACTCACTAGGTGCAGTGATCAGGAATCAATCGGATCTTGGGAGAATAACTGGACAGCTGTGGAGGACATTCTTATGTACTTGAGAAGCACTAAAAGAAAGTTCTTGGTTCCGGCTTCCAGAGTAATAAGTTCGACTGAAATTAAGTCACGGGCATTGTCTTTACCCTCAGTAGAGGGACGGTATGATTGGAAGAGTTCCAAGCTAGATACCGTGGCATACTAGACGATAAAGGCTGAATACATTGCTACCAACGATGCTACCAAAGAGGTTGTCTGGACATTACATGTTCATGAGATGAACAAGGTTCCTACCATTGAGCGTCCAATAATTTTTATTGTGACTACAATAGAGTTGTGGCTTTAGCCTAGCAATACCTGTCTCATCATCGATCCGGACATATTCTGAGACTAGTATCACCTGATCAGGGAGATGGTTGATCTCCAACGGATCGAGGTTAGGAGAGTAGATTTTGAGGTTAACACGGCGGATCCACTCACCAAGGCCTGCTTTCCTAAATACAATTTGAGAGATTTTGGGATGGCTGAGTATGGGATACTACAACCACTGCTATATTGTTAAGTATGTGATACTGCGACAAATGGCCTTAGTGCAAGTGGGAGATTGTTAGTTATATGTATGCCCTAGAGGCCATTACTGTACATGAGATGTATATTGTAGTGGATGCTTGGACATATATAGGGAGGACTTTCTTGCTCGATATGATAGTATGCTATCTGGTTGCTCTTTTTCTTAACATGTTGACTGTATACGTAATACTGTCTTGCTCTTGTTAGTTGTATGTATGCCCTAGAGGCCAGTATTGTACAGATGATGTATATTATATTGGATGCTTGGACATATATAGAGATGACTTTCTTGCTTGATATGATAGTATGCTATCTGGTTACTCTTTATCTTAACATGTACACTAGTCTCTTTAAACTGTCTTATAGTTACATGTTGGTAAAGCCCTTAGGATGTATACTTGACTACCTGGACTATGATGCAGATCATACTAGTGGGGACATGGTAGTCCATAAGTACATCCTTCATGGTCCCTAGTCGTGGGTGTATCGAGACGGGGCATCGATATACCAGTGTAGACTAGCGTATACGCTTCTCGACCCATGCAATGGGCGATGGATGATCCCATATCCATTGGTGTTTGACATCAGAGATGGTGTACGGGTGCTCAGTGGAGACTGGGTACACTGGACGGACTCGCCGAGAACTCCCAGATGGTATTATACCTCACGTCAGATGGCAGTTCTCAGGTGACACTTGTACAGGTTAGTCTGTAGACCCGAGATCGTCATAGAGTCTTGTGTGATTCCCACTGTACTTTGATCTCCACCTTACCACGTCCATGAGGGCATGCAAAACGGTGGTCTTTGGGTACAGTCCCGAGTCACATGGAGGCAATGAGCGATAGGAGGGGTTTCGTCTCTCCCGGTATTGGGAGTTGATGTTGCGCTGTGCTCGATTGGCCGTAACAAGGAAGTCCCTGGCCAGGGCTGATCAGAGATTTGCTGGTAAGTGTTACCAGTAGTTTCTCGACCCGTTATGAGCCTCACATCGGCACGACTTATCGGTTATTGGGGTCTGACGTTTACCACCCCTAGACTTGATATGCGACGTATCAGACGAACAGACCGGACTGTACGGTAAGTGTTTCTGGTTGGATTCACAGGAGTGTGAGCGGGCTAGCTCGTCGATCTTCTGATCGCTCAATACCCGGGTAGCCGTTACGTTTAGCAGACCGCTTGCGGCTTGTGGGTGCTTGATATGATCATCATCTGCTACCGGCGTATTGACGAGTCTTTAGAGTCCTACACAGAGGTTTCCTGGTTCAAACGAAACGAAATAGGAGTGCATATGAGATATGTTCAGGACCGAGAATAATGCGTGTATGTGATACCGCATTTCATTCTCGCGATTAATGTTTCGATTGGTTGTATGTGATATAACCTAGTTATCGAATCGAAGATCGATTCGATAAGCCGATACATTGAATACTAGTCGGTCATGTGCGACATGACCGGATCATTGAATCAAGTGTTGATTTAATGATTTAATGTATAATTATATATTTGATATATTACTTTACATTAACTAGTATTGGTTCACTTTAAACGGATTTTTCTCACTTAATGCACATTGTATATGTGATATGCTTTTGTGCACTTTTTTGTATCATGTTTGATGATACTTGATCATTTAGTTAAGTATATAGAATTAATCCATGGTTAATTTGATAATTAGGGTTTTGCATATTCATTTATTTATTTTTTTGTTTATTTATTTATTTGGTAAAGATAAAGATAAGAATGGTGGCTTTCTTTGTCATTAGTTGAAGCTTCATGAAGCCTTGACTTTTGTAACCATCCTTATCTTCATGCTTAACCCTAACCCATCCAAGTGACCATGGTTTATTCTCTACACTTAACCTAGGTTAGAACATGATAAGTATTTGATTTTATTATTCTTTTTCACATATACTTATCATATTCTATTTGCTTCTTCATCTTCTTCTTCAAGAAAAGCTCAAGGTCCATCAATGGCAACTTGAGCTAAAGTGAGATAAATCCAATTCTAAAGTGAACCCACCTCCTATTTCTTCACCCTCTACCTCTTGCCAAGTTGTTTTGGGTGTTTTCTTCACAAGTTTCACAACTTTGTGAAGTTGGAGCTTGAACTTGTGATGCCTCGACGTAGATCGTCTTTGACACGAAGCCGACGACCTATTCCGCTCGCTTTCCCGATAAAACCGATGAACGAGTCTAAGATTGGTAAAGGACAGCGAGAGGAGCACTACGTAGAGCTAAGGAAGTGGATATCCGGATCTACAAAGGTTGTAGAATCTAACTTTTATTTAAGTAGTTAACTAGTTTACCGTTTCGCCTAGAAATCTAGCCAACGATCCGTTAACTAGGGTTTCTCGGCACCATATTTTTGTAAAATGGCATGGTTGATGCCTTGTGAGAACTCTACTGTGTGCCTAGGAACCCTACAGTGGTATCAGAGCCTAGCTAGAGCCTTAGGCGAAGTCTAGACGCAATTTGAAGCCCGAACGAACCCGAAACCATAAACTTAACATGCTCTCTGTACATTTTCTAAAATCTGAGATTTTTCAATATTAAAAATATGCAGAAAAATAAGCAGGAAATTATAAGGTTTACTGTGAAATTCGTGAGCGTAATTCCACCAAGTCAGCGCGGATCCGCGGCATGAGCATGGCTCATGCGGCGGATCCGCGGTCGTACGGCCTCTATATTTAAAGAATTTTACACAGTAATTCTTAGTTTCCAGTGGTGATTTTCCTGGGTATTTTTAATAATTATTCAAGAGTTGAATTTTCTGGGGTTGCTTTGGGGATTCGGTGTTTCGATCGGGGTATCAAATTTCGTCTTTGTGTATTTCCGGATAATTTTTAGAATATGTTAAAAAGTTCGACCGGATATAAATACCCAATTTTTCCCCTGTCGGGAAATTTCCAAGTGTTGGATTTTTCCGTAGTTTAACGACGTTCTAAGTAGTGCAAGTAACGCGATGGACCCTCTAGAAGACAACAAACCTTAACTCGATTATGTGACCGTCTTGAACTGCCCTTTGAACCTTCGGGTTTGGGGCAGTACGGCGTGCCACATGTGAGGCGTTGGCTTGACCCTTCTACGGCTGGACCGTTGGTACTGAGGCACGAACTGAATGTTGTTAGACTTATTTCATGTGTTGAGCTGTATCGGGAAAACTTGGGTATTCGACTGTTCGATCGGAAAGTTTAACATTTTCTGTTTATCTGGAATGTGATACAATAATTGGAATTCACAAACAGTTATGAGATAACTGAATGAATGTTATAAATCTAGCAGTTTAGTCCCATACGATATTGAAAAGAATTTTCGATAATGAGACTAAAATGCGGGGTTTGTAACTGTTAGGCATGTGATGTCTAAAGAGGTTGCGGATTCCAATTGTTGTAGTTTTACACTTTTTTTTTCTGTGACCGTAAGTGTAGTATGTTCATATCGCCGGTTTCGTTGCTATACGTCAACGACAATTGGGGTATGCATACTTACTTACGTTGATGACATGTGATGTTATGTGTTGCTGGATATGTTATATTGGATCGTCGTGTTTGAATAGCCGGGGTTTTTTATGTGAGATGAGTGTTTTTCATTTTCATTCATGTAAAAACTTGTATGTAATATTCTTTTATTTGGGGCACTTCCAGGTAGCGGAAGCTGTCACCCTTTGTATATTATTTACTTTTCCGCATTAGGATAGACCCAAGGAGGGGAGCACAAGTAACCGGGTTCTGGGGTCCAGTGGGAGACAAACTCGAGGAGTCGAGTCCGGGTCTCCTAACCCTAGAATTGGCAGGGTTGCTTGCCGCTCTCGTAGGGGTCTAGGGGTGTGGGATTGGCTATTCATCACGACCGTGGAATCCGTGTTTTATACTGGCTCGTATTAAAAACACGGACGTCCTAGTATATCCAATATTTCATATGTTTATTCTGCTGCGATATCTGTGATGTGATTCTGTGATGGATATAGTATATAGTATATATGATATATTATATAGACGTTACTTATGTTTTACACCCGCGCTAGCCCTGCCCTGCTCTGTCGTTAGTTACCTAACCTAACGGTGCACGAGGGGACATCGAGGCGAATGCGGATGGCATAAGTGTACGTCATATCTATCTGTGATGTTTAGGTATTTAAATGATGGGACTTCATTAATGTGATTAATGAAAGAAAAGAAACCTAAGATGTTGTAGAATCAGATTTTAAACAAAACAGGTAGCTACAGTTCTTGCTTTGCATAGCGGTATATATGATATACCCTGCACCTTATTCGATGAGGAAAGGACCGAGATCCCTTCACCGGGAGTGACTCCTTTAGCAATAACTGGCAGATGCTACACACTCGGTTTGGCTTTGATTGCTTTTAAGAGTTTTTACTTTGCACAGTGATATATATGATATATCCCGCACCTCATTCGACGAGGAAAGGGCCGACGATCCCTTCACCGGGAGTGACCCCTTTAGCAAAACTAGAAAAGCCTCAAAATCATTCCATTTTAAAACTTCATTTGATTCTACAACGATATCAAGTTCATTACGCAATAGGTTTTTAAAAAAAAACCTGACGTAGCCCTCCGTCATTTCAGATAAGTACTAGTTAGTATTCGTGCTACGTTTGTTGACTATGTTAAGGCGTAGTGTGCGGTAGCTAATTAGTGCTTATCTGTATAAGCATATGATGCGATTGGATTAGGGTAGTCGTGCGACTTTGTTGACTATGTTAAGGGTCGTGCGGGTGGGTTTAATTCAATCGGGAAATGACGGGTTGAACTTGACTAGCACTTATGATTTGTTGACTATGTAAAGGTCATATAGCTGCTAGGGGCAAAATATTATCGGGAATTTCAAGTGTTGAAATTTGCAATGAGATTGCATACCTTCTATGAGATAGTTGGATCCCGATACCCACTGCGAGTAAGAGTTACTCCTGGGAGAGTTTTACACATTACAATTAGCCGATCAAGTAGGTGTTTAGAAAGGTGTTATCGAGATTACGCCTCTGGGAAAACGAGATTTACAGTAATTAGGTTCGTGCGAAAGCACGGGGGACCTCCCTCAAAGTACCGACACTGGCCTGGCTGAAAGATTGGCGAACTTGTAGTGTGTAATTAATCCCGGCTAGTCTTTCCTTTTAAGGTTTGAAGGAAGATTTGATAAAAAGCAGTGGGAGCCATCCTGATTAGATAAGATAAAAACCAATCTGATCTTGCACGAGCATACGCTAAAGTGTTTTCTTCTCTCTCTCTCCAGGTAGCGACCATTTCATGCCTTAATCAAGATAATAATATGGATGTATTGACCAAACCCGCATGTTATACTGTGCTGGGGAACGTTGGTTCCGTTCTTTCTTATAAGAGTTATAGGAATGAACAGGATATAGGGGAATACCAGGATTCCCATGCCACCCGAATGAAGAAAGTACATGATGATGCATTTTCTTCGGGTGTGTTCGTTACTGAGAACTGTTTCTCTATTTGCTCTACGTCCTGGGTATTAGATACCGGGTCAGGATCCCATATATGTAATCAGTTACATGGGCTAAGGAAAGGTAGAGAACTTGGAGAAGGTGATAAAGACATAAGAGTTGGAAATGGTGCAATTGTTGCAGCTAAGACTGTCGGGGAGTATCACCTTGTATTACCAACTGGTAATACATTGGTTCTGAACGAATGCTATTACATGTCGAACCTGATATGCAACATTATATCGGTTTCTTTATTAAGCAAAGAAGGATATAATTTTGTATTACAGGACAATGTTATGAACATTTTCCGTAACCAAAAGTTGGTTGGATCAGGCACGTTATGCAATGGCATTTATGTTCTAAATCAATCAACAGTTCTGAGCATAACAAACACACACAAGAGGAAGAGTTCTGAACTCAACGAATCCTTCTTGTGGCATTGTAGACTGGGTCACATCAATGTGACACGACTGGCTAAGTTGCATAAGGATAGATATTTGAAACCTTTCGAATTTTCATCTTATGATACTTGCCAGTCATGTCTCAAAGGCAAGATGACCAAAACTCCGTTTACGGGACACGGAGAAAGAGTTACCGAACTCTTGGGACTTATACATAGTGATGTATGCGGTTCCATGTCTACACATGCCAGGGATGGTTCTTCATACTTCATTACATTAACTGACGATCTCTCTAGGTTCGGGTATGTGTTCCTGATGAAACACAAATCAGAAGCTTTTGAGAAATTTAGGGAATATAAACAAGAAGTTGAGAACCAAACCGGAAAAAGTATTAAAATCCTACGATCTGATCGAGGAGGGGAATACTTGAGCAATGAATTCCTGGACTTCCTAAAAGAGAATGGGATTCTCTCTCAGCTGACTCCTCCATATACACCACAGCACAACGGTGTATCTGAACGGAGGAACCGCACCCTATTAGATATGGTGCGCTCTATGATGAGCACAGCTGAGTTACCTATTTCCTTCTGGGGATATGCACTGGAGACGGCTGCATACCTATTGAATCAAGTTTCATCTAAATCTGTACCTACCACACCATATGAGATATGGAGTGGGAAGAGACCATATTTTAAACGAGTTAAGATATGGGGTTGTCCGGCCTATGTCAAAAGGCAAAATCCAGACAAACTCGAGCCACGGTCAGTTCTCTGCAAGTTTGTGGGATATCCTAAGAATTCCCAAGGATATTTTTTCTACCATGCTGAAGAACAAAAAGTGTTTGTTTCTCAATATGCCACCTTTTTAGAAAAGGAATTCCTTGAAAAAGAAATTAGTGGCAAAGTGGTAGAGATGGAAGAAATTCCAGATACACAAACTATAACTGAAGATTTAGTGGAACCAGAAGATTCGATAGTACCCGACGAACCCCAGCCTCTCCGCCGATCTAGTAGGGTTTCTCGTCCACCTGAGAGATACTATGGTTTTCTCATTGATGGTGGAAGCGAGGATTGCATCATGGATGATGATGACCCAACTAGCTTCGAGCAGGCCATCACGAGTAGGGACTCAGTGAAATGGCTGGATGCTATGCGGTCCGAGATGGAATCCATGTACACCAACAAAGTAAGGACTTTGGAAGTTGCTCCTGAAGGGGTAAAACCCATTGGGAGCAAGTGGATCTTCAAGAAGAAATTTGGTGTAGATGGGAAAGTGGAGACTTTCAAAGCTAGACTTGTAGCAAAGGGTTTTCGTCAAAGACCAGGTGTTGACTATGACGAAACCTTTTCTCCAGTGGCTATGCTTAAATCCATCCGAATCATGCTTGCCATTGCTTCCTTTCATGACTACGAAATCTGGCAAATGGATGTTAAGACCGCCTTTCTAAATGGTGATTTAGAAGAGTGCGTGTACATGACTCAGCCAGAGGGCTTCGTAGACAGTGGGAGCAGCGGGAAGGTGTACAAGCTGCTTAAATCCATTTATGGATTAAAGCAAGCATCGCGGAGTTGGAACATCTGCTTTGACGTCGTTATCAAAGAGTTTGATTTCGTCAAAAATCCAGATGAACCTTGTATCTACAAGAAGGTGGCAGAGAGTAAGATTGTCTTCCTCGTATTGTACGTGGACGACATACTCTTGATAGGAAATGATATTCCTATGCTGCAATCGGTCAAGCTCTTCTTATCACAAAGATTCTCGATGAAAGATCTTGGTGATGCCACCTGCATATTGGGAATTAGGATCTATAGAGATAGATCCAAAAGGATTTTAGGATTGTCCCAATCCAGGTACATTGACACCATACTAAAGAGGTTTAATATGGAAGAATCCAAGCGTGGGTACTTGCCCACGATCTCTGGAGTCACTCTCTCCAAAGAGATGTCTCCCAAGACTGATTTGGAGAGAGCTCGCATGCAAGGGATACCCTATGCTTCGGCAGTAGGCTCTATCATGTATGCGATGCTATGTACCAGACCCGATGTAGCATACTCACTAAGTGTAGTGAGCAGGTATCAAGCTGATCCTGGAGAGAGTCACTGGACAGCTGTGAAGAGCATTCTCAAGTACTAGCGAAGGACTAGAGATATGTTCTTGGTGTATGGTAACGGAGAGCTCCAAGTGGAGTCCTTTACCGATTCGAGCTTCCAGAGTGATAAGGACGACTCTAAGTCGCAGTCGGGCTTTGTCTTTACCCTTTACGAAGGGGCGGTTAGCTGGAAGAGTTCCAAGCAGGAAACCGTGGCAGACTCGACGATGGAGGCTGAATACATCGCTGCCAACGATGCTGCCAAAGAGGCTGTCTGGATCAAGAAGTTCATTACTGAACTTGGAGTGGTTCCATCCATTGAGCATCCAATACCTTTGTATTGCGATAACAATGGAGCGGTGGCTTTAGCCAAGGAACCCAGGTCCCATCAGCGATCCAGGCATATTCTGAGGCGGTATCACCTGATCCGGGAGATAGTTGATCGCCGGGAGATCGAGGTCAGGAGGGTTGACACGAAGAACAACACGGCGGATCCACTCACGAAGGCCATTCCCCAGATACAGTTTGAGAGACTCTTCGGGATGCTCGGTATGCGATACTACAGCAGCTGGCCCTAGTGTAAGTGGGAGATTGTTAGTTGTATGTATGCCCTAGAGGCCAGTATTGTACAGATGATGTATATTATATTGGATGCTTGGACATATATAGAGATGACTTTCTTGCTTGATATGATAGTATGCTATCTGGTTACTCTTTATCTTAACATGTACACTAGTCTCTTTAAACTGTCTTATAGTTACATGTTGGTAAAGCCCTTAGGATGTATACTTGACTACCTGGACTATGATGCAGATCATACTAGTGGGGACATGGTAGTCCATAAGTACATCCTTCATGGTCCCTAGTCGTGGGTGTATCGAGACGGGGCATCGATATACCAGTGTAGACTAGCGTATACGCTTCTCGACCCATGAGATGGGCGATGGATGATCCCATATCCATTGGTGTTTGACATCAGAGATGGTGTACGGGTGCTCAGTGGAGACTGGGTACACTGGACGGACTCGCCGAGAACTCCCAGATGGTATTATACCTCACTTCAGATGGCAGTTCTCAGGTGACACTTGTACAGGTTAGTCTGTAGACCCGAGATCGTCATAGAGTCTTATGTGATTCCCACTGTACTTTGATCTCCACCTTACCACGTCCATGAGGGCGTGCAAAACGGTGGTCTTTGGGTACAGTCCCGAGCCACATGGAGGCAATGAGCGATAGGAGGGGTTTCGTCTCTCCCGGTATTGGGAGTTGATGTTGCGCTGTGCTCGATTGGCCGTAACAGGGAAGTCCCTGGCCAGGGGTGATCAGAGATTTGCTGGTAAGTGTTACCAGTAGTTTCTCGACCCGTTATGAGCCTCACATCGGCATGACTTATCGGTTATTGGGGTCTGACGTTTACCACCCCTAGACTTGATATGCGACGTATCAGACGAACAGACCGGACTGTACGGTAAGTGTTACTGGTTGGATTCACAGGAGTGTGAGCGGGCTAGCTCGTCGATCTTCTGATCGCTCAATACCCGGGTGGCTGTTACGTTTAGCAGACCGCTTGCGGCTTGTGGGTGCTTGATATGATCATCATCTGCTACCGGCGTATTGACGAGTCTTTAGAGTCCTACACAGAGGTTTCCTGGTTCAAGCGAAACGAAATAGGAGCGCATATGAGATATGTGCAGGACCGAGAATAATGCGTGTATGTGATACCGCATTTCATTCTCGCGATTAATGTTTCGATTGGTTGTATGTGATATAACCTAGTTATCGAATCGAAGATCGATTCGATAAGCCGATACATTGAATACTAGTCGGTCATGTACGACATGACCGGATCATTGAATCAAGTGTTGATTTAATGATTTAATGTATAATTATATATTTGATATATTACTTTACATTAACTAGTATTGGTTCACTTTAAACGGATTTTTCTCACTTAATGCACATTGTATATGTGATATGCTTTTGTGCACTTTTTTGTATCATGTTTGATGATACATGATCATTTAGTTAAGTATATAGAATTAATCCATGGTTAATTTGATAATTAGGGTTTTGCATATTCATTTATTTATTTTTTTGTTTATTTATTTATTTGGTAAAGATAAAGATAAGAATGGTGGCTTTCATTGTCATTAGTTGAAGCTTCATGAAGCCTTGACTTTTGTAACCATCCTTATCTTCATGCTTAACCCTAACCCATCCAAGTGACCATGGTTTATTCTCTACACTTAACCTAGGTTAGAACATGATAAGTATTTGATTTTATTATTCTTTTTCACATATACTTATCATATTCTATTTGCTTCTTCATCTTCTTCTTCAAGAAAAGCTCAAGGTCCATCAATGGCAACTTGAGCTAAAGTGAGATAAATCCAATTCTAAAGTGAACCCACCTCCTATTTCTT
The DNA here is from genome assembly GCA_030015575.1 of Agapanthus africanus. Taxonomy (NCBI): domain Eukaryota; kingdom Viridiplantae; phylum Streptophyta; class Magnoliopsida; order Asparagales; family Amaryllidaceae; genus Agapanthus; species Agapanthus africanus. The sequence continues at coordinate 217,955,660 of JASDDO010000014.1, forward strand.
CACCCTCTACCTCTTGCCAAGTTGTTTTGGGTGTTTTCTTCACAAGTTTCACAACTTTGTGAAGTCGAAGCTTGAACTTGTGATGCCTCGACGTAGATCGTCTTTGACACGAAGCCGACGACCTATTCCGCTCGCTTTCCCGATGAAACCGATGAACGAGTCAAAGATTGGAAAAGGACAGCGAGAGGAGCACTACGTGGAGCTAAGGAAGTGGATATCCGGATCTACAAAGGTTGTAGAATCTAACTTTTAGTTAAGTAGTTAACTAGTTTACCGTTTCGCCTAGAAATCTAGCCAACGATCCGTTAACTAGGGTTTCTCGGCACCATATTTTTGTAAAATGGCATGGTTGATGCCTTGTGAGAACTCTACTGTGTGCCTAGGAACCTTACAGCTCTCACATGTTGACAATGCCCTTTAGGATGTGTACTTGACACCCAGGACTATGATGGAGATCATACTAGTGGGGCCATGAGTATTCCACAAGTACACCCTATAATTGTTCCTAGATGAGGGAGTATCGAGACAGGGCATCGATGCTCCAGAGAAGACTAGCGTATACGCATCTTGACCCATATGATGGGCGATGGATGATCCCATATCCATTGGTGTTTGACATCAAAGATGGTGTACGGGTGCTCAGTGGAGACTGGGTATACTGAACGGACTCGCCGAGAACTCCTAGATGGTATTATACCTATCGTCAGATGGCAGATCTCTGGTGACACTGGTACAAGTTAGTCTGTCAACCCAAGATCGCCATAGAGTCTTTTTTGATTCCCACTGTGGTTTGATTTCCACCTTACCACGGTCAAGAGATCATGAAAAACGGTGGTTTTTGGGTACAATCCCGAGTCACACGGAGGCAATGAGCGATAGGAGGGGATTCGTCTCTCTCGGTATTGGGAGTTGATGTTGCGCTATGCTCGATTGGCTATAACATGATATCCCTGGCCAGGGTTGCTGAGATTTACTAGTAAGTGTTATCAGTAGTTTCTCGAACCGTTATGGACCTTACATAGGCATGACTTATCAGGCTGTTGGGGTCCGACGTTTTACCACCCCCAGATGATGATATGCACCATATCAGACGAAGAGACTGGACTGTACGGTAGTGTTACTGTCAGGCTTTAGCACGAGTTAGAGCGGGCTTGCTTGCTGATCTTCTGATCGTTCAATACCCGAGTACGTCCAGCTAGAACCGCTGACGGCTTGTGGATGCTTGATGTGATCATCACCTACTGCCGGCGTATTGACGAGTCTTTAGAGTTCTACACAGAGGTTTCACTGGCTCAGGCAAAATGAAATAGGAGCACATATGTGATATGTACGGGACCGAGATTAATACGTGTATGTGATACCGTATTCTATTCTCACGATTTAAAGTATCGACCGGTTATATATGATATAGCTGGGTTATCGAATCAAATGTTGATTCGATAAGTCGATACTGTATCGGTCGGTTATATGCGATATAGCCGGATTATCGAATCAAGTGTTAATTCGATATAATGGTACGAATAATATTAGTCGATCATATGAGATATAACCGGATTATTAAATCAAGTGTTGATTTAATGATTGAATGTATAATTATATATTTGATATATTAATTTACATTAACTAATATTAGCACACTTAAACATTTATTTTTCTCACATGTGCACACTTAATATATATGTGATATATATTAATTGTGTTTTATTTTGTGTCATGGTTGATAATACAAGATATATGGGTGTATGAGACTTACACCATGATAAAGATAATGTAGGGTTTATTTATTTAGTGTAAATCAATTATTAGTTGGATAATGGTCACATGGCATGAAGGTTTGAGAAGTTTGGAGACCCATTGGCTAGTCCACTAGTTTTGTTTTATACTAGATATTTTGTTAACCCAACCATTATCTTAACTCATGGTTAAGTCTCTACATGAGACATATTAGATATTTTCTCATCCATGGTTGCCATTCTCACTCACAACATTATTTCTCTTCATCTTCCTCTTCAAAGCTCAAGAGCTCTCTATCTCTTGATCAAGTGAGAAACCCTGGCAAGAAAATTAATTCCAAAGTGAGCAAAAATGCCACTTCATCATCCTCTACTAGATTAGCACTTTAGTATAGGATGTTAGCTTCACCAATCCCACATTAGTGAAGAGGGTAGCTTGGGTTAGTGTCTCCTCGACGTAGATCATCTTCGGCCTCGAAGACTTCAAGCAAGTTCGTTGCTTTCTTCTCATGAAGCCTTTCAAGAGTCCGCAAGATCAGTTCATCGCAGCAAAAGGACTACTACACGGAGCTATTGAAGTGAAGGACTGGTCTACAAAGGTTGTATTCCTCATTCACTTAGATGTTAAGTTGTTAACATTGCTTGCTTGTTTAAATTTCTAGTTAAAGATTCTAGCTTAGAGTTACTTAGAACGGCAAAAATTTAAAAACGGCATGGACGATACCTCCCGAAACCTTGCTGCCGTCCTAGGTAACCCTACACGAGGGAGGTTCCCCGTGCTTTCGCACAGACCTAATTAGAATAAATCTCATTTTCCCAGGGGCGTAACCCCGTTAACACCTTTCTAGACACCTACTTGATTGGCTAATTTATTGTGTAAAACTCTCCCAGTAGTAACTCTTACTCGCAGTGGGTATCGGGATCCAATTATCTCATATAAGGTATGCAATCTCATTGCAAATTTCAACACATGAAATTCCCGATAATATTTGGCCCCTAGCAACCTATGACCTTGACGAAAGCCAACAAACATAGTCCGCTAGTCAAGTTCAACCCATACATTTCATGATTGAATTAAACCCATCCGCACGACCCTTGACGAAAGCCAACAAAGTCATACGACTACCCTAATCCAATCGCATCATATGCTTAAGAAGATAAGCACTAATCATCTACCGCACACTACGCCTTGACGAAAACCAACAAACATAGCACGAATACTAAATACTACTTATCTGAAATGACGGAGGGCTACGACAGGTTTTTAAGAAAACCTTTTGCGTAATGAACTTGATATCGTTGTAGAATTGAGTGATTTTGAAAATGAGTGTTTTTTAGTCTTTTACTAGTTTTGCTAAAGAGGTCACTCCCGGTGAACGGATCTCGGCTCTTTCCTCATCGAATGAGGTGCTGAATATTTCATAAATATCACTATGCAAAACAAAAACTAGAGAAGCAATCAAAAACAAAACCGAGTAGGTTGTAGCATCTGCTAGTTTCGCTAAAGAGGTCACTCCTGGTGAAGGGATCTCGGCTCTTTCCTTATTGAATAAGGTGCTGGATATTCTACAAGGAATACCGCTATGCAAAGCAAGAACTAGAGCTGCCAGTGTTTAAAACAAGATTCTGCAATATCTTTAGGTTTCTTTTATTTCATTAATCTCATTAATGAAGTCCCATAATTTATGCTTCCCAAGCATCACAGAAGAAACGAAAGCAGCAATATTTATTATATATCATATATATAATATAAGCATTCGTCTCAACATATCAAGTGATCACATCACAAAATACGAGCAGCAGAAGAACACATATGAAATATTGGATATACTAGGAATTCCGTGTTTTAAATTAAGCCAATAAAAAACGCGGATTTCACGGTCACGATGAATAGCCAAACCCACATCCGTAGACTCCTATGAGAGCGGCAAGCAACCCTACCAATTCTAGAGTTAGGAGACCCGGTCTCGACTCCTCGAGATGGTCTCCAACTGGACCCTAGAACCCGGTTACTTGTGCTCTCCTCCTTAGGTCTATCCTAATGAGGAAAAATAAATAATATACATCAATGGTGACATCATTCTCAACCCGGAAGTGCCCCAATAAAAGAATATTACATACAAGTTTTTTACATGAATGAAAATGAAAAACTCTCATCTCACATAAAACTCCCGGCTATTCAAAACACGACGATCCAATATTACATATCACAGCAACACATAACATCACATGTCATCAACGTAAGTAAATATACGTATCCCAATTGTCATTGATATATAGCAACGAAACCTGCGATACACCACATATTACACTTACGGTCGCAGAAAAGAAAGTGAAAAACTACAACAATTGGAATCAGCAACCACCTTAGACATCATAAACCCAATGTATCACATACTTTGGATTTCATACCTAACGAAATGAGTTCCTTAGACATCGCATGCCTAACAATTATAAACCCCGCATTTTAGTCTCGATATTAAAAACACCTTTCAATAACCAATCGGGTAATTCAATAAGATTCCTAACAACCTGATCGAATGCTTGTCGGAAAGTTTAGTAGACGGCCGTACCCCCGATGCCATTGACGAAGTGCACTTAGGTGGAACACCGCGCCCGCGAGCACCCGAACGGATACTTTTGGCAACGGGGTTCTCCTACAGTCACTTGGTCGGGGCTATCGGGCATGACTATCTAGTAACGTTACCCGACGAGTATCCGCGTACACTACGTAATTGCGACGGACTTTTCATCCACATCAAAATTCTGTGGCAACCAATCAAATGAGACTAAACTGCTAGATTTATAAAATTCAAACTAGTTATCACATAACTAATTATTGTGGATTCCAAATATTGTATCACAATCACAGATAGTTCGATGATGTTAAACTTTTCAATCGAATAAACAAGCATCCAAAATTTCCCAAAGAGCTCAACACTTAAGTGGAGTTCAAAAAGTACCCAGAACATGCCACAGCACCTATGGACCAACCGTAGAAGGATCAACCCTTGCCTCACCTATGGCGCCGCGGAACTACCACAAACCCTAGGGTTCGATGGCAATTCCGAAGTTCACAGAATCGAGTTAGGGTTTCGTTCTTCTAGAGGGTCCATAGAAAACACCTGCACGATTTTCTTATGATTTTAAACTCAGAAAAATCCAACTTTTGGAAAATTTCCAGTGAGGGAGAAAATGGGTTATTGATATCCGTTCGAACTTTTTAACGTCGTCTAACCTGAAATAATGTTAGAATTACGATTACGAAATACTCCGAATTGCCTTACAGAAAGATAACATCACATGAAATCTTAGCAAAAACAAGCAACACCTGAAATACCAAAACCCAGAGACTGGAACACCGATAAAAATTGAAGCCCAGAACCATGAAGTGGACCGGCCAGGCCGGATTTTAACTGTATGCTGCCGGTCAAATTCCGACGAAGGGGGCTCAACTTTCTGTGGTGTTCATATTACATCTCATATAACATTCTGCAGTTTCTTAAAAAAAATTTAGAGACCTTAAAAATTTCGACAGAAACTTGGTTTTTATTTCGTGTGTTTCGGAGTTGTTTCAGTTTCGTAATCCTACAAATATCGTCTAATTCTCTAGCATGTCTCTGATACCAATGCTGGGTTCCCTAGTGTCGCCGCTGGGTTTCAGGAGGCATCGACCATGCCGTTTTCAAAAAATTGGCGCACTAGAGAACCCTAACGCTAGAATCTAAACCAGAGAATTAGACAAAAAAGCAAGTAAACATTTTTACATCTAAGTGAACAAGGAATACAACCTTTGTAGACCGGTCCTTCACTTCAATAGCTCCATGTAGTAGTCCCTTCGGTCTAAGTAGTGATCTCCCGGACTCTAGTGAGGCTCCATAAGGTGAAATGAACAAGCTTGTTGAAGTCTTCAAGGCCGAAGATGATCTACGTCGAGGAGAAACTAACTCAAGCTACCTCTTCACTAAGTGATGAACTAGTGAAGAAACAACCCAATCTAAATGGCTAGTAGATAAGAGGTTGATGAAGTAGGAATTTTTCTCACTTTAGAAATAATTTTCTCACTAATTTTCTTCACCTCTCATGAAGCTAGAAAGCTTGAGGAAGGAGATGAAGAAAGCTCTCATGAAATGAAGCAAGTGAAGAATGAATCAAGTGGTGAGAATAGCAACCATGGGTGAGTTAGTATCATATACTAACTCATGTAGAGACTAAACCATGGCTAACAATAATGGTTAGGTTAATAAATATCTTCAAGTAAAACAAAATTAGTGGACTTGGTCAATGGTTCAACAAACTTCTACAAGCTTCAACCCTGTGACTAATTTCCAACTAATTTGATTTACTTTAAATAAATAAAACCCATCATTATTATAAGTATGGTGTGAGTCTCATACACCCATGTAACATGTGGTATCAAGCATGACACAAAAGATGTACATTAATATATATCACATATATACTAAGTGTACACTAGTGAGAAAAAGAAATCTTAAGGGAGCTAATATTAGTTAATGTAAGATAATATATCAAATATATAATTATACATTAAATTATTAAATCAACACTTGATTTAATAATCCGGCTATATCACATAGAACCGACTAATATCATATGTATCAACTTATCGAATCAACACATGATCCGATAACCCGGCTATATCACATATAACCGACCGATATCACATATCGCGAGAATAGAATACGGTATCACATACGCATATTAATCTCGGTTCCGCACATATCACATATGTGCTCCTACTTCGTTTCGCCTGAGCCAGGAAACCTCTGTGTAGGACTCTAAAGACTCGTCAATACGCTGGCAGTGGGTGGTGATCATATCAGTCACCCACAAGCCGCAAGAGGTCTGCTAAACGTAATGGCCACCTGGGTATTGAGCGATCAGAAGATCAAAAAGCAAGCCTGCTAATACTCCTGTGAATCCAATCAGTGACACTACCGTACAATCCGGTCTCTTCGTCTGATATGTCGCATATCACAGCCTGGGGGTGGTATAACGTCAGACCCCAATAGCCCGATAAGTCATACCGATGTAAGGTCCATAACGGTTCAAGAAACTACTGATAACACTTACCAGTAAATCTCAGCAACCCTGGGCAAGGATTTCCTGTTATGGCCAATCGAGCATAGTGCAACTGTTAGTTATATGTATGCCCTAGAGGCCATTATTGTACATATGATGTACATTATTGTGGATGCTTGGACATATATAGAGAGAATTTTCTTGTTCGACATGATAGTATGCAATCTGGTTACCTTTATCTTAACGTGTAGACTAGTATTTGTACTGTCTATCTCTTACATGTTGATAAAACCCTTAGGATATGTACTTGACTACCATGACTATGATGAGATCGTACTAGTGGGGCCACGGTGGTCCGAAAGTACATCCTTTAATTGTTCCTGGTCGAGGGTATATTGAGACAGGGCATTGATATTCCAGAGTAGACTAGCATATACACTTCTTGACCCATATGATGGGCGATGGATGATCCCACATCTATTAGTGTTTGACATCAAAGATGGTATACGGGTGCTCAGTGGAGACTGGGTACACTGAACATGACTCACCCAGGACTCCTATATTATAGTATACCTATCGTCAGATAGCAGTCCTCTGGTGACACTGGTATTGGTTAGTATATAGACCTGAGATCGTCATAGAGTCTTGTGCGGCTCCCACTGTGCTTTGATTTCCTCCCTACCATGCTCAAAGGAGACGTGCAAACAGGTGGATTTTGGGTACAGTCTCGAGTCGCAAGGAGGCAATGAGCGATAAGAAAGGTTTCGACTCTCCCGATATTGGGGGTTGATGTTTCGCTATGCTCGATTGGCTATAACTGGAAGTTCCTGGCTAGGGCTGTTTATGAGATTTACTGATAAGTGTTATCAGTAGTTTCTCAAACCGTTATAGGCCAGACATCAGCATGACTTATCACTTTACTAGGGACCGACGTTTACCACCCCTAGACATAATATGCGACATATCAGATGAAGAGACTGGACTGTACGGTAGTGTTACTGATAGGCTTTAGGAGAGTATGGACAAGCTTGCTTGTTGATCTTCTAATCGCTCAATACCCGGTTAACCGTTACGTCCATATAGTTCCGCTGACGGCTTGTAGGTGATTGATGTGATCATCACCTAATGCTGGCGAATTGACGAGTCTTTAGAGTCCCACACAGAAGTTTCCTAGTTCGAGCGAAACGAAGTAGGGCACATATGTTGATATTGCGTGGGCCTGATTAAATATGAGTATGTGATACCGTATTGTAATCTGGCAGTTATCTGTTATCGGTTCGGTTAGATGTGATATAACCAGATTGTCGAATCATGTGTTGATTTGATAATGTGATATACAGATAAATGATATCAGTCGGTCATATATGATATAACCGGATTATTAAATCAAGTATTGATTTAATAATGTGATATACATTATATGTGATATAATTATATCTTAACTAATATCATTAGCTCACTAATTATTCTTCATAATATATATATTAATATATATATATATATATATGATATATATATATAATAATGAAGCATGGCTTGATTTTCTACTTTTGAGAAAAATAGAATGAGGTGTAAATTGAGAGCATGGTTGCAAGAATGGGAGTTATATTTTTTTATTCATCTTGACTCACTATTCAAGCATGGTTGCAATTTTATATTGCAAAATTCCATGCTTGAATGAGGGGGGTCAAGAGTTGCCATTCATTCTAGTCTCATTCTCAACACTTAGCCATTTTTCTTGAGTTGCTTCCATGGTTGCTCTCTAGCTTCATCTTCCCCTCAAATGTCATGGTTCAAGCTTCAATCCTCACATGAGATGTGAATCATGAAGCTTGAACACAATCTTGTGAGCTTTTAACATCCCTACTTCACCATCCCACACCAAACTAGCAATTCGGTGTGGTGTGTTTGCTACACTAAAGGAGTTTAGTGTAGAGTTAGCTTGGGCAAGAGGGACATCGGGTAGATCGTCTTTGGCGCGAAGATCATGAAGGAGGGTCGTTCAACTCGAAGAGAAGCCTTGTAGAGTTGCATGGACTTCAACCTAGAGCTTTAGAAGAGAAGGACTCGAACTACAAAGGTTGTAAGCTATTTTCTTCTCTTTGTTTTAATCACATCACAAAGGCAAACCCTAATAATCTAGTAATGATCTTGTTAGTCTAACTTAGCACCTAATAAAAATTAAAATGTGGCATGCTTGATACCTCGAGAACCTCATGGTGGTGTTAAAGTAGACTTTCAGCAACATTAACCCCCAATACCGGGAGAGACAAATCCCCTCCTATTGCTCATTGCCTCTATGTGACTCGGGACTGTACCTAAAAACCACCGTTTTGGACGATCTCTTGAACATGGTAAGGTGGAAATCAAAGCATAGTGGGAATCACACAAGACTCTATGAAGATCTCGGGTCGACAGACGAACCTGTACCAGTGTCACCAGAGAACTGCTATCTGACGATAGGTATAATACCATCTAGGAGTTCTCGGCGAGTCCGTCCAGTGTACCCAGTCTCCACTGAGCACCCGTATACCATCTCTGATGTTAAACACCAATGGATATGGGATCATCCATCGGCCATCATACATGTCGAGAAGCGTATACGCTAGTCTACTCTGGAATATCAATGGCCCGTCTCGATACTCCCACGACTAGGAACTATTGAAGGATGTACTTACCGACTACATCTGCCCCACTAATATGATCTGCATCATAATCTTGGTAGTCAAGTACTCATCCTAAGGGCTTTATCAACATGTAATAGGGAGACAATAAGTGTACATGTTAAGATAAAGAGCAACCAGATAGCATACTATCATGTCGAGCAAGAAAGTCCTCCCTATAAATGTCCAAGCATCCACTATAATATACATCACATATATAATAATGGCCTCTGGGGCATACATATAACTAACAATTTCCCACTTGCACTAAGACCATTTGTTGTAGTATCTCATACACAACGCCCCATAAAAAGTCTCTCTAGGGAAAGGCCTCTGTGAGTGGATCCGCCGTGTTATCTTTTGCGTCAACTTTCCTGACCTCGATCCCTTGGAGATCAACCATCTCCCTGATCAGGTGATACTATCCTCAGAATATGTCTGGATCGCTGATGGGATGGGCATTCCTAGGAAAAAGCCACTACTCCATTGTTGTCATAGTAAAAATTATTGGACGCTCAATGGTAGGAACCATGTTCATCTCATGAACAAGAAATGTCCAGACAGCCACTTTGGCAGCATCGTTGGTAGCGATGTATTCATCCTTTATCGTCTAATATGCCACGGTATCTAGTTTGGAACTTTTCCAACACACCGTCCCTCCACTGAGGGTAAAGACAAAGCCTGTGACTGACTTTCAGTCGAACTTATCACTCTGGAAGCTCGAATTGGTAAGGACTCCCACTGGAGTTTACCATTACCAATACCCCAAGAACATTTCTTCAGTGTTTCTCAAGTACTTAAGAATCTCCTTCACAGCTGTCCAGTGATTCTCCCAAGATCCGATTGATTCCTGATCACTACTTCTAGTGATTCAGCTACATCTGGTCTGGTACATAACATCGCATACATGATAGAGCCTACTGCCGAAGCATAGGGTATCTCTTGCATGTGAGCTCTCTCCAAATCAGTCTCGGGAGACATCTTTTTGGAGAGAGTGATTCATGAGTAAGTAGGCAAACCACCATGCTTAGAATCATTCATACTAAACCCCTTTAGTACGGTGTTAATGTACCTGGATTTGGGACACTCCCAATATCCACATAGATCTATCACCATAGATCATAATCCACAAGATGTAGTAGGTATCATCCAGATCTTCCATGGAGAATCCTCGTGATAAGAGGAGCTTGACTGAGTGTAGCATAGGAAACCCTTTCCTATCAAGAGTATGTCATCTACGTACAATACGAGGAAGACAAGTTTACTATCTACAACCTTCTTGTATATACAAGGTTCATCTACATTTTTGATGAAGTCAAACACTTTGACTGCCACATCAAAACAGATGTTCCAACTCCGTGACGCTTGCTTTAATCCTGATGGACTGAAGTATAGCTTTGAAAGTCTCAACTTTTCCATCTACACCAAGAATCTTCTCAAGATCCACTTTCTCCCAATGGGTTTTACCCCTTCAGGTGCAACATGAAAAGTCATATATTGTTGGCGTTCATGGATTCCATCTTTGATCGCATAGCATCCAGCCTTTTCACAGAATCCCCACTCGTGATGGCTTGCCTGAACCTGGTTAGGTCATCATCTACCATGATGCAATCCTCACTCCCACCGTCACCGAGGAAACCATAGTATCTTTCAGGTGGATGAGGAATCCTACCAGATTCGCGGAGAAGTTGAGGTTCGTTGGAGACAATTGAATCCTTTGGTTTCACCAAATCATCAGCTGTTAGTTTGTCCAGCTGGAACTCCTTCCAGTTCTACCTCATGACGAAAAATTTCTTCACAAGAAATTCCTTTTCTTAAAAGGTGACATGCTGAGAAATAAAACACCTTTTGCTCCTCAGTTAGATAATAGATATACCCTCGCAAATGTTTGAGATATCCAACAAACTTATACAGAACTGATCTTGACTCGAGCTTGTCCGGATTTTTCTTTTCAACATAGGCCGGACAACCCCATATCTTAACTCGTTTAAGACATGGTCTCTTCCCATACCATATCACATATGGAGTGGTAGGCTCTGATTTGGATGAAACCCCATTCAATAGGCATGCAGCTTCTCAAATGCATAACACCAAAAGGAAACAGGCAACTCAGCAATTCTCATCATAGAGTGCACCATATCTCATAGGGTGTGATAGCCTCCACCCCGATACACCGTTGTGATGTGGTGTACTCGAAGGAGTAAGCTGAGAGAGAACCACATTCTCTGTTAAATAATCCAGGAACTCCAAGCCCAAGTATTCGCCTCCTTGATCACATCAAAGAACTTTAATACTTCGACCTGTCTGGTTCTCAACTTCAAGCTTATATTCATCGAATTTCTCAAAAGTTTCAGACTTGTGTTTTAACAGGAACACATGTCCGAATCTTGAGAGATCGTTGATGAATATAATAAAGTACAAAGAACCAACCCTGCACTCGCCCGACTCAAGCCGGCGAAACGGTTGACTCGACCGGCGCCGCCGGTCCAACTCGGTCTGATCCCAATTTTTCTTTAACCCCCTGCACCCTTTGGCCAACCCCACTCCACCTGCACTATTTAAATTCTCTGCAATTAACCAAAGAATTAAAATACCCCTTTTTAATCCTTTTTAATGCAAAGTTAAATACAATTTTTATCACACCCTTTCACTACCGTAAACCCTAGATTTTTCCTATAAATACCACCTCTCAAATCACCCCCTCACTCACAAATCCCTGCCCAAACTCTCAAGAAAATTTCCAAGACTTTTTGTGTGCAAGTGGAGTTAGCAAAGGAAGAAGCTCCGACGAACTTCCGACGACGATCCGAGGAGATTCCGACGATGAAACGATGCACCGGCACCTCCTACCTCTTCCTCCTTCTCTCTTCTAGTCAAATAACTGGTAAGTCCCTACTTATCCTTCTTTTCTCTATCCTAAAAACATTCAAAACTAAAACCCGACGGAAGCGGAGTTAGTCCGACTTCCGATTCGGTTTTTCTTTAAAAACTATAATTTTTCTTAATTAAGCTACCTTCATATCATCATATATTGTTCATCAAACATTAATAAACATCTTTAACAAGTTTCATCACAAAATATTATTATATGCATCTTTTATCGCAATTTTACATTAAAATACCTTCATATTTCATTTCGACATGCTTGAACTTTAACAACCGTATTACCTTAGAAACTCATGAGGTAATGACCTACCTCCTCACAACACATATATCTAACATAGCTCGATGAAATTTGGGGAAAATACGACTTTACACAAAACTACCTCCATCTTATAAAAACCTTTTTTCTACAAGATGTGTATTTTAACAAATCTTTGCAATTGCGCCTCTACAACCCATTTCGGGGAACCCGTTCAGGATGGTGCGGATTATCGCACATCCTCGGGCCTAGTAGAGTGAAATGCATACCTCTGCAAGAAGAATACGATCTCGAAAGATTTAAAATACAATTTTCTTTAGAAAATGTGATTTCTATTATATATAAAACTTATATTTTTAATAAATATATATATATATATATATAATTAATATCAAAATATCTATTTTTAATATTTATAATATTCCACTGTTCCAAAATTCAAGAAAAACATTCCATTTACAAGAAAATACCATACAATTCCAATATTACAAATAAATACCATATATTATGAAATTAGGTTTATTCACTAGAAATGTCACATTGATAAAATATACATCCATGAAAACTCTAAAGACGATAATAAAATACTTGAGGTGTATTTTGAAAATTATACAAAATTATTTTTACATAAAAACCCCTCAAGTTATACTACTTTACAATAAGGACCCTAGTAAATATAGGTTTAAGCAGGACCTGTCTCTTGAGCGTCAGGGAGCCGAAGATATGGGTGCTTGCCTATTTAAGCTAGACAACTTAACAAACGGTGTTATCAACACGGTAGTTGTCTTTGAAAAAGACACAAATCCTGCGGTCCATGTGCAGCAGTTACCGATAGCACCAAAACATAATTCAGGATTCAATTTCTTTTCTAATTTTCAGACTCAGACTGAGTCTCAATATAATCAATCTGCCTTGAATATGATTCAAGTATCAAACTTCAATACAACATGGATTAATGAATTCGTCTATTCAATCTAATCAATCTATATTGACAGAACTGAACCATGGATATACATCTATCCACATGATTCTCCAGTTACATCCATTTACTGATATCATGGTTTCGGCAAGTCATCCATCTAAAGAATTTACAATACAAGACAATACAACACAATACATTCCGTACAATCAATACGGGGTTATAAAGGGGTAGACTAGTACGGAATATATTAAAGGTGGCACGAGGTGGTCACTTAAGACGTAATTATATCCATACCGTTGTTCCGTGGTATTATCGACGGAGCCTTGTACTATGGGTTACCAAAGTCCACGGTGTAAGTTGAACTCCTCTCGTATACACTGGTATCTTCTGTACCAAGCTACAAACACTACGTTAACCTAACAATCAAACATCATACTAGATATACTCTCTTTTCTGTCTATTCTACTTCTCTCATTCTTTCGGAATTACCGAGCGATTGTTCGCTGACGATATTCTTTTTCTTTCTTCTTTGGAATATCGTCAGGTGATTCAGACTCACTGGAGATCGAGCCCACCAGCGAGGATTTGGACCAGCTAGCTTTCGACCCAGAGTTTTAGATTCCTTGTACACATTTACATTCTGTATTTTCCATTTCTGTTATGCCACTGTTTAGGCATTACTTTCCATTCCATGTATTTACCTTTCAGATGTATTGTAAAAAGAATGTTAATAAATAAAGTTGTTGTTCATTATATCTTGTCTCTTGTGTACATTACATTTTATATTGTTTAGATACGCTCAGCGTGTTTACTTCTGAGTAAATACGTAGCGGCATCGTCGCGTCCTCTGCCCGTATAATGGGAAGTGGGGCATGACAACGGAGGTTCATAAACCAGCTATAGACTTTATAAATGTCACTGGTAGTGCACCAGAGGATGTAGAGGATATTCTCGATGCTGCCGCCCCTTCAGTCCAGGATGGATGAAGTATTGAAGGTTATCTTATATTTTACTTTATTTTATTTAACGATTTTTCAATATGCCTGACCCTTTCTTTTTTTGTGTTTCTAGAGTTACGAGAGTTAGCATTCTCCATTGTGGATCATTCCCCGGAAGAAACTATCTCGTGCCTACTTAATATGGCGGCGGCGCACGTGATACCCCTATAGCTTATCATTCTTTCTTCCGGACATGATTGGTGTTTTTTAATTTCTTTATTATATTTTCTAAAGCGACACTGATGTGCCCCTATTTTAAACCATAGTCTTGCAGGCCGACGACAAAGTTGAGGTTCTAGACAGGCCCGGGGATCTCTCAGATTTGCCTTCTATGGCCATGGGTGAGTGACACTTTAGTCCCGGTATTCTTTTTGCTTCTTTCCTAATTGGAAATACGACTGGCATTTTCTGTATATTTCACAATTCTACCTACCCTGACCCCGTTTGAGTCCAATTTTTGCATGCCCATGGGTCCTTACGCCAGACGTATGTCTGAAAGGATAGTGAAGCAGAGTCTACATTCACTGGCTGCTCTTAATGAAGATCTCTGCACTAGCACTTCAGTCATTGCAGAGGAATTTGTGGTCGAAGCTAATGCTTCCTTGTCTTTCCTTGCTACCTATCATGATGAGGCACTGGTGTGTACTTGGGTTGAGTATTGCCGGCGAGTGGAGACTTCTCTTCATGAACTTGAATGTAGACGCCTTTCTTCGGACATCTCATCTATGAAGGCTAGATTGAATGAATGGATTGAAAGGTGTGCTGCCAACCTCTGATCCTTTGAGAAAGGACTTAAACAAAAATTTTCTAAGAGGGAGCTAGCCTCGAAGACTTTGGGGGATCTCCAAGCCCAGCTTGCGGCTAAAGCCGCTCAGGCCTATGAGATTTGGCAAGTTCTCCAAGAAATTATTACGGAGGTGGTGGCTTTCGACAGAGCCGTCACCTTTACGAAAGAAATGGTAGAGACTCAGCAGACTGCCGAGAAAGAGCTTGAGCGTCACTTTTCTTTGTATCAACAACAGTAAGAATAGGCAAGAGCTCAGCTAGCGGCGCTGATGGAGGTTGAGGCAGAAGTTCGACGGAAAAGCGAAGATCTGGCTAACTTGTTGAACTATCCACCGTCTTAGACTTTCCTTTTTGTTCTATTCCCCTTTTTTGCTATATCTTTTACTCATTTTGATTTTTGAATAAAAGATATCTATTTTTTTTATGCTTGCACCTCTCTGTCTGTTATTTTTCTTAAGCTGGCATGCACTAGTTTATTCACTCATTTTGGAGTTTCTAGTTTATTCAATCATTTCGGAGTTTCTAGTTTATTCACTCTTTTCGGAGAGTTTTTTAGTTTAACTCCCTTATGTTTACAGGCAAACTCGCCCTAACATTAGATGTAGATAACCCCCACTTTTTATGACAGGGGTTCGTTAGGTTTGTGGTACTATGTTTAAGTCCATCATACCGTCGCGTTAGCCGATGTATTTCTCGATATGCAGTCCCTTAGGTTGCTGCTCGAGTAGCCCTGCGCCTGTCATGTCTCTGATCCCGTCTTAAGCTGGACAAGACATCTTCAAGTAATATTCTTAGGTCGGAATAATCATTTTACCGTCGGAAGAACAAGCGTTAGGTATTTTCCATGGCGCTTTTTACTTGAGGTTAGGCTAAATTTGAAGCCCTGATGAGTCATAATCACACCCTTCTTGGATAGGATGATCTCCAATGGTCTCTAGGCTTCCCGTCAAGACCTGAAGTTAGGAATATGTCATCACTTTGTTGTTTTTTTGTCTTGGTGTCATACCGATTCTTTGCTGAAGCCGGGAAAACATATGTGCGGTCTCTATGCTGTATGTATCGCAATCGAGATCTGGAGCTAGGAATATGTCATTGCTCCAATTTCATTTGATAGTTATGTCCGCACCTAGATGGAATGAGAAGAAACGTCGAGATGATCTCTAAGCTGTAGATGTTGCCATCAAGATATAGAGCTAGGATTTTGCCATCACTCCACTTTTATTTGACCCTTGGGTCCTGGTTGATGTCGCGTCTATACTTTACTGGAGTAAGAAGGACGTCCAAATAGTCTCTAGGCCGTAGATGTGACATCATGACTCGGTTCTTCTTTTGACGAAATATAGCTGGAAATTATGGTTCCATTTCTTTCATTTGTACCTATGGATTGTATACAAGAGTTGGTATGGACCTACCTACAGGGCAGAATTTTTTTATTTTATTATATAATTTTTTTATTTATTTCCGTAATGCTCTATCTTTTCAGCTTTATATCGCGAAAGTTGCAATTGCCCAATCATTTCGGGTATTTTTCATGGTGCCTAATCATTTCGGCTATGTCAATTTATTTTACTCGCTACTTTTTATTGCGAGTTGAGCATTTAGAATCTGATACCAGTCTTGGCATCAGCATCGCTACAACTAGAATATTGTTAGGAACGAATCATCATTTACCGTGAGAAGACTTGGAGTTTGACACCTGTTTAGGCATCGGTATCGCAACAACTGGGAAATTACCAGGAGCGACTCATCATTTTCCATTGTTGATTTGTACAAAGGTGGCTTAGCAAACAGGGTTAGGATCCTATCGATTAAGGCCTTTTGATTTTATGAGTCGTTAGGGTCTCATAAAGGTATTTTTCCCTGCGAGTCGTGAGGGTCTCATAGGTGTGTTTTCTCCTTAGGATTCGTGGGGATTTCTAATTGTGTTTTTTCTTATAAGTCATAAGGATCTTACAAGAGTGTTTTCTCCTTATAAGTCGAGAGGACTTACAAGCAGTTGTTCACCATATAAGGATATTTTCGCCGTTGGTGGGACTTGGTGGGGAATATATTTCTTTATGCCCATGGATTGTATACAAGATTCGATATTGGACCACTTGTAGGGAAGCAAAGTTTTGTGGGGTTTTTTTGTGGCTTAAGAACAGGTTTCGATCCCTGTAATTTAAGGCATTTGAATTCTATATGCCGTGAGTATATTCTCCTTAGGAGTCATCAAGATCTCGTAAGTGCATTTTCTCCTTATTAATCGTATGGATTCCTTAGTGTGTTGCTCCTTTATGAGTCGTAAGGATCTCACGCAGGTATTTTCTCCTTACAAAATTATGAGAACTTTGCAAGTACATTTTTCCCTTTCTTTTAATGAGTCTGCGCCCTTTCAGGTGTTCACTAACTCACCGGTAGTCCTGCTGTTTTTACTCACGGCGTACTTTCGGGTTTTCATCCATGCTCATTTCGCTTGTGGACGTACCTTTTTTAGATGGCCCGTAAGGTAACACACCATTAGCTGTAGGCCTCGATCTTTTCTGAAAGACCGCATCATGTAAGACGTAGGAGAGCTATGAATTGTTTATGCCCGTGGATTGTATACGGTAATCAATATGGGAATCCACCGTAGGGCTAAACGTGTTAGTTTAAGGACATGACAGACTATTATCGCCGTATTTTGGGACGAGTATTTATTTTAAGGACGTTTCGGTCCAAAACCAGTTTAAGCACGTAATGGTCCAATATCGTTGTATTTTGGGTGACGCGCTAGTTTAGGAACATTTCGGTCCATTATTAGTTTAGGGACTTCTCGGTCCAACATTCTCATGTTTAGGGGAACACGCTAGTTTAGAGACATCTTGGTCCATTAGTAGTTTAGAGACTTATCGGTCCAACATTCCCATGTATGGGGGAACGCGCTAGTTTAGGGACGTCTCGGTCCATTATTATTTTAGGGACTACTCGGTCTAATATCGCCGTTTTTGGGGCGACGGAGCTTTTTTGGTACTACTTTCAGAGTTCCGACTCGAGAAGATAGCAAGTGGACAAAAGCGTCGTCATCTATCATTAACCTAAATCATGACTCGTCAAGCGTAGTACTTTTTGAGAAATCTTTCGTTTATTGGCCGGAATGGTCTTTCGCCATGCATATCCATGAGCAGGTAGACACCACCTTGGTAGAATTTGTCTATGATGTACGGGCCTTCATAATTTGGCTCGAACATCCCTCGTTTCTCATGATTGGGAATCATCGGTCTTTTGACAACCAGCACGAATTCTGTTAGTTATGTATATGCCCTAGAGGCTATTGTTGTACATATGATGTATATTATAATGGATGCTTGGATATATATAGAGATGACTTTCTTGCTCGTCATGATAGTATGCTATTTGGTTTCACTTTATCTTAACATGTTGACTTGTATTGGTTTACTTTTTGTCTCTCACATGTTGATAAAGCCCTTAGGATCTGTACTCGACTACTGGGACTATGATGAGATCATACTAGTGGGGCCATGGTAGTCGATGAGTACATCCTATAACTGTTCCTAGTCGAGGGTATATCGAGACAGGGCATCGATACACCAGAGTAGACTAGCGTATACGCATCTTGACCCATATGATAGGCGATGGATGATCCCATATCCATCGGTGTTTGACATCAGAGATGGTGTACGGGTGCTCAGTGGAGACTGGGTTCACTGGACGGACTCGCCGAGAACTCCCAGATGGTGATATACCACACGTCAGATGGGAGTTCTCCGGTGACACTGGTACAGGGTAGTCTGTAGACCCGAGATCGTCATAGAGTCTTGTGTGATTCCCACTGTGCTTTGATTTCCACCTTACCACGTCCAAGAGGGCGTGCAAAACGGTGGCTTTTGGGTACAGCCCCGAATCATATGGAGGCAATGAGCGATAGGAGGGGATTCGTCTCTCCCGGTATAGGGAGTTGATGTTGTGTTGTGTTCGATTGGCTATAACTGGAAGTCCCTGGCCAGGGCTGATATAGAGATTTACTGGTAAGTGTTACTAGTAGTTTCTCGACCCGTTATGAGCCACACATCGACACGACTTATCGGTTACTGGGGTCTGACGTTTACCACCCCTAGACTTGATATGCGACATATCAGACGAACATACCGGACTGTACGGGAGTGTTACTGATTGGATTCACAGGAGAACGCACAGGCTAGCTTGTTGATCTTCTGATCGCTCAATACCTGGGTGGCTGTTACGTTTAGCTGACCGCTTGCAGCTTGTGGGTGTTTGATATGATCATCACCTGCTACCGGCGTATTAACGATTCTTTAGAGTCCTACACAGAGGTTTCTTGGCTCAGGCAAAACGGAGTAGAGGCACATATGTGATATATGCAGGACCGAGAATAATGCGATATGAGATACCGTATTATATTCTTGCGATATTTAGATATAAACCGGGACATCAAATCAAGTGTTGATTCGATGAATCGGTACATGGTATATTAGTCGGTTATATTCGATATAGCCGGATCGTCGGATCAAGTGTTGATTCGATGATTTAATGTATAATAATATATATGATATATTATTACATTATCTAATATTGGCTCGCTTTATTATTTCATTTTCTCACCGGATTAATACATTGATATATATGCGATATATGTTAATTGTATTATTTTCTTTTGTTGCAAATATATAATATATATGTGATATATATTATTGTGACATGATATGATTTGTTATTAAACATGTTTAAGGATGATTAAATGGGATTAGGGTTTGATTAGGGTTAGCTTCTTCTTGCACCTTCTAGAAGCTTTGTTTTTGTCATGCTTAAGATATTATGGTTGATATTTTTACATGACTCATAACTTAACCTAACCAAACCCTAACTCTAGTTTATTCTCTACAAACTCTTAGCCACTCATCCTTGACCATGGTTGATATATCAATTATATACATTTCTTTTCTATTCATCACAAAAGGATTTTTTTATCATTTTCCATTATCATCTTCTTCTCTCTTGATTTTGAGCTCACTAGAAATTCATTTTGTGATGATAAATTATGAGAAAATGATTTAAAAAGAAAGAATAAATACTACTCTCTCATCCTCATCTCATCTAGCCCATGAGATTAGTGTGTTCATCTCTTTAGAGTGAGAAAGCTTGAGTTATTGATACTTCGACGTAGATCATCGGAGATTTGGAACACTTCAAGCTAGCATGGATCGTTCGAGTCATGGAGCCTCTCTTGAGTCCGGGAGATCGTGGATCGCGGTGAAGAGACTTCTACTCGGAGCTTGTGAAGCGAAGGAGCGGACGACAAAGGTTGTAATCCCTCACACTTAGCTTAAAAGATGTAATCTTGTATGCTTAACCCTAATTATCTAGCAAAGATCCTGTCTTTGGGTTGTTCGGCACGTCTAAATTTTTGTCCGGACATGTTTGATGCTATATGAACCTTCACTAGTGTGCCTAGGAACCCTACAGTGGTATCAGAGCCAGGCTAGAGCATTAGGCGATGTGTTTACGAAGTTAAAACTCCGATCGAACCCGAACCGACGAAAATAACCCCCTCTCTGGAAATTTTTCAAAATCTGGGATTTTTCTGAATTAAAAATACCTGAAAAAATCAGCAGGGAATTCTAAGAATTACCATGAAACACGGGCCCACAACTCCACTAAACCGCGGCGGAACCGCGGCTAAAACATGGTTTTCGCGGCGGTTCCGCGGCGGAATTGTGGAATTAGGACACGTGGCTTCATGGTAATATCTGTAGGTGCTTGTTTATGCTTCTGGGTATTTTTAATGTGACTCAAGTGTTGAATATTCTGGGGTTTGTTTCGTAATAGTAGATTCGATCGGAATATTTAAATTCGTATTTATTTCCGGATATTTAGAAATTGTTAAACTATTTGAACGGATATCATTAACCCACTTTATCCCGGCACGGCAAACTTTCAAGTGTTGAATTTTTATCGGGTTTAAATCTTTCGGAAAAATTGTACAAGTTAAGCGGTGGACCTTCTAGAAGACAACAAACCTTAACTCGATTATGTGACCGTCTTGAACTGTCTTTTGAACCTTCGGGTTTGGGGCAGTACGGCGTGCCACATGTGAGGCGTTGGCTTGACCCTTCTACGGCTGGATCACTGGAACTATGACATATTCTGGGATTATTTGAACTTCGCTCAAGTGTTGAGCAGTTTAGGAAATTTTGGGTATTTGATTATCTGTTCGAAAAGTTTAATACTGTCTATTTATCTGGAATGTGATACAATATGTGGAATTCATAGAGTTAGGCATGAAATGCGAAGTATGTGATATTTCGGATTTACGATGTCTAAAGTGATTGTGGATTCCAAATGTTGTAGTTTTACACTTTCTTTTCTGTGACCGTAAGTGTAATATGTGATATTGCCAGTTTCGTTGCTATATGTCAACGACAATTGGGATGCGCATATTTACTTACGTTGATGATATGTGATATTATGTGTTGCTGTGATATGTTATATTGGATCGTCGCGTTCTGAATAGCCGGGGGTTTTATGTGAGATGAGGGTTTTTATTTTCATTCATGTAAAATTCATTTGTAATGTAATATTCTTTTATTTGGGGCACTTCCAGGTTGAGGTTGATGTCACCAGTGTATATTATTTACTTTTCCGCATTAGGTAGACCCAAGGAGGGGAGCACAAGTAACCGGGTTCTAGGGTCCAGTGGGAGGCCATCTCGAGGAGTCGAGACTGGGTCTCCTAACCCTAGAATTGGCAGTGTT
The DNA here is from genome assembly GCA_030015575.1 of Agapanthus africanus. Lineage (NCBI taxonomy): Eukaryota > Viridiplantae > Streptophyta > Magnoliopsida > Asparagales > Amaryllidaceae > Agapanthus > Agapanthus africanus. Next base: position 217,977,699 of record JASDDO010000014.1, read on the forward strand.
ACTTGCCGCTCTCATAGGGGTCTTGGGATGTGGGTTTGGCTATTCGTCGCGACCGTAGAATCCGTGTTTTATACAGGCTCGTATTGAAAACACGGACGTCCTAGTATATCCAATATTTCATATATGTTCTTCTGCTGCAATGTTCTGTGATGAAATCATATTACTGCCTGAGACGAATGCTTATACTATATATATATGTTGATATATAAATATTACTGCTTTCGTTTCTTCTGTGATGCTTAGGAAGCATAAGCTGATGGGATTTTATTAATGAGATTAATAAAAGGAAAAGAAACCTAAAGATGTTGTAGAATCAAAACTTTATAAAAAGGGTAGCTACAGTTTTGCTTTGCACAGCGGTATATATGATATGCCCTACACCTTATTCGATGAGGAAAGAGCCGAGATCCCTTCACCGGGAGTGACCTCTTTAGCGAAACTGGCAGATGCTACAAAATGCGGTTTGTCTTTTGATTGCTTTTAGAGTTTTGCTTTGCACAGCGGTATATATGATATATCCTGCACCTTATTCGATGAGGAAAGGGCCGACGATCCCTTCACCGGGAGTGACCCCTTTAGCGAAACTAAGAAAAGCCTCAAAAACACTCCTTTTCAAAAACACATGATTCTACGACGATATCAAGTTCATTACGCTCAAGGTTTTCTGAAAAACCTGCGTAACCCTCCGTCATTTTAGGAAAATAGAGTACTTAGTATTCGTGCTGCGTTTGTTGACCATAGTTAAGGCGCAGTGTACGGTAGCTATGTGATGTTTTCCTATAAACATAAGATGTGATTAATTAGGACAGTCATATGATTTTGTTGACCATAGTTAAGGGTCATGTGGGTGGGTCTAAATTAATCAAGAAATGACGGGTAGAACTTAACTAGTGCTTATGATTTGTTGACCATAGTTAAGGTCATAAGTCACTAGGGGCAAAATATTATCGGGAATTTCAAGTGTTGAAATTTGCAATGAGATTGCATACCTGCTATGAGATAGTTGGATCCCGATACCCACTACGAGTAAGTGTTACTCCTGGGAGAGTTTTACACAGGACAATTAGTCATTCAAGTAGGTGTCTAGAAAAGTGTTAACGAGGTTACGCCTCTGGGAAAACGAGGTTTACTTTAATTAGGTCCGTGCGAAAGCACGGGGAACCTCCCTCAAAGTACCGACACTGATCTGGCTGAAAGATTGACGAAATTGTAGGGTGTAATTAATCCCGGCTAATCTTACCTTTTGAGGTTTGAAGGAAGATTTGATAAAAACAGTGGGAGACATCCTGATTAGATAAGATAATAACCAATCTAATCTTGCAAGAGCATACGCTAAAGTGTTTTCTTCTCTCTCTCTCCAGGTAGCGACCATGTCAGGCCATAATCAAGATAATAATATGGATGTATTGACTGAACCCGATTATTGTACTGAGCAAGGGAACGTTGGACCCGTTCTTTCTTGTAAGAGTTATAAGACTGAACAGGAAACAGGAGAATATCTGGATTCTCAAGCTGCCCAAAAGAACATGCATGTTGATGCATCTTCTTCGGGTGTGTTAGTTATTGAGAACTGTTTCTCAGTTCACCCTACGTCCTGGGTATTAGATACCGGATCAGGATCCCACATATGTAAATTGTTACATGGGCTACGGAAAGGTAGAGAACTGGGAAAAGGTGATCATTCCGTTCAAGTAGGGAACGGTGCAAGTATTGCAGCCAAAGCAGTTGGCGAATATCACCTAGTATTGCCAAGTCGTAATACACTGATTCTAAATGAGTGCTATTATATACCGAACATGATGTGCAACATTATATCAGTTTCTTTATTAAGTAAAGAAGGATATAATTTTGTAGTAAAGGATAATATTATGAACATATTCCTAGATCAAAAGTTGATTGCATCAGGCTCGTTACATAATGGCATATTCATTCTAAATCAGAATACAGTCCTGAATATACAAAACACACACAAGAGGAAAAGTTCAGATATGAACGAATCCTACTTGTGGCATTGTAGACTTGGTCATATCAATGCGACACGACTGGCTAAGTTACATAAGGATGGTTATTTGAATCCGTTCGAATTATCATCTTATGATACTTGCCATTCGTGTCTCAAAGGAAAAATGACCAAAACTCCGTTTAGTGGACACGGAGAAAGAGTTACTAAACTCTTAGGACTAATACATAGTGATGTATGCGGTCCCATGTCTACGCATGCCAGGAACGGTTCTTCCTATTTCATTATATTCACTGACGATCTCTCTAGATTCGGACATGTGTTCCTGATGAAACATAAGTCTGAAGCTTTTGAGAAATTCAGAGAATATAAGCACGAAGTAGAGAATCAAACGGGCAAAAGTATTAAGATTATTCGATCTGATCGAGGAGGTGAATACTTAAGCAATGAGTTCCTAGATTATCTAAAAGAGAATGGGATTCTCTCTCAGCTTACTCCTCCTTATACACCACAGCACAACGGTGTATCGGAGCGGAGGAATCGCACCCTATTAGATATGGTGCGCTCTATGATGAGCACTGCTGAGTTACCTATCTCCTTTTGGGGTTATGCGCTGCAGACAGCCGCATATCTATTGAATAGAGTTCCAACTAAATCGGTGCCTACCACTCCATATGAGATATGGAATGGGAAGAGACCATCTCTTAAATGAGTTAAGATATGGGGTTGTCAGGCCTTTGTTAAAAAGCAAAATCCAAACAAACTCGAGGCAAGATCAGGTCTATGTAAGTTTGTAGGATATCCAAAAGATTCTTATGGATATATCTTCTACCACGGTGAGGAACAAAAAGTGTTTATTTCTCAATATGCCACCTTTTTAGAAAAGGAATTTCTTACAAAAGAAATTAGTGGCAAAGAGGTAGAGCTGGAAGAGGTTCCAGCACCACAAACTACAACTGATGATTTGTTGGAACCAGAAGATTCAGTAGTACCCGACGAACCCCAGCCTCTCCGCCGATCTAGTAGGGTTTCTCATCCACCTGAGAGATACTACGGTTTTCTCATTGATGGTGGAAGCGAGGATTGCATCATGGATGATGATGAACCGACTAGTTTCGAGCAGGCCATCACGAGTGGTGACTCTGTGAAATGGCTGGATGCAATGCGATCTGAGATGGAATCCATGTACACCAACAAAGTATGGACTTTGGAAAATGCTCCTGAAGGGGTAAAACCCATAGGGAGCAAGTGGATCTTTAAAAAGAAATTTGGTATAGATGTAAAAGTTGAGACTTTCAAAGCTAGACTTGTAGCAAAGGGTTTTCGTCAACGACCAGGTGTGGATTATGACGAAACCTTTTCTCCAGTGGCTATGCTTAAGTCCATCCGGATCTTACTTGCCATCGCTGCATACCATGACTACGAAATCTGGCAAATGGATGTTAAGACCGCCTTTCTAAATGGTGATTTAGAAGAGAGCGTGTACATGACTCAGCTAGAGGGCTTCGTAGATAGTGGGAGCAGCGGAAAGGTGTGCAAGCTGCTTAAATCCATTTATGGGTTAAAGCAAGCATAGCGGAGTTGGAACATCTGTTTTGATGTTGTAGTCAAAGAGTTTGACTTCATCAAAAATATAGATGAGCCCTGTATCTATAAGAAGGTAGCAGAGAGTAAGTTTGTCTTCCTCGTATTGTACGTGGATGACATACTCTTGATAGGAAATGATATTCCTATGCTGCAATCAGTTAAGCTCTTCTTATCACAGAGATTCTCAATGAAAGATCTAGGTGATGCCTCCTGCATATTGGGAATCATGATCTATAGAGATAGATCTAAACGGATACTGGGATTGTCCCAATCCAGGTACATTGACACCATACTAAAGAGGTTTAGTATGGAAGAATCCAAGCGTGGGAACCAACCCACGATCTCTGGACTCACTCTCTCCAAAGAGATGTCTCCCAAGACTGATTTGGAGAGAGCTCGCATGCAAGGGATACCCTATGCTTCGGCAGTAGGCTCTATCATGTATGCGATGCTATGTACCAGACCCGATGTAGTATACTCACTAAGTGTAGTGAGTCGGTATCAAGCAGATCCTGGAGAGAGTCACTGGACAGCTGTGAAGAACATTCTCAAGTACTTACGAAGGACTAAGGAGATGTTCTTGGTGTATGGTAACGGAGAACTCCAGGTCGAGTCCTTTACCGATTCCAGCTTCCAAAGTGATAAGGACGACTCTAAGTCGCACTCGGGATTTGTCTTTACCCTCAATGGAGGGGCGGTATGTTGGAAGAGTTCCAAACAGGATACCGTTGCAGACTCGACGATGGAGGCTGAATACATCGCTGCCAACGATGCTGCCAAAGCGGCTGTCTGGATCAAGAAGTTCATTAGTGAACTTGGTGTGGTTCCATCCATTGAGCATCCAATACCTCTGTATTGTGATAACAATGGAGCTGTGGCTTTGGCCAAGGAACCCAGATCCCATCAGAAGTCCAGACATATTCTGAGGCGGTATCACCTGATCAGGGAGATAGTTGATCGCCGGGAGATCGAGGTCAGGAGAGTAGATACGAAGGACAACACTGCGGATCCATTCACGAAGGCTATTCCCCAGATACAGTTTGAGAGATTATTCGGGATGCTAGGTATGAGATACTACAGCAGCTGGCCTTAGTGCAAGTGGGAGATTGTTAGTTATGTATATGCCCTAGAGGCCATTGTTGTACATATGATGTATATTATAATGGATGCTTGGATATATATAAAGATGACTTTCTTGCTCGTCATGATAGTATGCTATTTGGTTTCACTTTATCTTAACATGTTGACTTGTATTGGTTTATTGTTTTTCTCTCACATGTTGATAAAGCCCTTAGGATCTGTACTCGACTACTGGGACTATGATGAGATCATACTAGTGGGGCCATGGTAGTCGATGAGTACATCCTATAACTGTTCCTAGTCGAGGGTATATTGAGATAGGGCATCGATACACCAGAGTAAACTAGCGTATACGCATCTTGACCCATATGATGGGCGATGGATGATCCCATATCCATCGGTGTTTGACATCAGAGATGGTGTACGGGTGCTCAGTGGAGACTGGGTTCACTGGACGGACTCGCCGAGAACTCCCAGATGGTGATATACCACACGTCAGATGGGAGTTCTCCGGTGACACTGGTACAGGGTAGTCTGTAGACCCGAGATCGTCATAGAGTCTTGTGTGATTCTGTCACGCCCCGCTTCCTAGAGTACGCAAAATTGGGCACGTGACATAGCCAACCATGCTACCTGTGGGTAGGACGCATCCGTCCACAGTCACATTACGGTTGTAAAGATATCAAGAACAGAAAAAATAAACTAAACTAATACATGTCCAAATCCATAATAACAAGAATCAATAAACAATAAGTGCGGAAGCTAATGATCCAATACAATGAATAAACAGTACGTCCCATAATGCGGGCTCACATCTGGAAATGAACAGAAATAAATAAACTAAACCCTAAGGACTCACTGTTCAGCCTGCTGGCTGAAGTACTCCTGCTCGGTCTTCGACAAAGGTACGGAATCTGGGCCATGCAAAACCCAGACGTCAGCGCGTCATGACATCAAGTATAAAGCATAAACAGGGTAATAAGCAATGCAAGTATGAACATGAATAAAGCAGTAATGAGAGATAACAAGCAGGGTAATGTGCAAAGGTGACTAACTGTCCTATCAGGTGTTCTACTCTATAGTCTTTGAAACCAATTGATGAATCGTCGATGTAACTCAATAGTATCCCGTGCGTGCCCGGGACCACGGTCAAGATCCTCGGGGCTGAATCCGAGACGTGCCGCTAAGCAGTAAAAGGTAGTAGGATGGACGAGTGATGTCAGCATCAACACTCCGGAGCTGGCCAAGCCCGTAAGACTGATCAGAACAATGTATCGAACTGTTGAGTTACAAGTCGGTTTCACCTTTGATTTCCCCATACCCCCAAGCTATGTATGTCAGGTCAGGTATTCAGTAGTCAAGGACTAATGCCAACACAAGGTCGAGTAAAAGTAGGTCTGTCTGGATCGACAGCAGGAATGGTTAGGTTTGTCGGCATTAGGCATGAAATCATGAAGCAGGTAATGTCATGGTACGGCAGGATGAGTCGGTATGTATGTATCTGTCAGGTGTGGCAGGGTCAGGCCAATATGTCGTGCAATCGGGTAAGTGCTCCCAACAGGTATACAATCAATAATGAACAACAGCAGGAAACAGTAATTAACCACAATATTCCATATAACCACAGTGATGTTTGTATTCTCTTATTAACAGGTTCAATCATCTTAGGGTGCAATAGCCACAAGGTAAAGCAATATCCACAATTATAAATTTAGGAACTACATGAAATTATACTAAATATAATAATTGTCTCAAGAATGATTTAACAGTTTAAGCAGATGTGATTCAGTCGTTTTATTTAGTTAAAGCATGGAATGATGTGGGTTAATTAATTACGAGGAACGGTTGTAACGATTCCAATATAAAGATACTGCAATAATACGATATTAAATGCCATCACTAAGTTACGGTATTAAATAGTGTGAATTAAATTGCGTGGCAATACTAGGTCTCGCACGCTAGCATATTCAAGCAAGTATTCAGATACTTGCCTCGACGGTCTGCAAACGGGAACACGGATGCGATGTCGGCAGAAAACGCGATATGAAAGCACGGGCCACGGATCGAGTCCCAACAGAGATCAACGAGATCACACGGACCAGGGGGCTTCGCTGGAGCGTCGGGTTCGCCAAGACGGCACGGTCGGATTCCGGCAAGACGCGACAACAAGTTAGAAACAGACAAAAGATTCAATGCGATCAGCGGGGGTTTATACTGCACAAAGGAAAGATAGGAATGCTCACCGAGAGGTACCAGGGACGGCCACGACGGGCTCGACGGCGATGGGACGCCGGCGAGGCAACGGCGGCGAAGAACGGTGGCTGGAAAAAATCCTGAGTTCGCTGGAACGGGGTGCTGCAACGAGTGCGAGGGTGGTAGCCGACTCTGGTGGTCGAGGGGGAAGGGAGGTGGTCGGAGGTGGCGTCGACGAGGTCGCCGGCGCGTTTCTCCGGCGAACAGTGGGGTAGGCGAGGGGTTAGGGCTCGTGTTGGTGTTCCGGCGAGGGGAGGAGGGCAGCGACGACGAGGTCGGGACGAGGAGGGTGAGAGGGAGTCGCGGGAGTCGTCGACGACGAGGGGTGGCGTCGACGGCGAGGTCTGCGAGGGTGGAGGCGAGGTCTGCGTTGGGTGCAGGCGCGGGAGTCGTCGGGAGAACGGGAGGAGGAAGGCACGGGGGTCTCGTGGTGGCGAGGGCGGCGACGGCGAGGTCGCGGGGGATCGGCGGTGAGGTCGCAGGAAGCTAGGGTTAGGATTTGTATGGGTTTCGTATGGAGGAAGATGGGTTGAGGGAGGCGTTGTTGCATGGGTTTTAAACACAAGAAGAGAGAGAGGGAGATTGGAGAGAGAAAGAGAGATTTGGTGAGATAGAGAGAGAGAGAGAATGAGGAGAGAGACAGAGAGAGATAGGGAAAGGAGGGGCCCACGCGTGAACAGTCCTCGCTCGCGATTGGCTGGAGGAAAAATATTGAGAAGGATATGCTAAAGATTTGAGGGATTATCAGTTAGGGAAAAATTTAGATTCGTAAATATATATTTTAGATATTAAATTGAAACGGGCCCTTTTTGGCGCGAAATGAAACATTTCCAAATCGCGCCCGGGTTGCGCCCAAATATTCCAAATTCAAATTATAGGATTTTAAGCGGGTTCCAAATTTTGAAAAGAGGTGTTTAATGATTAAAATGCATGCCCCCAAGTCGGACACTTGCACGCGCGCGTAGTCGCCCAAACTGGCCCGTTTAGCCAAACGGAACGGAATCTCGACACGCGGACGCTACCACGCGACTAGTGGCGACGAGTAGGCCAACATGGACATCTTAAATTTCATTTTAGGAGTTAAAATTTGTTATGTGCCAAAATGACTTAACCGGTTAAAATTTAGCCACAAACACCAGAAAATCAGGAAAATTGGAATGAGCAGTATATAACCCTCAACTAGTAATATAAATAGTATTATTGGGCTAGGGTGTTACAGATTCCCACTGTGCTTTGATTTCCACCTTACCACGTCCAAGAGGGCGTGCAAAACGGTGGCTTTTGGGTACAGTCCCGAATTATATGGAGGCAATGAGCGATAGGAGGGGATTCGTCTCTCCCGGTATAGGGAGTTGATGTTGTGCTGTGTTCGATTGGCTATAACTGGAAGTCCCTGGCCAGGGCTGATATAGAGATTTACTGGTAAGTGTTACTAGTAGTTTCTTGACTCGTTATGAGCCACACATCGACACGACTTATCGGTTACTGGGGTCTGACGTTTACCCCCCCTAGACTTGATATGCGACATATCAGACGAACAGACCGGACTGTACGGGAGTGTTACTGATTGGATTCACAGGAGAACGCACAGGCTAGCTTGTTGATCTTCTGATCGCTCAATACCTGGGTGGCTGTTACGTTTAGCTGACCGCTTGCAGCTTGTGGGTGTTTGATATGATCATCACCTGCTACCGGCGTATTGACGATTCTTTAGAGTCCTACACGGAGGTTTCTTGGCTCAGGCAAAACGGAGTAGAGGCACATATGTGATATGTGCAGGACCGAGAATAATGCGATATGAGATACCGTATTATATTCTTGCGATATTTAGATATGAACCGGGACATCAAATCAAGTGTTGATTCGATGAATCGGTACATGGTATATTAGTCGGTTATATTCGATATAGCCGGATCGTCGGATCAAGTGTTGATTCGATGATTTAATGTATAATAATATATATGATATATTATTACATTATCTAATATTGGCTCGCTTTATTATTTCATTTTCTCACCGGATTAATACATTGATATATATGCGATATATGTTAATTGTATTATTTTCTTTTGTTGCAAATATATAATATATATGTGATATATATTATTGTGACATGATATGATTTGTTATTAAACATGTTTAAGGATGATTAAATGGGATTAGGGTTTGATTAGGGTTAGCTTCTTCTTGCACCTTCTAGAAGCTTTGTTTTTGTCATGCTTAAGATATTATGGTTGATATTTTTACATGACTCATAACTTAACCTAACCAAACCCTAACTCTAGTTTATTCTCTACAAACTCTTAGCCACTCATCCTTGACCATGGTTGATATATCAATCATATACATTTCTTTTCTATTCATCACAAAAGGATTTTTTATCATTTTCCATTATCATCTTCTTCTCTCTTGATTTTGAGCTCACTAGAAATTCATTTTGTGATGATAAATTATGAGAAACTGATTTAAAAAGAAAGAATAAATACTACTCTCTCATCCTCATCTCATCTAGCCCATGAGATTAGTGTGTTCATCTCTTTAGAGTGAGAAAACTTGAGTTATTAATACTTCGACGTAGATCATCGGAGATTTGGAACACTTCAAGCTAGCATGGATCGTTCGAGTCGTGGAGCCTCTCTTGAGTCCGGGAGATCGTGGATCTTGGCGAAGGGACTTCTACTCGAAGCTAGTGAAGCGAAGGAGCGGACTACAAAGGTTGTAATCCCTCACACTTAGCTTAAAAGATGTAATCTTGTATGCTTAACCCTAATTATCTAGCAAAGATCCTGTCTTTGGGTTGTTCGGCACGTCTAAATTTTTGTCCGGGCATGTTTGATGCTATATGAACCTTCACTAGTGTGCCTAGGAACCCTACAAATTCATCTTAGCAGATTGTTCTCAGCCTGGTCAATCTTTCATATGACCGAGTCATCCTTGCCTTATAAGCTTTCAGATTTTGTTGTGCTATAAGGCGGGTTTCATTGAGGGCGTCGAGCTCCTCGAGCCTAAGATGAGTATTTTCTTCATCTATCAGCTCATATTGAACTGCTACTCGTAAAGAGAGGAGTTCTATCTCCAGCGGGAGCACCGCTTCCGTGCCAAGCACCAGTACATATGGTGTTGTACTTGTGGTCGTCTTGAACATTGTTCGGTACCCCTAAAGAGCTTCATGCGGCCTTTCGTGCCAGTCCTTTTTATTTCTGAACACCGACTTTTTTATAACCTTGGTCAAGGACTTGTTAAAGACTTTAGCTAGACCGTTAGCCCGAGAATTATAGACTGAAGAGTGTCTCCAGTTTATTTTATGCTGCTGTGCGAAACGACTTATTTTGTCGCTTTTATAAACTGGCCCATTATCCGAGATTATCCGTCGCGGAGTCCCGGACTGGTATATGACATGGGTCTTGAAGAAATCGAGGATATTCTCTGTCTTCACCTCCCTCAGCGGTACTGCTTCTGCCCACTTAGAGAAGTAGTCGGTTGTTTCTAGTATAAACCGGTGTCTTTTGGATGATGCCGGCTCGATAGGGCCAATTATATCGATTCCCCACATTTCGAATGGCCAGCTGGCTACTGTCGGGTGTAGCGGATTTGGGTGCTGATGTATAAAGTCCCCGTGAATTTGGAATGAGTGACACTGCTTTGCATATTCGAGGCAGTTATGAATCATCGTGGGCCAATAATAGCCCATTATTTTTATCTTCAGCTTCATCTTTGGCCCGTCTTGATGAGAACCGCAGAGTCCGTCGTGTATTTCTTAGACGACATTCCTTGCTTCCTTCGGCCCCAGGCATCTTAGCCATTGGCAGTCGAATGATCTCTTATATAAAGTATCATTGACGAAGGCAAATGACAAAGCTCGTTTCATGAGCTGATGTCTCAATGACGCATCTTCGGGCATTCGTTGAGACTTAAAGTTGTCTATGAAGACTTCCCTCCGGTCCTTGACCTTTTGTTCGTCCTCTATTTGAAGGACTACTTAATTGGTAGTTTCTTCTCCTTCAGGTACTTCTATCAGGTCTTCCGAAGATATATCTGTTGGCGCGAGGACCTTGCGGCTTTGCACAATGATCCTAACGTCATCGAGGTCTTCATCGGGCAATTATTTAGCTAATTTGGCTAATGCATCCGCTTTACTGTTTTCCACTCCGGTATACTTTCCAGGGTATAGGAAGAGAATTGTGTCAGCAGTTGTTGCACTCTTTCGCCATACTTTATCAGCTCTGGCTTGCATGTTTGATAATCGTCGTTTACTTGACAAACGATTAGTTGGGAGTTTCCATATATGAGGAGTTTCTTGATCTCCATGTCGATAGCGATCTCAAGACCGGCTATCAAAGCTTCATATTCCGCTTCATTGTTAGTTCTTTGCTCTGTCAAGGAGAGGGTGTAACACAATATTCCTCCTTACGGCGTCACGAAGATAAGACCCACCCCGGCTTTGATTATGTGAGTGTTTTGCTTTCACCTCTTCATGGAAGATGCTCCGTCGAAGTAGAGTTCCCATTGGAAATCATTTTCTTCTTTCTCTTTTTCGATTGCGTCGAACGCGTGTTCATTCGGTAACTCACAATTTAAGAGGGAGTTAGCTAGTATCGAATGTTCAGCGAGAAAGTCAGCGATGGCTTGTCCTTTCATTGCTTTGAGGGTCGATACTTTATCGAGAACTCCATCAGCAAGAGGGCCCATTTGGCAAGCGTTCTCGTCAGTATGGCCTTTGACATCAGATATTTGAAAGGATTCAACTTTGATATGTGGTGGAACTCATGTGCCTAGGCATAATGTCTAAGCTTCGTTATTGCAAATATCGGTACCAATCAGTGCTTTTCGATGGGGGAGTAGTTGCTTTCTGCCCCGATGAGAACTCGACTTAAATAGTACAGAGCTCTCTCTTTTCCTAGATCGTTCTCTTGTACCCACAATGCGCCTAAAGAACCCTCAACGGTTGTTGTATATAGGATAAGGGGTTTTCCTTAACTGGGGCGGCCAATACCGGCGGATTTTGCATGTATTGCTCGATTTCGTCCAGTGCGTTTTGGAACTTCTGATCCCAGACGAATGGAGTCCCCTTCTTCATCAGATGACTATAGGGACAGCATTTTCCAGAACGGTTGGCGATGAACCGTCGGATATACGCGAGCTTTCCTCGGAGAGACCACAGTTGTTTGAGGGTTCTTAGTGAAGGCATTTCCATAATCGCCTTGATTTTTAAGGGATTGATTTCAATGCCTCGGTGACGAATGATGAATCCCAGGAATTTTCTTGAGGAGACTCCAAATATGCATTTTAGAGGGTTCATCTTTAAATTATACTTCCGAAGACGTTGGAACACTATTTTTAGATGTTCCCGATGCTCCTCATGAGATTTGCTCTTCACCACAAGGTCGTCGATATAGCATTCGAAGATCTCGTGTATGAGGTCATCAAAGATCTTTGTCATGGCCTTCTGGTAGGTAGCACCAACATTCTTCAAGCCAAAAGGCATCACCTTGTATCAGAATACACCTAACGGTGTCCGAAAGGCGGTATGCTTCTGGTCCTCAGGGTCCATTTTTATTTGGTTGTATCCCAAAGATCCATCCATGAACGAGAAAGCCTTGTGGGTGGATGTGTTGTCGATCAACAGTTCGGTAACTGGTACTGGGAAGTCATCTTTTAGGAATGCTTTGTTGAGGTCCCGAAAGTCCATGCAGATGCGGACTGTCCCATTTTTCTTCATCACTGGAATGATGTTAGCGATCCAGTCGGGATATTGAACTTCTTGGATGAAGCCATAGTCGATTAGTTTCTTAACTTCAGCGGTGATACTCATCTCAAATTTGAGCCGCATCCTTCTTGGTGTCTTTTTGATTGGCTTTATGTCTGATGATATGGCCAGTTTATGTACTGCTACTTCTGGATCTAGACCCGGCATTTCGGAGTAGTTCCATGCGAAGTATTCTTTGTACTTCATAAGCACATCTTTGAGTATAGCTACTTGATTTTCAGATAGTAGCTAATTGACGAACGTCGGCCTCAGAACGTCCTCCGTCCCTAAGTCAATTTTTCTTAGGTCGTTTGCCGTGGTGTGTACCCCGTCCTTCAGCTCTTTTGGTGCAGGTGGAAATTCTGAGATCTCCTCATCATCGTCTTCATTTGCGAAGCACCCGAAGAGGTCAATCATATTCTCGTCCTCTCCCTTTTTAGAGAGAGTTACCATATGACAGGTATAGGTCCGCTTCCATTTTCGCGGTCGAGCTGGTCCTATCCTGATGGTATAAGTGTTCTTTGGCTCGTGATTTTGTGGCGGGGTTACCCTCCAGCTGTCGGATAAGATAAACCCGCCTTACTTGTATTTGTCCTCTACCCAGTCTTTACACGTGAAACAGTCCCCAAGGGGACAAATTATTGCTCGATGATAGGAGCAATAATCCGGATGATGGACCTCATCTATCTGTTCGGGATGCCGAGATTCCGGAAGTGTCATCATTTGGTCTTCATGATAAGATTGAATATTTTCCCTGTCTTGTCTCAAGAGAACGAATATTCCCGACCCATCTTCTTTATAAAGGACGGGCTCCAATCGAGCTTTTATCGATTGAACGACATCTTGGACCTGTGTTGTTTTCTTTGAACGTTGTTTGCATTCCTTGCCCTATTTTTACCTCCGCTTTGGGATTTTCCCCCTTCGCGAGAATACATAGCGGGCTGAGGATGAAGAGCCTTACAGTCTATTTCTTCCACCGACTGCTTGCTAAGACGTTGCGTCTTGGCCTTTTCATAAATGGAAATTTTGTGGCTGTGGTTGTCTCAGCTCACTTGATAAGCTTGTTTAATTAGCTTGTCAATTTGTTCTTCGAGCGACGGACTTAACGTTTTCAAAGCGGGATCTCGCTCCGATTCGACGTCATGGCTACTTGGAAGAGCGGTTTCCTTTTCACTCGAGCTGTTTACAACGTGTCAACTGTATATTTGCTCCCGCTTCTTAGACTGAATGTATCCCAACCCAGTCGTTTCCATTTTCCCGTTAGGCTTCTTTTGCAGAGTCCCGGAAATATCCTAAATCTTTTTGTATAATTGTGTATGTCGATCCATTTGTTCGAGAGGTACGCCTTGGCTCTTTAACAGTTTCTTTAATCCCTCCGTATAATATCTAGGCATACGGATAGGATGGACCCTGTTAAGAGCGGGGTTAACCATGCCAAACTTCTTTTCTATCCTGGTCTCCGTAGATTTGTAGAAGAGAAGCGCCTTTTCACCTCTTCTCCTAGGAGGCACGTAGAAAGTTTGTAGTTCTTGTACGCTATATGTATCGAGCGCATCAATTTCCTGTAGTGTCGAAGCGGAGCCATCATGATTTGTAGACTCTGATCCGCTTCGGCAATAGTTTGTATTGACGGGCAAACAGAGAACACTGTATTGGTCTCGTCCTCCGAGTCGCTGCCAAAGACGAAAATAGGAGTGGATGGTTCGGGGTTATTGTTTTAACTTTGGGGTTGACCCAAATAGACTATTTGTCCATCTTCCTCGGTATCGCTTCCAAAGATCGAGATGGTGGCCGCAGATTTTTATTTATTCTCTGGCTTGTAGCATCTTTCAGTATCCTCGAAGTCCTGCAAAAAGTTCTTTGCATCTTCATATTTCCGCACTTTATTTACCGAGAACAGATTTAGTTCTCCCGTGATGGTGTACTCTGAGCTATCCTTGAAATATTTCATAAACTGATGTTGTGTAGAAGAGATGATATTATCCTCGTGTAACCAAGGCCTGCCGAGTAGGGCGTTGTAGTATGTTTTGGTGTCAATGACATGAAATTTGATGTCAGTAACGAGCAGCCCGAAACGTTGCTTCAGTATTACGGACCCAAGTGTCTGTGACAACCGCGAGTCAAATCCGGAGATGGTAATTTTATCTCATGCAAGGTGCTGAACATTCATGCAATTTTCTTTCAGCACTCTCACGTTGAGAAGATTAATGGAGGATCCATTGTCGACAAGAATTTTCCCTATCTTGATGTCGTAGGAGTACCCGGTGACGTATAACGGGCGATTATGTTTACACGTACTGAGGAGTAGATCTTCATCGCTGAATCTAATATCAGCCGTATGGACCTCTGCCAGTTCATCTTTCATCTTTTCTTCTGCGAGGAAAGTTTGGAACTGATCGGGCTCTTGTAACGCCTTGATCAGGGAACCTCGTGCCTCTTTGGATAGGAGGAGAGCATCCAATATAGTTAGCTGCGAGGGTATTTTCCTCAGATATGCTAGGACGTTGTAATCCACCTAGTTTTTCTTAGGCGGGTCCTTTGCGGCGAGCTCTTTAACTACTTCTTCATCAAGGGCGATTTCCTCGGGTATCTTCCCTTTCCCTTTGTCTTTTGTTCGAACATTTATTTGCAGGTTCGAAGTTCTTCTCATGTAGCGTACGGTTACGCAGCTGAATGTTTTCGCAATTCTTCTCCCCCTCTTCTTTTCCCGAGAAGGAGTCTTCAAAGAGAGAGTCGAGAGGTATTTTGTCCTCGGAATCGCTCCCGAAAGTGAGAACTTGAGGTTTTCCCACTTCCGAACTGGTACCAACCATATGACAGTTGCCAGTTGTTTCTTTATGCATTTTTGCCTCACCACTTTCACATCAGCGAGCGCAAGCTCCGCGCTTCTCCTTCTTGAAGTGTTTTCGATGGGCAATATATTCTTGCCACCACTTCTTGATGGCGTTGCATTCCTCGATGGGGTGAGTGACCCGTCGATGATATAGGCAGTAATTTGGATGTGATTCTCCCTCGTCGAAATATGGGATTCCGAGAGTGCACATCATGAGCGGTGGCAGTTTCATCCCTATTGATAGGGCTTTGGCGAACCGCTTCTCAGTTTTGATCATGTTTTTATTTGTTGCAGGTGTGCTTTGGTTTGGTCGGAGCGCTTTATAACTCGTTCTCACCACAGCTTCTTTATTCAAACGCCGATACTTAGCCTTTTCGTATATGGTTGTCTCGCGTTCTCGGTCGTCTTTGCTTTTTTGAAAGGCTTCATTTAAAAGTCTCTCAATCGGGTCTTCTTTTGGAAATTTCGGGGATTTTAGTCCTGATTCTACCCCCAGTTCCTCCACCTCATTTTCTGACGCTGAAGGAGCTTCTTCGTCATATAACGACGAATGGGAGACCATGTGGCAACTTGCTACATACTCTTCCGCTTCTTCTGATGAGTTATTTCCCTCAACATTGTCACTGTCTCTGTCCTCAAGAATATACTTGAGGAATTCTTCGAGCATGACTGGTGTTCGTACCTTCTGGTTATATTATTCCAGTGCGTCTATATATTTCTGAATCTCTGTGTGCTTATCGTCATACTCGGCAGGTTGTACGGGTTTCTTGGTCTTCTTCTTTTTCTTAGAAGACTTTGACGGCTTGACTTGGAGGCTTTTCCCCTTGTCAACAACTTTCGGTATGGGACGTGGTTTCAGCATCCCTTCAATAATTTCGGGTTCAAGCGGGCTTTTCCACTTGATCGCCGGGCATGCCTGTAGATCCTTCAGCATTCTTTTAGTTTTCGCTGAAAGGACTACTTCCCATAGGACTTCTTCCACAAGTGAGCATGATGCCCCCTGCGCATCCATCTTTTTAGGAGCATGCTTTTGGGGCGGATCTACCTTCCAATTATCACACAGTGCCAACTTTCCCTGCTAATACCGGTCCTCGACCCAATATTTGAAGATGTAGCAATCTTCAATTGGGTGGCTCACTATTCTGTGATAAGAGCAGTAGTTGGGGTAGTTGACATTGCCGGGTAATGCTAGACGCCACGGGTATGGCAAAGTGATGAGGTTATTACGCATCGCCAGTGCAAACAGTCTCCACATATTGTCACAACGGAATGAGTATGCACATCCCAACCTTTCTTCGAAGGACGGGCGTGACGTGCGTTGTTTTGGCGAGCAGCTGATTTTGGACCGCTCGGTTGTTGTTGCGTGTTGGCAATGAAGGCCGCTTTCCCTTTACCCTTGTTATTTCGAGGGTCCTTATTTGAGGAGGAGGGGCCATGACCCATCTTATCCATTTGGGCCAACTTGTCTTTCAGCGCCTGGAAAGTTATGGGTTTGAAGAAAGTCATGAACTGGGACACAGCCGATTGGGGATCGAGGGTCCCGATGAACATGCCCACGGCTGGAGACTCTTCGATGCATTGTTTTCATTTAGACCACAGGTTTCACCACCGGATTGCGTATTGGACCCAATTTTCTCCCGGCTTTACCCTGGCATCGATTAGTGCCACGATCGAGGTGCGTTCGCTTGCGCTGACGAACCGTTTCGCGAACAGCAGTTCCATTTCAGATAAGGTTTTCATGGAATCATTTAGGAGCTCTGAGTACCATTCGAAAGTTGTCTCGGACAAACTCCTGATGAATTTGCGAAGCAATAATTTGTCGCCGTCTCCATTATTGTCGCATAGTGCTCTGAATTATGCGATATGCTGGTGGGGATTGCCTATTCCTTTGTAAACGTGGAACTTCGGGATCGTTTATCCCGGCGGGTACTTGATTTGGTCATACCAGGCTGGATATGGTCTCTCGGTTTTGACGAGTTGTCTGGCAGCTTCATTTACCTGGTGAGCTCTGATTTGTTGTGCAATATAGTCATCTAGGGTCGTCTTGGAGATTGTTTCCTCTTTGGCCGCTGATAAGGTCAGGGGAGGATTTGATATTTCTCCTCTATCATCTTCGATAATTATCGGCGGGTCTTCGGCCCGTGGTTCCGGTTGGAACATCATTCCAACCATATCTTGGAATAGAAGAGCCATCTGCTTGATGTTAGCAGCTTGGTCCGCAGCTTCCTTGTCTTTTCTTTCCAGCACTCTTCGCAAGAACTCTGTGTCGGTCTCTTACTCTTGACGTTGTTCTACTTCTTTGTCCGGACTTCCTTTTTGTCCGGTGAGTGCTACCATTTTGGTCAGCATTTCTTAGAGCTTTTGCTGTTGCTCCTAAGCCTTCGTCAACAACCGAGTTTGTGGTCGGTGACTCACCGAGGCATGGCTTTCTTCTTTTCCTGAGGCCATGTAGACCGTATGTATTGTTATGCCCCCAGGCTTGGGGCGTTTAGATCCATCGCCTTTGGAATTTTCCATGGGCGGTAGAATTTTCTCCGGCCTCGTACTTTTATAAGAGGTTGGATCTGAAGGAGCCATTGTGACAGGCGCTTGTTTAGGAAAGGTCCCCCGTTGTATGGCGGAGGAGCAGTCTTTCTCTTATTGACCCTTGGATTTCTTGGGTCGATGAGAGTAATTTTCGTCATGCACAGAGTCTTGGACTTTTCACCAGACCTTATGTATCTTTAAAGAAAGCCATTGGCGATGCTGCTCTGGTTGTCACTGCACGGGGACCTCTGTTGGCGTAGGTGATTTCTTTAGCACCGCCATCGGAGAGTTCTTGTGGACTCTCCTGAGCGGATCAAAACTGTTCCCGGTTGGAACAGCAGCATCGACATCCACTATAGGAGCTGGTAGGGTAAGCCCAGAGGGGGAGTTGGCCCCAACCTGTCTTATTCGGCGCCAGTGGCGACATCAAGCATGTCGTAGAGCGGGAATTGCCACAATATTGGAGACGGCTTCGTCATGCCCTGTGTTGCTGGGGAGTTTCGGTTGGCGTCAGCGTATTGAAGACCGATGTCCTTGATTGAGTTGGAGTAAGGTTGGCCAATCTTTGGAAGACCGACTGCCGGGGAGAGGAAACACTTTTTGCTGACTTCATCTGTAGCAGAAACAGGGAAGGCTAGCCGTTTTGGGGTGGCTCCCTCAGGTATCGCGGGCTTCTTTACGGGCCCGCATAAGTCTTCCTCAGCCTACTGAAGGCCAAGACTCCAGAGTTTGACGTCTTGCTGATAGGAGCCGTCTCGGTTGCCAGCCGATCAAAGACTTACCTTCTGGGATCTTCTTGTGGCACTGAGGTGCCAAAGTTCACAAGCGGGAGCATAGTCCCGAAGAAAAGTCCGGTAGTAGCCTAAGTGACTTGTCCTACTGGAATGGTGAAGATGGAGGCCACGATGGGCCTATACATCACTCCTTCAGCTAGGACGCGGTGGGAGTCGTTGTTGCATGAGATGTAGTAGAAAGCCATTGATTTCTGCATAAGAGCAAGACACCATGTTTTAGTACCTTGAGTCTAGGGGCAACCATAGCGAACTGTGATTTTGTTCGTGATCAAAACACACGAAATGTGGAGTGGAAAGAGGAAGAGGTCCCACCGGACGTGCCAGAATCTGTTTACCGCTGAATATAGAGACGAACTGGGATGGATCGTCTTGCCTAAATTTTGGGACAGATACTATTTGGACATATCCATCCACCTCTTTGAACATACCAAGTTGATTTATGGCACCGTATATCAGAGGTTTGGACAGATGCGACCGTTGTAGCACAATTTATCAGATTCCCCCTCATTTATGAGGGGTTTTTTTTATTGTGGGGACGTTCTTCCCTGCAGGTGCAAACCACTGCAGTTAATTACGTTTTCGCGTTGCGATAACCACTTTCTCCTTCTCCAGTAGTTCACTTCGTGTCGTGTTTTTTTTTTGTTAAGGTTGCCCGTGAATTATATACGGAGACTGGTTTATTTCGTCGCCTGTAGGGCATGGATTAGTCCAAATCCGTATATTTTATATTTGAGTTTGAACTTAGGTTGTATGTTCCTTTAGTTCAAAGAATATTTTAATTTATTTAAGGGTCGTTAATCTATTTTTATATTAAGATCAACTTAAATATATGAGCATTTGGGTTCAATTTATTTTAACTAAGAACACGTTAGTCTTATTTGAGACTAAGATCAACTTAGAAATATTTTCAGGATCATTAAATTTAGTTAAGATCTAACAACAGAGCATTTGGACTCAGCTGCAAGCAACTTCAGAGAGACCTAGCCAATTTGGGCTCGGTCTGCTCGGTCTTGGGCTTTCTACTTCTATTCAGAAGTGCTAAGCACTTGCGTGTAGCTCTGGCGCTCACGTGGGAAGCATGTGAGGCGCCCAAACATGGGCGTTGCCCAATCAGTGCTAAGCACTTAGTCGTTTTGACTATATGCTAAGCACTTTTATACAGCGCTTACGTGTGTTTCATGTGAAACGCTGAGTCTTCACCTCGGGCGCTTACGTGGGAAGTACGTGAGGCGCTTGTTTATATCTTTTGGGCGCTCATGTAGGAAGCACGTGAGGCACCGAGCTCCTTTCTTTATTGGGCGCTCACATGGGAAGCACGTGAGATGATGAGTTCTTTTCTTTTAGAGATTTAATCTCTGTTGATGGCGTTTTGACCATTGATGATCATCAAGATATCTGTTTTGAAGATCTGGGATCAAGTTTTTCTTTGAGAACTAAGTTCTTATGTTATGTTTTTTTATGTTCTTTATAGGGTTAAACCCTGTTTTCAGAGAAATTAAATTCCTATAACATGTTTCTTTTCTGTCTTTTTTTATCTAGTTCTTTCCCTTAGATTTTGAGTCTGAAGAATAGAATCTTCCCGATGAAATTTAAATTCTCAACTTATGAGATGATTTGTCTTACAGATCTCAGAACCAGAGAAAGAACTAAGTTCTCTTATGAAAGATTAAACCCTTGTTTTTTACTTGTACTAGGCAAAGGAGATATATTTTTATCACTGCTTTTTCTTTACCTAGGGTTTGAAAGGAGGAAGATTTTCTTCTTTGAAGAGAATTAAATTCTCTGTTGCAGTTTTTTGTTTATAAAAGCTTATGGAAGGTTCTCTCTATCTGTCTCTGTGTGTATGTATATATGTATGCATGTCTCTGAGACTTGAAATCTCAAGTCCTTTATATAGGCAAGGAAAATTGTTGATTAGTTTTGAGAAAATCTCTCATTGAGAGATTCTAATTGATTTAATTGGTCTCAAAGATTATTTGGGGAATTTTATCCACCGTTGGATTTTTGATCCAGTGATTTCTGTTTTACATAATATATTTTCTTGTTTCTAACAAGATTAGGGATATATTTTCCCACGATAGAATTTAATTCTATCAAATGATGATTTTTAATCACCATTGGATTTTTAATCCAAAGGTTAAGAGTATATCTTTCCCGTTTAGAAAGATTAGGAAAATATTTTCTCATATTAGAATTTGATTCTAATATTAGTTTTTTATCCAGTAGAGAATATTTTTTTCATTTAGAAAGATCAAGGAGATATTTTCCCCTAATAGAATTTAATTCTACATTTAATGATTTTTAATCACCATTGGATTTTTAATCCAACAGTTCTCTGTTTAACAGAGATTATCTTTCTTATTTAGAAAAAATATTTTCCATATTAGAATTCAATTCTGTTATTGGATATTTGATCCAACGGCTCTCTGTTTAACAGAGAATATCTTTCTCATTTTAGAAAGATAAGGGGAAGTATTTTTCCCAAAATAGAATTCAATTCTATCTCAAGCTAGTGCTTCAAAAATTATGTTCTCACATGTTTAACACGTGACCCCAGTGTGGGTTTTAACCTGCTTAGATTTTGCGCTCATATGCTATTGTCACAACCCGAAGGTACGGAACGTGACCGGCACTTAAATTACGAAACGTCTAGTGGCGTAACGTAATCTAAGCAAGTCGAAGCCCAGAAATCTAAACCATTTAAAAGAAGAATTGCAGGAAAACATGTTTAAAAGTAACATCAAATTTTCTCAAAAATTTCGGTAGAGTCTCCTTTGTAAAAACTGGCCCCAAACGGGTACAAACAAGGAATATATACAAAAGCAATAATAAAGGCATCCCCAAGCGGGAGCTAGCTCTACGCCAAATAGCGGAAACAACCATGCAAGCAAAATAATATACAACTCCGAAGGGCGAGGAACAAAACTCAGAGGAAAACCAAAATCCACCAGAAAACCAAAATAATACAAGCGCGACTCTAAGGTCGAAAGAAAAACAACTGTTCTTCTAAATCTACCAAATAATACAAGTCTGGTTGATGGAGCTTACTAGATACAACTGAAATAAGTAGTAGTACAACAGCGGTCACGATACAAGTGAACCAACCTACCAAGCAATCACCCTGAATGAAATGGTGTGCCAGCAAGCCGCCAAGGAAACCTATACATCTGAACCTGAAAGAAAATTTGGCACAACGGGGGTGAGTTGCCAACTCGTGAGTAGAAGACATCTGCGAGTAGAAATTGCATGCACAACTATCTCCTATGTCATAATAATATACTTAACATAACACTAGACATCTAGTAGTGACAGGGTAAGAACTTATGCATAAGTGCAATACCCAGTGCGCGTGTCAGTATCACTAAACAGTAATAAATAATATATCTGATGTATGAATGCATCATGAATGAGAAAATCAACCATGAAATCTGAATAATCTGATATAAGAAAAACATCAATGAATCTTGTATAATAAAACTGAAACCTCATCGGTGAAATTGACAGAAAGCCCGTGTCAAGCATCGACACAATATCTCAATATCTCAGGTCTCAATGTCTCAATATCTCGGGCTCCGTTAGTCCGGATCGGCCCATATCATCAAATCTCACGACAACGGTCGGTATCCTCCAGATATCCGCCGCACCAGATATCACCGGTAGGTAGTCTTCCCCTGCCAGGCTCATCGTCTACAACTCGAGCTTCTTGCCCCGGGGTATCTTACCGGGCCCACCATGTACCCGAAACGGTTCATTCTACTCCTCGAATCGGGACTCGAAATCCAACATCAATTATGAAAACTCATGGTGGACGACACATACATCACGAGAAAACCGCAACTGGTATTTTAAATAAGAGAGAGAGAGAAGTTATTATAAATTCTTGCGGTTTTCCCCCAAATCCAGAAATCTCATAGAAATCCGAAATCCAAGAATCAAGAGTAAGTAAACAGTGAATATCGGCATAAAGCCCCAGAATAGTACATGAATAAGTATATGAATGCATGAAGTATCTATGTAACGAATGCAATATCTAAGTTAACACATGAGAGCAATCACACAAATATTATATGGTAACTAGCTTTTAGCTGATTATATCAATGAGATAATATTTTCTAAAGTGTACGTGACATGAAAATTACCAATGATGATGTGTGTGAGCCGGCAAATAAGTGTACATGGACATGCGCATCATCAGTAATGGTGCTGGTGTCCGAACAGGCAGGGTTTCATATTAGCTAAAGAAACATATGTATGAACATGCAATGCACATGAATATAACGGTAAATGTATAATAAACGCACATTTAGAATATACATATCTAACTACGAGTCATATAGTTTGTTGTTTGAAATAGCCGAATCGTGGTTTTTAGAAAAGTAGGGGCAACGGGGTTTTATAGAAAAGATATGTCCTCTGAAAAATCGGTAATAACCCGCAGGCTGTCTTTAAAAATGCACACGATTCGTTAGTTTTGAAAATAAATATGACTCGAGTCTAAACTAGTATCTATCTAACCCACTAAGGAACTAAACTAAAGAAACTAGTCGATAGGTAATAAGAATCTACCTAAAGTCCGAGTCGATATCTCTAGTAGTCGGCGATCCAGCCTCAATAGCGTCACGTACAAAGTACGACTTCCTCAAGTCAAGAGTGCGGATCAATTATCACATCTATACCTCGTACGGTAAAATCCATCGTACGACATCCCAAAATTAGGGTACGGGTCAACTATCATATATAGGTCATTCATTTGGATATCATCATCAACCAATATCACAATCTAGGCACTATTCTAAAGTCTTGTATATTCCTATGTCATCAACACAAATCATCATATATGAACGCACATCGCCCAAACGATCCGTTATAAATATCATACCATATCCCATATCACATCTCGATCAATTGTTAACTATCATATCTATATATATCATCATTCTTATAGTATCATCGTCAAACAATATCATGATCTGGTTACTGATTTAAGTCTCATACATGACAATGTCATCACACATTTCATCGTATAGGTATATATTTTCTTATTTCCCATCGATCCGCTATAATATCAAATATCTCACGGTATCATACCCGATCATATCGACTCATCCCCAAGTATCATATAACATCCTCATATCACATGTATATGTTGTATACACACACACACACACACACACACACACATAAACACCAAGTCAAGTTTATGTGTGTGCGTGTGTGTGTCTACATGAAACCTACGAATTCCCTCCAAGGCAATCATCCTCTGTTTAATTCTTTCTAAATCAGTCTAATCCAACTTAAAGTCTTCAATAGTACCCTACTCGCCATGAATCTAAGGTCACGTCCGACTTCCTAATAATAGTACGTAATATCCTTATTCTACGTTTGTGGGGGTACTATACGCCATCCATCTGACTTCCCCCGTAGATATACATCTACTCACCTTGATCCTCACTTACCGAAGTCGATGACGCCATGCTCTTCCTTGTTATCCGAAGTCCACATGAAGGTGCTTTACTTATCAGAGCATCACTTCTTCCAAAATCCAGGTTCTCGTTACAACTTACTTAGCATAACCCACGTGCATGGTCGCCAACCAAAGTCGGTTTTAGACGAATTCAATATGAAATCATTGCTTCCATCCTCCAAATTATAAAGCCTTACTCTAACTTTTGATGCCTCATAATACTTAGCCAAATAGATACAATCTGCTTTGCATCCAGGAGCTTTACTTACACAGAGAGGGAACGATTGGTTTCGACTCAAGAACAAAGCCCGATCACCAATAGTTTCCAACTTCAGCAACTTTACCCGGTGCAATCCCCAATCAACCTTATAAACCTCAAACCAATAAATTCTATCAAAACCATAGCCTTCTGCACTATAATACGCATTAACCAACAACCAATCACTATGCGACTCCACCAATTAACACTCATCAATCTTCGGCAACCTCGGCCAACTATCAAAAGGCGGATTCGCCTCCGGAATCCTTTCAACTTCCGGTTTCTCCTCAATATTCAAAACATACAAAGCAAAACGGCTCACAATATAAAACTTCCCCCTATAAAACAAAGCATCGGTATTAAAGCTCCCAAACTCCCAGGAGAGCCGGAACTGCAAGGGTTTCCAAGCATCATCACCTAACCTACAAATCGTCATCCTCCTCCATCAGCAATGAATGAGCAAAGCCATGCAATCTCTACCATCCTCTACAAAAATCAACATAGCCACCAAGGTTTTAAAAGAATGCAAATTCTGCAGTTAGTGCCATCATGGCCATCAAAAAGAAAATGCTATATAAAAAAAATACCAATTGAGGATCTCCACCAAGATCGAGATCAACCTTAAACTGATCCTCCATCGCAACCCTCTTCTTCGACCGTCCGATCCGATCTGCACAAAGCTCAAAGCGTCCATCACTGGCACATCAATCGTCGCCCGCCTCTTCCTCTTTTGTACTGATCCTGACGAAATGCTCGCCGATGGTGAAGGGTTGCTCGACGTAGGCGATGAGGACTTGAAGAGGGCGCTGGGGCCGCGATTGAAGCGGGAGGACTTGAAGGGATGACCTGATCGGCGACGTGGACAAAAGGGAGCTCGCTACGGTTAGGGTTTCGGGGGAGGTCTTGCATGCAAGGGGGCGGCAGTGATGCGAGGGGGAGAAGGACGATGCCAGCGATTTCTCCGTGACCGCAACGGAGCAAGACATCGAGTCAAAAGGAAGAAGAATGATTTGATTTTTTTTCCTGGGACTTGGACGAGGGGGTTTTGTAGAGTTGGGGGGTTAAGGCATCAGATCTTTTGCAAGAGAACAGTGGAAATATTACTCATAAGTCCATAAAATTAGATTGAATTTCTTTCCAATTCTTTTCTTTTTATTTGAAACACAACAAAACCATAAGTATGCAAATGAAAAATTAAAGCTATGGTCTTAAATAAAAGGTAACAAATCTTGCAACATGTCATGTTGCATCCATAGGGTTAATGCATAATTAGTGAATATTAATCAAGTTTAGCCTTTAACTTGTATATAATTAATTTATAAAATGTCTAAATCACATAAATTCTTTCAAAATCAATATTTGATATAAATTTCCAAATATTTTCTAAACTTTCGGTATATAATTATACCCTTTCATTAAAACTAATTCTCCTACTTTTCATAATATCCATAAAGTTTAATATTTTAATTATTCAAATTCCCAAAAATAATATTTTATTTTCTCAAATGTTACAATCTTTCCCCCTTAAATAAATTCGGTCCCCGAATTTAAATTAAAACTCCTCCAAATACTAAAACATTTAGCAAAACACACAAATCGTCGGGACTCCGAAATCATCAATACTTAAAACACATCTTAGTGCAATGCATGCGCATGAAAAAAAACAGGTACATAACTAAAATCAACTCCGTCAAGCATAACGCAATCATCGGAGTTATGGTAAAAATACAATGTCAAAGTCCAATACGAAAACCAACATGATATACATCAAAACTATAACAAGTGTATAGTACGCATCTTTCGTATAAACTTCAAAACATCCCAATAGAAATGCATGCAAAAACATATTCAGGCACTGTTCTCAGAACAGTCGTGCCGATTTACTAAACCGTACAGCATGTAGGTCACTAAAACATGATGCTCAAAATTAAATCAATCTCGAATACGGCATACAAAAATACCACGTGCATCCGGTGCGCACGGAAATCGGAATCAAAACCAAGTGCCATACATGAGTACAGGACAACATCTAAGTGCAACGGGTGTGCACAAAAGCATATGTCGAGTGCAACGGGTGTGCACGACAATAATATCAGGTGCATCTAATCTGCATAAATCCCGATTAGTGCATCTGGTGTGCACAAAATTGCATTAAGTGCGCCAAATGTGCGCAAAATCTCAATCAAGTGCACATGGAGTATGAAAACAAAAATCCAATGCACTAGGGTGGACGAAAACAAATATCGTGTATCAAAATCGAAATCACAGTACGAAAAGTGCATGAAAACTATGCCGAAGCATACGTAAAAATCATGTGCAACCTATATGCACGAAATCAAATCAATATCTCAAAATGTATGAAACCAAATCAAGTGCAATGGGTATGCACAAAACGAACATCAATATAACTGATACACGGAACACTAATCGAGTGCAAAGAATGAGTACATAGGAAAACCAATCATAAAACGAAATCCTCAAAATACCAAAATCCAAACAACGGAAATGTGATATTCAAATCACCAAATCGCAAATCGTAACACTGACGTCAATGTGCTCCTTTTTCCTCTGGTGTCGACTGATTCGAACTCGTCTCTTCGTAGCTGTATGAACTTTGCTACAAACGGATATACTCATATCTAGAGTCTCCCAAGAAATGTATCCCATTACAAGATATCCGGACTACGTTAAACTTTTCGATCGATTCATCAAAGTCCCATAATTCCCCGAGAGCTCAACACTTAAGTACAGTTTAAAAATATCCAGTACATGCTACAGCACCTGCGGACAAGCCGTAGAAGTGCAAACCTAAGCCTCATTAATGGCACCGCGGAACTGCCGCAAACCCTAAGGTTCAAGGGCGTTCTCATGATCATTATGTCGAGTTAGGGTTTAATTCTTCTAGAGGGTCCATAGAATTACCTGCATGTTCTTCCGAATACCTTAAACTTGGGAAAATGGGTTTCTGACATTCGTTCGAACCTATTAACTTCGTCTAGACGCATGTGAATACCCTCCGTCCGCACACTAAACAGTGCCTCGATCCTCAAGAATAGACGATACACTAACGGTCATCACATTCTAGCTGGTCTCTGGCAGTAGCCCGATCATCTGGTGCAGATATCAAACGCTCACGTCCACAAGAAAACATATTAAACGACATATCTAAATGCTCATGCTGACCGCAACTCTAGTCACAGCTCTCTCTGCCCAAGCGACCGTGGTAACAGAACCACCATTCGATATCGACGAAGATAGATAGAAGGAACGAATAGAATACGGTGCAAAGAAATGTACATCCTAAGACTCCTTAAGAGGAGTAGCGTATCGTAAGTATGCCGCGGAACATACCCACGGTACGTCACTCTACTTTAGTCACCTACTCCATCAACCAAGGGTCATCCTACACGTAGAAGGTAAAACCTAACGCTCTAATACCAACTTTGTCACGACCCGAAGGTACGGAACGTGACCGGCACTTAAATTACGAAACGTCTAGAGGCGTAACGTAATCTAAGCAAGCCGAAGCCCAGAAATCTAAACCATTTAAAAGAAGAAGTGCAGGAAAACATATTTAAAAGCATAATCAAATTTTCTCAAAAATTTCGGCAGAGTCTCCTTTGTAAAAACTGGCCCCAAACGGGTACAAACAAAGAATATATACACAAGCAATAATAAAGGAATCCCCAAGCGGGAGCTAGCTCTACGCCAAATGGCGGAAACAACCAC
The DNA here is from genome assembly GCA_030015575.1 of Agapanthus africanus. Taxonomy (NCBI): domain Eukaryota; kingdom Viridiplantae; phylum Streptophyta; class Magnoliopsida; order Asparagales; family Amaryllidaceae; genus Agapanthus; species Agapanthus africanus. The sequence goes on from JASDDO010000014.1 coordinate 218,005,930, forward strand.
GCAAGCAAAATAATATACAACGCCGAAGGGCGAGGAACAAAACTCAGAGGAAAACCAAAATCCACCAGAAAACCATAATAATACAAGCGCGACTCTAAGGTCGAAAGAAAAACAACTGGTCTTCTAAATCTACCAAATAATACAAGTCTGGTTGATGGAGCTTACTAGATACAACTAAAATAAGTAGTAGTACAATGGCGGTCACAATACAAGTGAACCAACCTACCAAGCAATCGCCCTGAATGAAATGATGTACCAACAAGCTGCCAAGGAAACCTGTACATCTGAACCTGAAAGAAAATTTGGCACAACGGCGGTGAGTTGCCAACTCGTGAGTAGAAAGACATCTGCGAGTAGAAATTGCATGCACGACTATCTCGTAGGTCATAATAATATACTTAACATAACACTAGATATCTAGTAGTGACATGGTAAGAACTTATGCATAAGTGCAATACTCAGTGCGCGTGTCAGTGTCACTAAACAGTAATAAATAATATATCTGACATATGAATGCATCATGAATGAGAAAATCAACCATGAAATCTGAATAATCTGATATAAGAAAAACATTAATGAATCTTGTATAAAAAAACTGAAAGCTCATCAGTGAAATCGACAGAAAGCCCGTGTCAAGTATCGACACAATATCTCAATATCTCAAGTCTCAATGTCTCAATATCTCGGGCTTCGTCAGTCCGGATCGGCCCATATCATCAAATATCACGACAACGGTCGGTATCAACCGGACATCCTCCGCGCCAGATATCACCGATAGGTAGTCTTCCCCTGCCAGGCTCATCGTCTACAACTCGAGCTTCTTGCACCGGGGTACCTTACCGGACCCACCATGTACCTGAAACGGTTCATCCTACTCCTCGAATCTGGTCTCAAAATCCAACAGCAATCACGAAAACACATGGTGGACGACACATACATCATGAGAAAACCGCAACTGGTATTTTAAATAAGAGAGAGAGAGATAAGTTATTATAAATTCTTGCGGTTTTCCCCCAAATCCAGAAATCTCATGGAAATCCGAAATCCAAGGATCAAGAGTAAGTAAACAGTGAATATCGGCATAAAGCCCCAGAATAGTACATGAATGGGTATATGAATGCATGAAGTATCTATGTAACGAATGCAATCTCTAAGTTAACACATGAGAGCAATCACACAAATATTATGTGGTAACTAGCCTTTAGCTGATTATATCAATGAGATAATATTTTCTAAAGTGTACGTGACATAACAATTACCGATGATGATGTGTGTGAGCCGGAAAATAAGTGTATGTGGACATGCGCATTATCGGTAATAGTGCTGGTGTCCTAACAGGCAAGGTTTCATATTAGCTAAAGAAACATATGTATGAACATGCAATGCACATGAATATAACGGTGAATGTATATTAAACGCACATTTAGAATATACATATCTAACTGCGAGTCATATAGTTTGTTGCTTGAAATAGCCGAATCATGGTTTTTAGAAAAGTAGACGCTACGGGGTTTTATAAAAAAGATATGTCCTTTGAAAAATCCGTAATATCCCTCAGGCTGTCTTTAAAAATTCGCACGATTCGTTAGTTTTGAAAATAAATATGACTCGTGCCTAAACTAGTATCTATCTAACCCACTAAGGAATTAAACTAAAGATACTAGTCGATAGGTAAAAAGAATCCACCTAAAGTCCGAGTCGATATCTCTAGTAGTCGGCGATCCAGCTTCAATAGCGTCATATACAAAGTACGACTTCGTCAAGTCAAGAGTGCGGATCAATCATCACATCTATACCTCGTGCGGTAAAATCCGTCGTACGGCATCCCAAAATCGAAGTACGGGTCAACTATCATATATAGGTCATTCATTTGGGTATCATCATCAATCAATATCACAATCTAGGTACTATTCTAAAGTCTCGTATATTCCGATGTCATCAACACAAATCATCATATATGAACGCACATCGCCCAAACGATCCGTTAGAAATATCATATCATATCTCATATCACATCTTGATCAATTGTCAACTATCATATCTATATATAACATCATTCACATGGTCTCATCGTCGAACAATATCATGATCTGGTTACTGATTTAAGTCTCATACATGCCAATGTCATCACACATTTCATCGTATAGGTATATATTTTCTCATTGCCCATCGATCCGCTATAATATCAAATATCTCACGGCATCATGCTCGATCATATCGACTCATCCCCAAGTATCATATAACATCCTCATATCACATGTATATGCTGTCTATATATATATATACCTACACACATTCTTACACACACACACACACACACACACACACACACACCAAATCATGTTTATGTGTGTGCGAGTGTTTGTGTGTCTACATGAAACCTACGAATTCCTTCCAAGGCAATCATCCTCTGGTTAAGTCTTTCTAAATCAGGCTAATCCAACTTAAAGTCTTCAATAGTACCCTACTCGCCAAGAATCTAAGGTCACGTCCGACTTCCTACTAATAGTACGTAATATCCTTATTCAACGTTTGCGGGGGTTCTATAAGCCATCCACCCGACTTCCCCCATAGATATACATCTACTCACCTTGATCGTTGCTCGCAGAAGTCGATGACGCCACGCTCTTCCTTGTTATCCAAAGTCCACGTGAAGGTGCTTTACTTATCAGAGCATCACTTCTTCCAAAATCCAGGTTCTCGTTACAACATACTTGGCATAACCCACGTGCATGGTCGGCAACCAAAGTCGGTTTTAGATGAATTCAATATGAAATCATTGTTTCCATCCTCCAAATTATAAAGCCTTACTCTAACTTTTGATGCCTCATAATACTTAGCCAAATAGATACAATCTTCTTTAAATCCAGGATCTTTACTTACACAGAGAGGGAACGATTGGTTTCGACCCAAGAACAAAGCCCGATCACCAATAGTTTTCAACTTCAGCAACTTTACCCGGTGCAATCCCCAATCAACCTTATAAACCTCAAACCAATAAATTCTATCAAAACCATAGCCTTGCGCACTATAATACGCATTAACCAACAACCAATCACCATGCGACTCCACCAATTAACACTCATCAATCTTCGGCAACCTCGCCCAACTATCAAAAGGCGGATTCACCTCCGGAATCCTTTCAACCACCAGCTTCTCCTCAACATTCAAAACATACAAAGTAAAACGGCTCACAATATAAAACTTCCCCCTATAAAACAAAGCATCGGTATGAAAGCTCCCAAACTCCCAGGAGGGCCGGAACTGCAAGGGTTTCCAAGCATCATCACCTAACTTACAAATCGTCATCCTCCTCCATCAGCAATGAATGAGCAAAGCCATGCAATCTCCACCATCCTCTACAAAAATCAACATAGCCACCAAGGTTTTAAAAGAATGCAAATTCTGCAGTTAGTGCCATCATGGCCATCATAAAGAAAATGCTATATAAAAAAATACCGATTGGGGATCTCCACCAAGATCGAGATCAACCTTAAACCGATCCTCCAACGCAACCCTCTTCTTCGACCGTCCAATCCGATATACACAAAGCTCAAAGCGTCCATCACTGGCACATCAATCGTCGCCCGCCTCTTCCTCTTCTGTATCGATCCCGACGAAATGCTCGCCGACGGTGAAGGGTTGCTCGACGTAGGCGATGAGGACTTGAAGAGGGCGCTGGGGCCGCGATTGAAGCGGAAGGACATCAAGGGGCGACCTGATCGGCGACATAGACAAAAGGGAGCTCGCTACGGTTAGGGTTTCGGGGGAGGTCTTGCATGCGAGGGACGGCGGCAGTGATGCGAGGGGGAGAAGGACGACGCCAGCGATTTCTCCGTGACTGCAACGGAGCAAGACATCGAGTCAAAAGGAAGAAGAATGATTTGATTTTTTTTCTTGGGGCTTGGACGAGGGGTTTTTGTAGAGTTGGGGGGTTAAGGCATCAGATCTTTTGCAGGGGAACAGTGGAAATATTACTCATAAGTCCATAAAATTAGATAGAATTTCTCTCCAATTCTTTTCTTTTTATTTGAAACACAACAAAACCATAAGTATGCAAATGAAAAATTAAAGCCATGGTCTTAAATAAAAGGTAACAAGTCTTGCAACATGTCATGTTGCATCCATAGGGTTAATGCATAATTAGTGAATATTAATCAAGTTTAGCATTTAACTTGTATATAATTAATTTATAAAATGTCTAAATCACATAAATTCTTTCAAAATCAATATTTGATATAAATTTCCAAACTATTTCCAAACTATCGGTATATAATTATACCCTTTCATTAAAAATAATTCTCCTACTTTTCATAATATCCATAAAGTTTAATATTTTAATTATTCAAATTCCCAAAAATAATATTTTATTTTCTCAAATGTTACAATCTTCCCCCATTAAATAAATTCGGTCCCCGAATTTAAATTAAAACTCCTCCAAATACTAAAACATTTAGCAAAACACTCAAATCGTCAAGACTCCGAAATCATCAATACTTAAAACACATCTTAGTGAAATGCATGAGCATGAAAAAAACAGGTACATAACTAAAAATCAACTCCGTCAAGCATAACGCAATCATCGGAGTTATGGTGAAAATACAATGTCAAAGTCCAATACGAAAACCAACATGATATACATCAAAACTATAACAAGTGTAAAGTACGCATCTTTCGTATAAACTTCAAAACATCCTAATAGAAATGCATGCAAAAATATATTCAGGCACTGTTCTCATAACAATCGTGCCGATTTACTAAACCGTATAGCATGTAGGTCACAAAAACATGATGCTCAAAATAAAATCAATCTCGAATACGGCATACAAAAATACAACAAGCATCCGGTGCACATGGAAATTGGAATCAAAACCAAATGCCATACATGAGTACAAGACAACATCTAAGTGCAACGGGTGTGCACAAAAGCATATGTCGAGTGCAACGGGTGTGCACGACAATAATATCAGGTGCATCTAATCCGCACAAATCCCGATTAGTGCATCTGGTGTGCACAAAATTGCATTAAGTGCTCCAAATGTGCGCAAAATCTCAATCAAGTGCATATGGTGTACGAAAACATAAATCCAATGCACTAGGGTGGAAGAAAACAAATATCGTGTATCAAAATCGAAATCACAGTACGAAAAGTGCATGAAAACAATGTCGAAGCATACGTAAAAATCATGTGCAACCCATATGCACGAAATCAAATCAATATCTCAAAATGTATGAAACCAAATCAAGTGCAATGGGTATGCACAAAACGAACATCAATACAACTGATACACGGAACACTAATCGAGTGCAAAGAATGAGTACATAGGAAAACCAATCATAAAACAAAATCCTCAAAATACCAAAATCCAAACAACGGAAATGTGATATTCAAATCACCAAATCGCAAATCGTAACACTGACGTCAATATGCTCCTCTTTCCTCTGGTGTCGACTGATTCGAACTCGTCTCTTCGTAGCTGTATGAACTGTGCTACAAACGGATATACTCATATCTAGAGTCTCCCAAGCAATGTATCCCATTACAGGATATCCGGACTACGTTAAACTTTTCGATCGATTCATCAAAGTCCCATAATTCCCCGAGAGCTCAACACTCTAGTACAGTTTAAAAATATCCAGTACATGCTACAGCACCTGCGGACCAGCCGTAGAAGGGCAAACCCAAGCCTCATTAATAGCACCGCCGAACTACCGTAAACCCTAAGGTTCAAGGGCGTTCTCATGGTCATTATGTCGAGTTAGGGTTTCATTTTTCTAGAGGGTCCATAGAATTACCTGCATGTTCTTCCGAATACCTTAAACTTGGGAAAATGGGTTTCTAACATTCGTTCGAACCTTTTAACTTCGTCTAGACGCATGTGAATACCCTTCGTCCGCACACTAAACAGTGCCTCGATCCTCGAGGATAGACGATACACTAACGGTCATCACATTCTAACTGGTCTCTGGTAGTGGCCCGATCATCTGGTGCAGATATCAAACGCTCGCGTCCACAAGAAAACATATTAAACGACATATCTAAATGCTCATGCTGACCGCAACTCTAGTCGCAGCTCTCTCTGCCCGTGCGACCGTGGTAACAGAACCACCATTCGATATCGACGAAGATAGATCGAAGGAACGAATAGAATACGGTGCAAAGAAACGTGCATCCTAAGACTCCTTAAGCGGAGTAGCGTATCGTAAGTATGCCGCGGAATCTACCCACGGTACGTCACTCTACTTTAGTCACCTACTCCATCAACCAAGGGTCATCCTATACGTAGAAGGTAAAACTTAACGCTCTGATACCAAATTTGTCACGACCCGAAGGTACGGAACGTGACCAGCACTTAAATTACGAAACGTCTAGAGGCGTAACGTAATCTAAACAAGCCGAAGCCCAGAAATCTAAACCATTTAAAAGAAGAAGTGCAGGAAAACATGTTTAAAAGCAACATCAAATTTTCTCAAAAAATTCAGCAGAGTCTCCTTTGAAAAAACTGGCCCCAAACGGGTACAAACAAGGAATATATACACAAGCAATAATAAAGGTATCCCCAAGCGGGAGCTAGCTCTACGCCAAATGGCGAAAACAACCACGCAAGAAAAATAATATACAACGCCGTAGGGCGAGGAACAAAACTCAGAGGAAAACCAAAATCCACCAGAAAACCATAATAATACAAGCGCGACTCTAAGGTCGAAAGAAAAACAACTGGTCTTCTAAATCTACCAAATAATATAAGTCTGGTTGATGGAGCTTACTAGATACAACTGAAATAAGTAGTAGTACAACGGCGGTCACGATACAAGTGAACTAACCTACCAAGCAATCACCCTGAATGAAATGATGTGCCAGCAAGCTGCCAAGGAAACCTGTACATCTGAACCTGAAAGAAAATTTGGCACAACGGCGGTGAGTGCCAACTCGTGAGTAGAAGACATCTGTGAGTAGAAATCGCATGCATGACTATCTCCTAGGTCATAATAATATACTTAATATAACACTAGATATCTAGTAGTGATAGGGTAAGAACTTATGCAAAAGTGCAATACTCAGTGCGCGTGTCAGTGTCACTAAACAGTAATAAATAATATATCTGATGTATGAATGCATCATGAATGAGAAAATCAACCATGAAATCTGAATAATTTGATATAAGAAAAACATCAATGAATCTTGTATAATAAAACTGAAAGCTCATCAGTGAAATCGACAGAAAGCCCGTGTCAAGCATCAACACAATATCTCAATATCTCAAGTCTCAATGTCTCAATATCTCGGGCTCCATCAGTCCGGATCGGCCCATATCATCAAATCACAAGACAACGGTCGGTATCTTCCGGATATCCGCCGCGCCAGATATCACCGGTAGGTAGTCTTCCCCTGCCAGGCTCATCGTCTACAACTCGAGCTTCTTGCCCCGGGGTACCTTACCGGGCCCACCATGTACCCAAAACGGTTCATCCTACTCCTCGAATCTGGTCTCGAAATCCAACAGCAATCATGAAAACTCATGGTGGACGACACATACATCACGAGAAAAACGTAACTGGTATTTTAAATAAGAGAGAGAGAGAAGTTATTATAAATTCTTGCGGTTTTCCCCCAAATCCAGAAATCTCATGGAAATCCGAAATCTAAGAATCAAGAGTAAGTAAACAGTGAATATCGACATAAAGCCCAAGAATAGTACATGAATGAGTATATGAATGCATGAAGTATCTATGTAACGAATGCAATCTCTAAGTTAATACATGAGAGCAATCACACAAATATTATGTCATAACTAGCCTTTAGCTGATTATATCAATAAGATAATATTTTCTAAAGTGTACGTGACATGGCAATTACCGATGATGATGTGTGTGAGCCGGCAAATAAGTGTATGTCGACATGTGCATCATCGGTAATAGTGCTGGTATCCTAACAGGCAGGGTTTCATATTAGCTAAAGAAACATATGTATGAACATGCAATGCACACGAATATAACGGTGAATGTATATTAAACGCACATTTAGAATATACATATCTAACTACGAGTCATATAGTTTGTTGTTTGAAAAAGCCGAATCATGGTTTTTAGAAAAGTAGACGCTACGGGGTTTTAAAGAAAAGATATGTCCTTTGAAAAATCCGTAATATCCCTCAGGCTGTCTTTAAAAATGCGCACGATTCGTTAGTTTTGAAAATAAATATGACTCGAGCCTAAACTAGTATCTATCTAACCCACTAAGAAAGAAACTAGTCGATAGGTAATAAAAATCCACCTAAAGTCCGAGTCGATATCTCTAGTAGTCGGCTATCCAGCCTCAATAGCATCACGTACAAAGTACGACTTCCTCAAGTCAAGAGTGCGGATCAATCATCACATCTATACCTCGTACGGTAAAATCTATCGTACGGCATCCCAAAATCGAGGTACGGGTCAACTATCATATATAGGTCATTCATTTGGGTATCATCATCAATCAATATCACAATCTAGGTACTATTCTAAAGTCTCGTATATTCCGATGTCATCAACACAAATCATCATATATGAACTCACATCGCCCAAACGATCCGTTATAAATATCATACCATATCTCATATCACATCTCGATCAATTGTCAACTATCATATCTATATATATCATCATTCACATGGTATCATCGTCAAACAATATCATGATCTGGTTACTGATTTAAGTCTCATACATGCCAATATCATCACACATTTCATCGTATAGGTATATATTTTCTCATTGCCCATCGATCCGCTATAATATAAAATATCTCATGGCATCATGCCCGATCATATCGACTCATCCCTAAGTATCATATAACATCCTCATATCACATGTATATGTTGTGTGTGTGTGTGTATATATATATATATATATATATATATATATATATATATACCTACACACATTCTTATACACACACACACACACACACCAAATCAAGTTTATGTGTGTGCGAGTGTGTGTGTGTCTACATGAAACCTACGAATTCCTTCCAAGGCAATCATTCTCTGGTTAAGTCTTTCTAAATCAGGCTAATCCAACTTAAAGTCTTCAATAGTACCCTACTCGCCAAGAATCTAAGGTCACGTCCGACTTCCTAATAATAATACGTAGTATCCTTATTCTACGTTTGCGGGGGTGCTATACGCCATCCACTTGACTTCCCCCGTAGATATACAACTACTCACCTTAATCCTTGCTTGCAGAAGTCGATGACACCACCCTCTTCCTTGTTATCCAAAGTCCACGTGAAGGTGTTTTACTTATCAGAGCATCACTTCTTCCAAAATCCAGGTTCTCGTGACAACATACTTGGCATAAACCACGTGCATGGTTGCCAACCAAAGTCGGTTTTAGAAGAATTCAATATGAAATCATTGCTTCCATCCTCCAAATTATAAAGCCTTACTCTAACTTTTGATGCCTCATAATACTTAGCCAAATAGATACAATCTGCTTTGCATTCAGGAGCTTTACTTACACAGAGAGGGAACGATTAGTTTCGACCCAAGAACAATGCCCGATCACCAATAGTTTTCAACTTCAGCAACTTTACCCGGTGCAATCCCCAATCAACCTTATAAACCTCAAACCAATAAATTCTATCAAAACCATAGCCTTGCGCACTATAATACGCATTAACCAACAACCAATCACCATGCGACTCCACCAATTAACACTCATCAATCTTCGGCAACCTCGCCCAACTATCAAAAGGCGGATTCACCTCCGGAATTCTTTCAACCACCGGCTTCTCCTCAACACTCAAAACATACAAAGCAAAACGGCTCACGATATAAAACTTCCCCCTATAAAACAAAGCATCAGTATGAAAGCTCCCAAACTCCCAGGAGGGCCGGAACTGCAAGGGTTTCCAAGCATCATCACCTAACCTACAAATCGTCATCCTCCTCCATCAGCAATGAATGAGCAAAGCCATGCAATCTCCACCATCCTCTACAAAAATCAACATAGCCACCAAGGTTTTAAAAGAATGCAAATTCTGCAGTTAGTGCCATCATGGCCATCATAAAGAAAATGCTATATATAAAAAATACCAATTGGGGATCTCCACCAAGATCGAGATCAACCTTAAACCGATCCTCCATCGCAACCCTCTTCTTCGACCGTCCGATCCGATCTGCACAAAGTTCAAAGCGTCCATCACTGGCACATCAATCGTCACCCGCCTCTTACTCTTCTGTATCGATCCCGACGAAATGCTCGCCGACGGTGAAGGGTTGCTCGACATAGGCGATGAGGACTTGAAGAGGGCGCTGGGGTCGCGATTGAAGCGGGAGGACTTCAAGGGGCGACCTGATCGGCGACATGGACAAATGGGAGCTCGCTACGGTTAGGGTTTTGGGGGAGGTCTTGCATGTGAGGGAGGGCGGCAGTGATGCGAGGGGGAGAAGGACGATGCCAGCGATTTCTCCGTGACCGCAACGGAGCAAGACATCGAGTCAAAAGGAAGAAGAATGATTTGATTTTTTTTCCTGGGGCTTGGACGAGAGGGTTTTGTAGAGTTGGGGGGTTAAGGCATCAGATCTTTTGCAGGGGAACAGTGGAAATATTACTCATAAGTCAATAAAATTAGATTCAATTTCTCTCTAATTCTTTTCTTTTTATTTGAAACACAGCAAAACCATAAGTATGCAAATGAAAAATTAAAGCCATGGTCTTAAATAAAAGGTAACAAGTCTTGCAACATGTCATGTTGCATCCATAGGGTTAATGCATAATTAGTGAATATTAATCAATTTTAGCATTTAACTTGTATATAATTAATTTATAAAATGTCTAAATCACATAAATTCTTTCAAAATCAATATTTGATATAAATTTCCAAATATTTTCCAAACTATCGGTATATAATTATACCCTTTCATTAAAACTAATTCTCCTACTTTTCATAATATCCATAAAGTTTAATATTTTAATTAATTAAATTCCCAAAAATAATATTTTATTTTCTGAAATATTACAGCTATGCATATGAGTGCTTACATGTTTAACACGTGAGGCTAGTTTGCCCCTTTTGGGTTTTATTTTCAGCGCTTATATGTTTTGCATATAAGCGCTCACGTGTTAGGCCAGTTTGGCCTTTAGTTATTTGTTTTCAGCGTTTATATATTTTGCATATAAGCGCTCATGTGTTTAACACGTGAGGCCAAGCTGTGGGAAATCTTTTCCACTTTTTTTCTCCCCTTTTTTATAAGGGAATAGCCCTGTTAATATTGGTCCTCAATCCAATTCTTAAAGACATAACAGTTTTCAATTGGATGGCTTACCATCCGTTGATAGGGACAGTAGCTTGGATTGTTAACATCACCAGCTTGTGCAGGTCGCCGCGGCTTAGGCAGTGCTATCAAATTATTCCTCATGGCAAGATCGAATAGTCTTTTCATCTTGTTATGAAGGATGGAATATGCGCGTCCCATTCTTTTTTCTAAGGTAGGGCCAGTGCGGTTGTTGTTTTGGCGAGCGGCTACTTTCGGACCGTTATGCCATTGTTGTGTATTAAAGACAAAGGCCGCTTTCCCCTTACCTTTATTGTTTCGGGGATCTTCTCCTGAAGAGGAAGGGCTATGGCCTATCATATCCATCTGGGATAATTTATCGATGAACGCCTGGAAAATGGTAAGCTTGAAGAAAGTTATAAATTGGAACGTGGTCGATTGAGTATCGATGGTGCCTATGAACATTCCCACAGCTGGAGCCTCCTCAATGTACAGTTCGCACTTAGACCACAGATTTCACCATCGGATTACATATTGAACCCATGTCTCACCTGGTTTGACCCTTGGGTTGATCGGCGCGGTGATTAGAGTGCATTCACATGCGCTAGCGAATCTCTGAGTGAACAACAGTACCATCTCAGAAAATGTCTTAACGGAGTCGTTTAGGAGCACCGAATATCATTCGAAAGTTGTCACTGATAGACTTCTAACGTATAGGCAAAGCAACAGCTTATCATCACCTCCGGTGTTGCCATACAGGGTTTTAAACTGTGCGACGTGCTGGTGAGGGTTACATGTTCCTTTATATATATGGAACTTTGGGATCGTATATCCCGGAAGGTATTTCATCTGGTCGTACCATTCTGGATATGATTGACCACCCTTGATCAGCTGATTTGCTGCTTCATTTTCCTGGTAAGCTTTGATTTGTTGGGCGATATAATCATCATACGTCTCCTTCAAGATCGTTTCTTCTTTAACCGTTGATAGGGCTTGAGAAGGGTTTGAAGTTTCCCTCTTATCATCATCAACAATCACTGGTGGTTTTTCGGCCGGCGGTTCTGGCTGGATCAATATTCCAATAATGTCCTGAAACAGGAAAGCCATCTGCTTCATATTAGCAGCTTGCTCCGCCGCCTCCTTATCCTTCTTTTCTAGCACTCGCTTCAAAAACTTGGTATCGGTCTTCTGTTCTTGCCGTTCTTCTAGCTCCTTGTCTAGACTTTCTTTAGAGCTAGTGAGCACCACCACCTTGGAGAGCATGTCCTAGAGCTTTTCTTGTTGCTCTTGGGCCTTCGTCAATGACCGAGTATGCGATCTGTGATTGACGGAAGTACGACTCTCATCTTTGGCACCAGCTATATAGATTGTGTGGACCATCATGCCCCCAGGCTTGGGGCGCTTGGAATTTTGGCCTTTGGATTTTGCTTCAAGCGCTCGAACTTTTTCTGGCATCGCTCTTTTGTAGGAAGTCATTGTAGGAGTAACTGTCATGATAGGAACCACCTTGGGAGAAGTCCCACACTATATGGCAGAGAAGTTGTCATTATCTTGTCGAACTTTGAACTTCTTCGGTCGATGAAAGTAAATTTTATTAATGACAGGGCCTTGGAGTTCTTTCCAGAATCTGGGAATTGTCGAAGAGAGCCGCTTATATGAGCACTCTGGCTTTGGCTCATTTGGTGTCTTTGTAGGAGGTGACGATTTCTCCAACACCACGCTTAGCGAGTTACGGCGAACACTTTTGAGTGGTTCAAAACTGTTCCCAGTTGGAACAGCAGTATTGATAGTCACCACAGGAGCTGGCGGAGTCTGTCCAGAAGGAGAACTGCCCCCATCTTTCCTTACTCGACGCCAGTATCGACGTCGGGCACCTCTTGTAGCAGGAGTCTCTTCAGCTTTAGGAGCTTCTTGAATCCGCCCCCTGTTTTTATCTTGGGCCTCAGCTGGTGACAGTTGTTTGAAGACCGACTATTTTGGTATAGCAGAAAAGACCTGAGTGGCCAGCCTATGGAAGATAGACTGTCTCAGAGGAGAAACATTCATTGGAGCTTCAGTAGTATCAGGAGCTGCAAAGGTCAGCCGTTTGAAAACTGACTTCTTCGGGATTACGAGCTTCTTGAAGGAACCTGCAGAGTTTGTGTTCAGCTTATTGAAAACTGAAACTTCGGAGATGGCAGGCTTATAGCAGGACCTATAGAGGTGGTCAGCTGATCAAAAACTGACTTTCTTGGAACTTCTTCCTTTGGCGTTGGGGCGCTAAAGCTCGGAGATGGGAGCATGGTTCCGAAGAACAATCCACTGGTCGCTTGGATGACTTGCTCAGCCGGAATGGAGAAGATCGAAGCCGCATTTGGCTCGTAGATGATCCCTCCCAATAGGATGGAGTTGGCATGAGACTTGTTGTTGCAGTTGATGCAGCTGAAAGCCATTGATCTGCACGGAGGTAAACCATCAATTTTTAGTATCCCAAACTCCAAGAGCAACCATAAACATAGCGAACCTCGATTTCGTTCACGAAACACGACACATGAAGTATGGAGTGGAAAGAGAAAAAGGCCCTACCGGGCGTGCCAAAATCTGTTTACCGCCGAAAACAGAGATGAACTAAGATAGAACATCTTGCCTAAATTTAGGGACAGATACTATATGGAACATATCCATCCGCTTCTCAAAAGATACCAAGTTTTTTTATAGCACCGTATATCGGAGTTTTGGATAGATGCGACCAATGTAGCTGACTTTTCAGATTCCCCCTCAATGGTGAGAGGTTTTTTTATTGTGGAGACGCTTTTTCCTGCAAGAGTGAACCCCTGCAGTCAATTACGTTATCGCCAAGCGATAACAACTTTCTCTACTCCAGATATATCACTTCATGTTTGTCATAGTTTGTTTATTTTGGGGTTACCCTTGGATTATATACGGAGACTAATTTTTGTCGTCGCCCGTACGGTGCAGATTAGCCCAAATCCGTACATATCAGATTTGGTTTTGAAGCTAGGTAGCATTTCTCATATGAACGAGATCCATCAGTTCAAAATAGGTCATCTAAGGATCGTTAGTCACATCTGACTAAGATCGACTCAGGAATATGGTTAAGGATCGTTAATCTTGTTTTAAATTAAGATCAACTTAACAGGTCTGGACTAAAGATCGTTAATCTAATTTTAGATTAAGATCAACTTAGGGAGATTTATTTTATTTGATCATTGGATCATATATGATAAGGAAAATCATCTATACTTAGTTTATTTTTAACTAAGCGATCAAGCAAAAGCTTGTTGTCCAATTTCGCTGTTCTCCGCCAAAAGACGCGGGAAGACAAACGACTTTCCTGAATTTGGGGGCAGATACTATTTGGTTTTATCCGTCCACCTCTCCGAAAATGCCAAGTTGATTTATGGCACCGTGTATCAGAGGTTTAGACGGATGCGGCCGTTGCAGCAGACTTCGTCAGATCCCCCCTCATTGTGAGGGGTTTTTGATTGTGAGGACGCTCTTCCCTGCAGGTGCAAGCCCCTGCAGTTAATTACGCTACCGCATCGCTGTAACCACTTTCTCCTTCTCCAGATGGTCACTTCGTGTTATGTATCTTTGTTTTGTTTTTGGTTGCCCGTGGATTGTATACGGAGACTAATTTATGTTGTCGCCCGTAGGGCGTGGATTAGTCTAAATCCATATTTTCTTAGATTTGGGTTTTGGTTTGGGTTTAAAGATCGTTAATCTCATTTGAGACTAAGATCAACTTAAACGTTTGTTAAGGATATGTTAGTCTAATTTTACACTAAGATCAACTTAACCATTTGTTAAGGATACGTTAGTCTAATTTTAGACTAAGATCTACTTAACAGGATCATTTAGATCCAACAAAAGAGCATTTGGACTCTATTGTTTTAGTTTAGGGACTTTGCGGTCCATAATTAGTTTAAGGACATTACGGTCCAGTTTAAAGACGTCATAGTCTGTAAAGTTTAAAGACATCATAGTCTATGAGTTTAAGGACCTCACAGTCCATAAAGTTTAAGGACATCTTAGTCCATGAGTTTAAGGACCCCACAGTCCATAAAGTTTAAGGACGTCATAGTCCATGAGTTTAAAAACCCATAGTCCATAAAATAAGGACATCTTAGTCCAGTTTAAAGACGTCATAGTCTGTTTGGTTTTGGTTCAACCATTTGGGGATGCACCAAAGGTTATCGGTTATTGGGACCCTCCACCTCTCTGAAGACGTTGAAGAATTACAACGACATATATCAGAGATATGAAGAGATGTACCCTTGAACCAATGTTGATTGAAAGGCTCTGGGAATTACTTTGAATGTCATATAGGATGATCAATTTTGGGAGACAAGAGTATAGTTGGGGTTCAGTTTCAGGGGATCTTGCCTCTTGAAGACTTAGCTAATTTGGGCTAAGATTGGCTCGAATATAGTGTTAAACACTAGAGTACATTCGGCGCTCATGTGCTCCCACGTGAGGCGCTTAAAGTACTGTTAAACACTAAAACTGAAGCGCTCACATGGGATCACGTGAGGCGCGTGAAGATTGGGTTACTCTCAGAATATGCATATAAGGGTTAAACACTTGACCTTTATGACCATCACATGTGGGCACGTGATGGGTATCCATGCGTTGAATATTAAAAGTATTTGTCAGGGGTCACGTGGGAGCACGTGATACACTCTAAAAGAGAAACTGTCTTGGCTTTACTCCCTTTCGTTTTGGGAAGCTTTTTAAGGGTCACGTGGGAGCACGCGATACACCCTAAAAGACAAACTGTCTTTATTGTTTTCCCTTTTAAATAAGTGTTAAACACTTTGGGAAATCTCTTTTTCTGGTTCAAAGAAAGGGGATCACATGTTACCATGTGATCATCAATATGCATATAATTCTGAGTTTCAAGTCCCTTACTAACTTCTCTTCTCTTCTTTTTTTATAGGAATTTAATTCCTCGGAAATTTGCATGGCAGAATCTTCCCAATGAGAATTAACTTTTCAATTTTATGGGGAGTTCTGCTTCTGCAGATCTATCACCATGAGGAAGAACTAAGTTCTTATATTAGGGGTTAAACCCTATCCTTGTTGGAGGAATTAAATTCCTATATGTTTTTGTGGGAGAATAGAATTCTCTGAACTTAGGTCTTCCCTAAGGTTTTAGATCTGCATAGCAGAATCTCTCCGATGAGAATTAAATTCTCAACTTATGGGGAAATCTGCTTCTGCAGATCTTCCACCAGAGGAAAAACTAAGTTTTTATTTAAAAGAGTTAAACTCTTGGTTTTGAGAATTAAATTCTCTTTTGTTTTATGGAATGATTTCCTTCCTTCTCTTACCTAGAGTTTCTTTCTTCTCTGAAGAGATCTTCCTCTCTCTGGAGAATTAAATTCTCTTTTTCTTTTGTTTTTAGGGAGAAGTTTTTCTCTTTTTCTCTGTTCAATCCTCTCTTCTGTATTCTCCTCTTTCTCTTCCTTCTTGGTTCCTATTTATAGGAGAAAGAAAAGAATCAGTTTGTTCAGTCCATCTCTCATTGAGAGATTTTGATTGATTTTATAACCAACATGATCTTTTAGATCACTCGGTGAATTTTATTCCCCATTGAATTTTTAATCCAAAAGATATTTTATTTGTTGTTCCTGGCAAATTTTAGGAAAATATTTCCTTGTATAGAATATTTCTATAAATTGGTGATTTTTAATCACCATTGGATTTTTAATCCAACGGTGCTCCCTTTTACAGAGTGCGATCTTTTTTGTTTGGAATGATCTAGGAAAATATTTTTCCAATTAGGATTTTTGATTCCTTTTAATTAGAATTTAATTCTATTAGTTTAGAGGGTTTAAGAGACTCTCACGTGTTGGCACGTGACCTTACCGATTAAGCATTTAATTAGAATTTAATTCTATTGGTTCAGACTTCAGAGGGATCAGGAACCCATCACGTGTTGACACGTGACCCTACTGATTAAGCATTTAATTAGAATTTAATTCTATTAGTTCAGAGGGCTCAGAAACCCATCATGTGTTGGCACGTGACCCCACTGATAAAGCATTTAATTAGAATTTAATTCTATTAGTTCAGAGGGCTCAGGAACCCATCACGTGTTGGCACGCGACCCTACTGATTAAGCATTTAATTATATTAGTTCAGAGGGCTCAAGAACCCATCACGTGTTGGCACGTGACCCCACTGATTAAGCATTTCCAATTGTTTATTTCATTCAGCGCCTATATGTTAGTGATATGTATGCCCTAGAGGCCATTGCAGTACATGCGATGTATATTGTAGTGGATGCTTGGACATATATATGGAGGACTTTCTTGCTCGACATGATAGTAAGCTATCTGATTGCTCTTTATCTTAACATTACTCTGATAGTCTCTATGTTACATGTTGATAAAGCCCTTAGGATGAGTACTTGACTACCAGGACTATGATGCAGATCATACTAGTGGGGACAGTGTAGTCGCTAAGTACATCCTACAAATGTTCCTAGTCGCAGGTGTATCGAGACAAGGCATCGATATACCAGAGTAGACTAGCGTATGCTTCTTGACCCATGTAGATTGGCGATGGATGATCTCATATCCATTGATGTTTGACATCAGAGATAGTATACAGGTGCTCAGTGGAGACTGGGTATACTAGACGGACTCGCCGAGAACTCCCAGATGGTATTATATCTCACGTCAGATGGCAGTTCTCTGGTGACACTGGTACAGGTTAGTCTGTAGACCCGAGATCGTCAAAGAGTCTTGTGTGATTCCTACTGTGCTTTGATTTCCATCATACCACGTCCAAGAGGGCGTGCAAAACGGTGGCTTTTGGGTACTGTCCCGAATCACATGGAGGCAATGAGCGATAGGAGGGGTTTCGTCTCTCCCAGTATAGGGAGTTGATGTTGCGCTGTGTTCGATTGGCTATAACTGGAAATCCCTGGCAGGGTTGCTGAGATTTACTGGTAAGTGTTATCAGTAGTTTCTTAAACTGTTATAGATCTCATATCGACACGACTTATTGGTTACTGGGGTCTGACGTTTACCAACCCTAGACTGGATATGCGACATATCAGACGAAGAGACCGGACTGTACGGGAGTGTTACTGATTAGATTCGCAGGAGAATGTACAGGCTTGCTTGTTGATCTTCGGATCGCTCAATACCTGGGTGGCTGTTACGTTTAGCTGACCGCTTGTAGCTTGTGGGTGTTTGATATGATCATCACCTACTGCCGGCGTATTGACGATTCTTTAGAGTCCTACACAGAGGTTTCCTGGCTCAGGAAAAACGGAGTAGGAGCACATATGTGATATGTGCGGGACCGAGAATAATACATGTATGCGATACCGTATTAGATTCTCGCGATATGTGATATCGGCCGGGTATATATGATATAGCCGGGTCATCGGATCAAGTGTTGATTCGATGAACTGATACAGATTATATTAGTCGGTTATTTGTGAAATAGCCGGATTATCGGATCAAGTGTTGATTTGATAATTTACTGTATAATTATATATTTGATATATTACATTACATTAACTAATATAATCTCACTTAAAGATTATTTTTCTCACATGGATAATACATTGATATATATGAGATATATGTTAATTGTATTATTTTCTTTTGTTACAAAATATATTGTATATGTGATATATAATATTGTAACAAGTTAGGGTTACAAATGCAACATGATTTGTGGAGTTTAAACAAGTTAGGGTTTGGATTTGGGTTAGCTTTTGGTTTAGCTTTTTCATGAAGCTTTCTTTTGTCTTTAGCTTAGATATTTTGTGTTGATATTTATTAACCCAACCCAAACCTTAGCCTCTAGTTTATTCTCTACAAGGATTAACTTTATCATTATTTAACCCATGGTTGCAATTCTAACCTCACACAACAATTCATTATTCATCACAAATGAAATTCTTCTTCTTCTTTCTCTTGAAAAAAGCTTTCTAGCTTTTTGTGATGTGATGAAATAAAGTGAGAAATTGAAAAAAAAAATAGAGCTAAATTCCTACTTCATCATCCTCATCTATGCTAGCCACTTAGATTAGGGTGTTTCCTTTGCTAATACTTGATTAGTAAAGCAAGAGCTTGGGTTTGAGTTTCTTCAAGGTAGATCATCTTAGTTGTTGAAGATTGGAAGCAAGC
Organism: Agapanthus africanus; assembly: GCA_030015575.1. Taxonomy (NCBI): domain Eukaryota; kingdom Viridiplantae; phylum Streptophyta; class Magnoliopsida; order Asparagales; family Amaryllidaceae; genus Agapanthus; species Agapanthus africanus. The sequence continues at coordinate 218,025,338 of JASDDO010000014.1, forward strand.
TTGCATCTTTCTCTTCATGGAGCCTATCTAGAGTCCGGGTACTTGATGATCGCAGCGAATAGACCTCAACACGGAGCTTATGAAGTGAAGGAATGGACTAAAAAGGTTGTAATTCCTAACTCTTAGAAGTAAAGTTGTTTACTTGTACTGTTTACCCTAATTCTCTAGTTAAGATCTTGGTTAGGGTTACATAGCACCCTAAATTTTTATAAAATGGCATGTGTGATGCCTTGCTAAACCTCGTTGCCGTGCTATACAACCCTACAGTGGTATCAGAGCCAAGCTAGAGCATTAGGCATTGTCTAGACGAAGTTAAAAGTCCGATCGAACCCCGAAACATCATTTTTGACCCCCTCTCTGGAAATTTTCTAAAAGGTTGGTTTTTTCCTTATTAAAAATACTCAGAAAATTAAGCAGGTGATTCTATGGATATCTGAGAAGTACGACTCCCTGAATCCATCAAGCCACCATGGAACCGCGGCCAAACCAAGCTATTGGCAGCGGTTCCGCGGCAGAACATGAGGATTGAGGGATCGTACTTCAACAGGTAATCCGTAGGTATTACATCATGCTTCTGGGAATTTTTAATATTACTCAAGTGTTGAGTTTTCTGGAGATCTTTAGTAATCGTTGATTCGATCGGAAAGTTTAACATCGTTTAATTTTTCCGGGTAATTTAGAACGTGTTAAAAGGTTCGAACGGATATCAATAACTCACTTTTTCCCCTGTCGGAAAACTATCAAGTGTTGGATTTTTCCTATGTTTAAAACTTTCAGAAAATCTTGCAAGCGAATATGTGGACCCTCTAGAAGAACGTAACCTTAACTCGATTATGTGACCATCAAAACCGCCACTGAACCATGTGATTTGTGGTAGTTTAGCATTGCCACATGTGAGGCGTTGGTTTGACCCTTCTACTGCTGGTTCATATCGGCTGTGACATGTTCTGGGACTTTTTGAACTCCGCTCAAGTGTTGAGCTATTTGGGAAATCTTGGATGTTTGTTTATTCGATCGGAAAGTTTAACATTGTCTATTTATCTAGAATTTGATACAATATGTGGAATTCATATAGTTAGGCATGAAATGCGAAGTATGTGATATTTTGGATTTAAGATGTCTAAAGTGATTGTGGATTCCAAAAGTTGTAGTTTTTCACTTTCTTTTCTGCGACCGTAAATGTAATATGTGGTGTATCGTCGGTTTCAGTGCTATATGTCAACGACAACTGGGATACGCATATTTACTTAGGTTGATGATATGTGATGTTATATGTTGCTGTGATATGTTATATTGGATCATCGTGTTTTGAATAGCCGGGGGTTTTATGTGAGATGAGAGTTTATCAGTTTCATTCATGTAAAATTCATTGTATATAATATTTTTTTATTGGGGCACTTCCGAGTTGAGGATGATGTCACCATTGTATATTATTTACTTTTCCGCATTAGGATAGACCCAAGGCGGGGAGCACAAGAAACCAGTTTCTAGGGTCCAATGGGAGACCATCTCGAGTGTAGGGTTGGCTTAGCACCTTAGTGTCACGACCCGCAGGGTACGGAACGTGACTGGCACTTAAGTTTACGAAACGTCTCAAGACGTCCGTAAAATAAGTAAGCCAAAGCCCAGAAAACCAAAACCAAATAAGCAAAAGAGTGAAGAGAACCCACTCAATTGAAAGCGAGTTTATCAAATAAGTCATATAAAACCCTTTTTAAAAACAATACCAATTTTTCCGAAAATTTCGGCAGAGTCTCCTTTGTAAATACTGGCCCCCAAAATGGGTACAACAAGAATATATATGAATCCAACAAATAAGGCATCCCCAAGCGGGAGCTAGCTCTTCGCCACAAGGCGGTCACAAATCCCACGCAATATAAAGCAACAACATGCGAAATAATCATAAGGAAGCATGAGAAAAACAGCATGTCGACTCAAGTGAGCTCGACCCCAAAATACAGCATAAAAGTCCACAAATCTCACAGTCTCATCTCTAGGTCAATATACAACAATACTAATAGAAACAGTAGATGGAGTGCACTAGATACAAAGAATATACAAGGTGGTACAAAAATAATGATATAACCCACCTAAGAGCAAAACTTCGAGTCCAGGCAAAAGAGCAAAATAAGCAAGTGCGTCCGCCGCTACTGTACTGACGGAGCGGACCTGAAAAAGGCTGTGGCACAACGGGGGTGAGTTGCCAACTCGTGAGTAATAAATAACATCTACACAGGCTATCGTATGCATGCACACAAGCATCCTAGCATCTAAATACAGGTAAGGCAGGTCATAATGGCAAGTATGTACGCAATATGAATATGCTAGCAGGTATGAATGCAATGCGAATCAACTCGTGATCTGAATGTGTAAGTATAAGAAATCATGTTTTTCCCTTTAAGAATCTCTTTTGAAATACCAGCACAATACCAACAAAATCAACAAGAACCTGTGTCCAGCAACGACACCTCAAAACTATCACAAATCTCATATATCCATGTCATAGTATCTCTGGCCTCAGCCATCCGGCTGACCCAATTCAATATCAAAATCTCATCATCACGCGGCCACGGTCGGTATCCTCTGGATATCCGCCGTGCCAAACAGTCACCGGTAGGTAATCCTTCCCCTGCCAGGCTCAACGTCAACACCACATTCATCTTGCCCCGGGGTACCATACCGGGCCCACCATGTACCCGTGACGGTTCCTCCACTCCTCGACACGGATCTCGAAAACCACAGCAAACTCATGGTGGACGACACTTACATCACTAGAAAACCGCAATTTACATATTTTAAAAAAATATATAATAAGTTTAGAAATTTTGCGGCTTTCCCCCGAAATCCAGAAATATCATAAAATCTCAAGAAATCCTCATAAGTGCATATGTCAATGATAATGAATGCATATGGTATCAATAATCGAGTTGCGATGTGTGATTAATAGATTAGGCATGAACAAATAATATGATGAAGCACATGCACATGAATAGCAATCCTACGATTTCATTTTAAGGAATTAAAGCAATAGCGCGAGTTTAAGTATCAATTATAGTAAAAGGTTTCAATTTAAAGGTTATCTAGTGTGGTGGCATGGCAATTACCAGGGTGTGTGTGTAAGCATGAATAGTGCTCGTGCTGCATATAAAAACCCTGGCAATGGTGCAGGTGTCCTATAAAATGGGTTCGCATATGTATGTCAATATAAGGCATGGATGCAGCAAATAATCATATAAGTATTACACCCCTAATTACTAACATCACTAAGAATCTTTTAAGTTACTAAAACTATCGGGCGACTTGCGCCATCCAACGATAGTCCCCCGTAGATGTTACATCTACTCACCGGAATCCTTAGCTAGCTGCGTCCAATCACCGCTTTCCCTTTTCGAGCCGCGTCTGACGTCTCCGCGACCGAACCTGGAATTAACATCAATACAAACATAAGGTTACAAATCAAGAACGACGCAATTCCCTAACGAAAATACCAACGTTCACTAGCTAGGTACAACGTGCACAAGGTGCGCGGAACACACGCGAAAATCGCAAAAACTGCAAAAATCGCCGATTTGGTCGCCCGGCAAAACTAAAACCCGATTACTCAAAAATCCGCACTCACGCATCCTAAATGTCATAGGATAAGCCAATACAATCATCACAACATTTTAGTAAAAACTAGTAAGCTAGAATAGCAATTAGGTGCAAACATCGACAATAGCGACAAAGTTATCACGGTCCAACACAACCATCCAATCCACACAACTAGTTAGCCACCAAAAACACAAATTTTAACTTATTTACCATGCTACAAAACCCACATTCCATACACAAACCTCTTCTTGAATTTGGTAATTAGCAATCTTAATGAAAATTTCACACAAGCTTAACATAGATTAGCATAATATGAAGCCACTTAAGCAAAGTAACCTTAAAGATTGGTTTAGTAATTAACTAGATATCTAATTAGCTTTAATTAACTAAATAATGGTTCCTAAAAACCCTGGTTTAACTCTAACCATAAACCTTTAAAAACTAGATTAGAATCTAACACTAAATTAACACTAGATTTTAGCCCAATTAGCAATTTAACCACTTAGATTAAGCTAACAAAATAACTAGATAACAAAATAGCTTAATTAATCTCTTAATGGTGATCTAAACCCTAAATTAATTTCAAACCACAAACTTTAAAAAACTAGTATGCAATTAACACTAAAATTAACACTAAAACAATTTTCAAGGTTCTAATTAGCATACTTTAACTACAATGTAACCATTTGATTAGAAGTTATACCTCAAAAGTTCAAACCCTATGTTGCTAAAGCCTCCCAAGATGCCATCTTTCTCCAAGATTTGAGCCAATTTGGGTTTGAGAAGAGAGGGAATAAGGTTTTGCTTTGAAATTGTAAAGGATTTGTTGATTTTTGATGGTTTTTGAGATGAATTTGTGAACAAAATAGAGAGGAAAATGAAGGGGGGGGAGCTGCTGATTTTCTGGACAGAAATTAGGGAGAGGGGAGTGGTGTGGGTGTGGGAAAAAGTCTCTAGTCAAACTCCCCCAAAGTCAAAGCACCATACCCCATTTAACAATTCAAAAACCTTTAAAAAAAACCCTCATTTCCACACAAAAACACAAGTCAAAGAGCATGGAATTTTTTTTTCCCATGTGCTGCTGGAAATGGCCGGCCTAGGGTGAGGGAGAAGAGGGAGGGGTTTTACAAAAGAAATTTTATGCAAAAAGACCCCCCCTACAAGTCAAAAATTGCAAGTTTAAGCTTAAATTCAATAAATTTCGTTTTCTATAATAAAAATTAGTTAAAAATCAAAATAAAATACTAAAAATTTATGTTACAACTAGATTTTAATTAACATAATTTTAAAGATTAAAATTAGCCCAGAAAAATTTGTATTTATCGCTAATTTAATGTATTTTCTTACCGGCTTAAAATAATATTAAAAAATTGAAAAATAGGGAAAAATTTTTAAATGACCAAAAATTAATAAGTAACTCATTAGCTACTAAAAACAAGCAATTACCTATCCATTTTAGGTATAATTAGTCCTAAACTGCAAAATAACGAGAAAGACGGTTTTCGGAAAAATACCGAATTTTCACCGATTTTCAGGAAAACACCAAAACGACTTTTCAAGGCGCTACACTTAGCAAGGTTTAGGAAGGCATCACACATACCATATTGAAATTTTTGGAGTGCTAAACAAACCCTAACCAAGATCTTTGCTAGAAAATTAGGCAAACAAGCATGTTAAACACTTTAACATCTAAGAGTTTGGGATTACAACCTTTGTAGTCCGTTCCTTCACTTCTGAAGCTTCGTGTTGAGGTCCCTTCGCTGCGATCATCGAGTACCCGGACTCATGAGAAGCTCCATGAAGAGAAAGATGCAGCCTTACTTCCAATCTTCAACAACAAAGATGATCTACCTTGAAGAAACTCAAGCTCAAGCTCTTTATTTACTAATCAAGTATTAGCAAAGCAAACACCCTAATCTAATTGGCTTGAATAAATGAGGATGATGAAGTAGGATTAGCTCTCATTTGTTTTCAATTTCTCACTCAAAATCATCACATAAGAAAAAGCTAGAAAGCTTTTCTCAAAGGAAGAAGAAGAAGAAATTACTTTGTGATGAATAATGAATTCATTTGTGTGGTTAGAAATGCAACCATGGGTTAAGAATGAACACTTAACCCATGTAGAGAATTAACTATGGTAAAAGGTTTGGGTTTGGTTAAGAAATATCTACAAAATATCTTTACAAAATATCATAGTCAAAGTCAAAGCTTCTTGAAAGCTTAATCCAAGTTTAACCATAATCCAAACCCTAACCATATTTAAACTCTACAAAGAATGTTGCATTTGTAACCCTAACATGTTATAATATTATATATCACATATACAATATTTATTGTAACAAAATACAATTAACATATATCACATATATATCAATATATTATCCAAGTGAGAAAAAGAATCTTTAAGTGAGCTAATATTAGTTAATGTAATATAATATATCAAATATATAATTATACCTTAAATTATCGAATCAACACTTGATCCGATAATCCGGCTATTTCACAAATAACCGACTAATATAATCTGTATCAGTTTATCGAATCACCACTTGATCTGATGACCCGGCTATATCACATATACCCGGCCGATATCACATATCGCGAGAATCTAATACGGTATCACATACACGTATAGTTCTCGGTCCCACACATATCACATATGTGCTCCTACTCCGTTTTGCCCGAGCCAGGAAACCTCTGTGTAGGACTCTAAAGAATAGTCAATATACCGGCAGTAGGTGATGATCATATCAAACACCCACAAGTTGCAAGTGGTCAGCTAAACGTAATAGCCACCCAGGTATTGAGCGATCAGAAGATCAACAAGCAAGACTGCACATTCTCCTGCGAATCCAATCAGTAACACTCCCGTACAGTCCGGTCTCTTCGTCTGATATGTCGCATATCTCGCTTAGGGGTGGTAAACGTCAGACCCCAGTAGCTTGATAAGTCGTGTCGATATGAGGTCCATAACAGTTCAAGAAACTACTGATAACACTTACCAGTAAATCTCAGCAACCCTAGCCAGGGATTTCCAGTTATAGCCAATCGAACACAGCGCAACATCAACTCCCTATACCGGGAGAGACGAAACCCCTCTTATCGCTCATTGCCTCCATGTGATTCGGGACTGTACCCAAAAGCCACCGTTTTGCACTCCCTTTTGGACGTGGTATGATGGAAATCAAAGCACCGTAGGAATCACACAAGCCTCTATGACGATCTCGGGTCTACAGACTAACCTGTACCAGTGTCACCAGAGAACTGCCATCTGACGTGAGGTATAATACCATCTGAGAGTTCTCGGCGAGTCCGTCCAGTGTACCCAGTCTCCACTGAGCACCCGTATACCTTCTCTGATGTCAAACACCAATGGATATGGGATCATCCATCTCCCATCATATGGGTCAAGAAGCGCATACGCTAGTCTACTCTGGAGTATCGATGCCCTGTCTCAGTACTCCCACGACTAGGAACATTTGAAGGATGTACTTGGCGACTACTCTGTCCCCACTAGTATGATCTGCATCATAGTCCTGGTAGTCAAGTACTCATCCTAAGGGCTTTATCAATATGTGACATTGAGACAATCAGAGTACATGTTAAGATAAAGAGTAACCAGATAGCATACTATCATGTCGAGTAAGAAAGTCCTCCCTATATATGTCCAAGCATCCACTACAATATACAACGTATGTACAGTAATGGCCTCTAGGGCATACATATAACTAACAATCTCCCACTTGCACTAGGGTCATCTGTTGTAGTATCTCATACCCAACAATAAGCTGTGGTTGAAGTATCTCATACTCAACCATCCCATAAAAGTCTCTACTGGGAAATAGGCCTTTGTGAGTGGATCCGTGCTATTGTCCTCTCTGTCTACTCTACTAACCTCGATCTTCCTGGAGATCAACCATCTCCATGATCAGGCGATACTGCTTAAGAATATGTCTAGATCTTTGATGGGACGGGGGTTCCTAGGCATAAGCCACATTTCCATTGTCACACAATGGCAGGAACGAAGTTCATCTCATGAACTAAAATATATCCAGACTTCCTCTTTGGTAGCATCCTTGGTAACGATGTATCTTGCCTTTAATCGTCTAGTAAGTCACGGTATCTAGCTTGGAACTCTTCCAACATACCGTCACTCCACTGAGGGTAAAGACAATGCCTGTGACTGACATTCAGTCGTCCTTATCACCCTGGAACCTTTCCAGTGATTCTCCCCAGGATCGATTGATACCATCTCAATAAAACTAGTGAGAATCCTAACATCCAGTTAGATCTATCTCATAGATCCAAAACTCAGGATTTAGGAGGTATCATCTTGATCCTATATGGAGAATCATTGTGATAAGAAGAGATTGACTGAGCGTAGCATAGGAAACTCCTTCCCTATCAAGAGTAAGTCATCTACGAACTTTACGAGGATCACCACCATACTCTCTACTACCTTTTTGTATATACAAGGTTCATCAACCATTTTGATGAAGTCAAACTGTTTGACTACCACATCAAAACAGACGTTCCAACTCCGCGATGCCTGATTTATCGCATAAAACAACTTGCACACGTTTTCGCTACTCCCACTGTCTACGAAGCCCTCTGGCTGTGTACTTATAGACACTCTCTTCTAAATCATCATTTAGAAAAGCTGTCATGGTACCCAACCGCCAGATATCGTAGTCATGGTATGTAGCAGTGGCAAGTAGGATCTGGATAGACTTAAGCATAGCATTGAAAGTCTCAACTTTTCCATGTACACCAAGTAATCTTCTCAAGATATACTTTCTCCTGATGGGGATTTAACCATTCAGATAAAGCAACCAAAGTCCATACTTTGTTGGTGTATAAGGATTCCATCTCAGATCGCTAAGCATCCGGCCATTCTCACAGAGTCCCTACTCCTGATGGCCTGCTCGAAACTAGTTGGGTCATCATCTCATGATGCAATCCTCTCTCCCACTGTCATAGAGAAACCGAAGTATCTCTCAGGTGGATGAGGAACCCTACCAGATTGGCAGAGAGGCTGAGGTTTGTTGGAAACTATTGAATCCTCCGGGTTTACCAAACCATCAGCTGCAGTTTGTATAGCTGGAACTCCTTCCAGTTCTATCTCATGACCACTAATTTCTTCATAAGAAATTCCCTTTTTCTCAAAAAGTGGTATGCCAAGAAATAAAACATCTTTTGTTCCTCGGTGTGGTAGAAGATATTCCCTTGCGAATGCTTGGGATATCCAACAAACTTCCACAGAACTGACCTTGCCTCGAGCTTGTCCGGATTCTGTTTTTGACATAGGCCGGACAACCCCAAATCTTAACTTTCTTAAGAGATGGGCTCTTTCCATACCATATTACATATGGAGTGGTAGGCATCTGATTTGGTTGGAACCCTATTCAATAGGTATGCAACTTCTCAAGTGCATAACCCCAAAAGAAAATAGAAAACTCAGTAGCACTCATCATAGAGCACACCATATCACATAGGGTGTGATTGCTCCACCCCGATACACCGAGGTGCTGTGGTGTATTCGGAGGAGTAATGCTGAGAGAGAATCTCATTCTCCTTTAGAATAGTCCAAGAATTCCGTGCTCAAGTATTCTCCTCCTTGATCACATCAAAGGACATAATACTTACACCTATTTTTGGTTCTCTACTTCTAACTTATATTATGTGATTATCTAAAAAGTTTCGGACTTATGTTTTAACAGGAACATATGTCTGAATCTTGAGAGATTATCAGTGAATGTAATGAAGTAAAAAGAACCGGTCCTGGCATATATAGACAGGGGACTTTTATACATCAGAATGTATCAATCCCAAGAGTTCACTAACTCTTTCTCTGTTTCTAATAAACGGAGCTGTAGTCATCTTATCTTTGTGACATGACTGGCAAGTTTTACAAGATATAAATCCAAACTAATTTAAATATGCATTTTTATGTAACTTCAGCTAGTCAAATCGCATTTGATATAACCTACTCTACAAAGCCTCAAGAAGGATTCGTTCATTTCTGAACTCTTCCTCTTGTCTGTGTTCTGTACGTTAAGAACTGTGGTTTGATTTTAAAACGTCTATGCTTTTAGATAACGTGCCTGAACCGATCAATTCTTGATATAGGAAATGTTCAAAACATTATCCAATAATACAAAATTATATCCTTCTTTACTAATAAAGAGACTAATATGATATTGTATATCAGGTTTGGTATCTAATAATATTCGTTCAGAATCAATGTATTCTGGTAATACAGGGTGATAACTGCCAACAGACTTGGCTGCAACACTTGCATCATTTCCAACTCTTGAAACTTATCACCCGTTCTCAGTTCTCTACCTCTCTGTAGCCCATGTAACAAATTACATTTGAGGGATCCTGATCCGGTATCTCATACCCAGGACATAAAGGATACTTAGAAACAGTTCTCGGTAATGAACACACCTGAAGAAGATACATCAGCATGTACTTTCTTCGTTTGGGCGGCACGGGAATTATGGTAATCCCCTATTTCCTGCTCTGTCTTATAACAATTATAAGTTTGAGCGGGACCAACGTTCCTTAGCTCAGTATAACAAGCGGGTTCGGTCAATACATCCGTATTATTATCTTGATTAAGGCGTGACATGGTCGCTACCTGGAGATAGATAGAAGAAAACACTCAGCGTATGCTCTTGCAAGATTAAATTGGTTATTAATATATCTAATCAGGATGTCTCCTACTGTTTTAGTCAAATCTTCCTTCAAACCCTAAAAGGAAAGACTAGCCGGGATTAATTACACCCTACAAGTTCGCCAATCTTTCAGCCAGGCCAGTGCCGGTACTTTGAGGGAGGCTCCCCGTGCTTTCGCACAGACCTAATTAAAATAAACCTCGTTTTCCCAGAGGCATAACCCCGTTGACACCTTTCTAGACACCTGCTTGATCGGCTGATTGTAATGTGTAAAACTTTCCTAGGAGTAACTCTTACTCGCAGCGGGTATCGGGATCCAACTATCTCATAGAAGGTATGTGATTGAATGTATTTCTCGTATTGGATGTAAGTAAAAGCAAGTATCGAATCAATTGTTTCCCGATAACGGTTTCATTTGATCGATAACAGTATCTTGTATCAGTATTTAGAAAATTGTATAAAGAAATCACAACCAAAGAATTATATTTGACCGCAATCAATTACGGTGTCAGTTGTAGATCGTAAGCGAGTGCGGATCGTCCACAGGGATTGTGCGATTCGTTTAAATGTTCGATTTGTTTGAATTAAAAAGTTAATCGAAAAGAAAAGAAAGCATGATTCAAGATTTATCAATTGTTTCAAGTGTCACTATTCTATTCAAGAATCAAGAAAATGATAAACAATCAAGAATCAGGTTTCGATGATATTTCTAACTAAATGTCAAGAATCTAAATGAGGCTCGTAGGAATCGATCGGATCTATAGACGTGATGTAATCTCAAGATATCGTGTTCTTGTCCTTCAAAGAATTGATACTAGATCGATGATGATCGACGAGAGTTAGGGCTTTCTCGTGAAACTAGGGTTTCATCATTTAACCCTTGTTCTTTCGTCGATATCATTCACATTCTAGCCTCTAGCAATTTCAAGAAACGATCGTAACTCCCCAATCTCGAGCGATATCATTCAAGAAAGCATCGCAACGAATTGGGTTGTCGGTTCTTGAACTTACTAGGGTTTACAAAACTCGTAGGATTCAAGAATCGATTTAAGATATATTACATCATCATTCTATTGATCGTCTCGACTCCTCGACGAGCGGAGTATTACTCAAACATCACAACAAGAATTACAACTAGAAATTCAGATCGAATCATGATGCAAGAATTTAAAGAAAACAAGATAAAAGAATATCACCTTTTATTTATATCAACAATTTGATTACAGTCGCTCAAGAACTACAAGAGGAAGAACTAAATTGTCGATCTGGCGTCACTCGGCTCCGTGAGTCGCGGATCGGCTTGGACCACTTACTCTGTTGAAGATCGGCTCCGCTCATAAAAGGTTGCAAGGCTTCTTGCTTGATTGGGTACTCGGGATCTTGGCTTTTGATTGGAATTAGGGTTATGGTTTCACACAAGCCTTCTCACTAGACTTGAGGAAGAAGATGAAGAAAGAGAGTGAATGGATCTATTGAATGAATAGAATTCCAAGAGATGATTGAATAATAGTTTTACAAGTGAGCCTAGGGTCCTATTTATAGATCTCCCAAATCCTAGGCCTTGAGTTTAAAATAGAAGTTCCTTCCAAAAGTTTGTTGAAAGACTTCTAGAAGTAGTTAGTTAAGCTTAGCTTAGGGTTTAAGCTAGGGTTTAGGGAGAACTTTCTAGAATACAAGGCTAGTTTAGTGTAGGAACAAGGGTTTGCTGATCTGGCAGAAGCTTCTGGGGCTTTCTGGAAATTGTTGTGTCATTCTGAGCTGTAGGCCTTGATCTAGGAATTGTGGTGCAAAGCTGAAGTGCTGATGTGGCAACACCGCCGCGGAACCGCGGCCTAAGCCTGCTTGCGCTGCGGTTCCGCGGCCAAGTTATGGGTTCATTGCTTGGTTCTTCTGGTGTTGTCTTAGGCTAACATTTGGGACTTCATCTGATGTGTTGATTTGTGTTTGTCCCTTTGGATTGATACCAGAACTGAAATCATTGAGTTGGCGTAATGTTTTAGCGGTGTAGATTCGAGCAAGCTTCTGATTTTCCTGCACAGACTTCGAAACACGGGTTGCGATATATAGAAATGATGCCATGTTATGAAATGCAATCAATTTCCCTAGAAATGCCGGTTTTAAGGTCTAACACATGTAATCTGATATTTTGCAACTGTTTTGCTAATATGTGCTATATGAATGCCGAACACTTCTATATAAATGCAGATGATGAGGAAATTCCCGGCTAAAAGATGCAATATTTTCGACTAATCAAATTCCCCCAAACTTAATTTCGATCGTCTCGAGCGAAATTTTTATTAAAAAGAGAAGGAGAAAATAAAGAAAGAGAAAAACTAACTAGCACACTTTCGTAGGCAACACGATTGCACTGAGCACGTGCAACAAGCCTTTAAATCTCTAGGTGTCCCTAGTAGGAGGAGTGTTGTCTCCTGAGGCTTTTCAGCGGATTGCACCCACAAAATCCAATAATAAAAGAAAGATCATGAATATTACATTTAAAGAAGAATCGTAAAAGAAAAGCTTTGAAAATTAGGGTTTCCAACTAAGCTAGCTTTTCGGTTGTCATGAGCCCTATCTTAATGGTCATGAAAAGATGTCCGAAATCACGTCCTCCCTCAATAAAACATCGTCTTATTTTTCATTCCTATCTTTCTTCCAAATATCGATCATATAACCCTGCGTGTGTGTAAAGACATCTCTACACCCGGAGAATTCAATTCAAGCTATCATACTCTTGCCCATCAGCCTCAGTACTTTTAATGAATATTTAGATGAGATTGCTCACACACTTTCATGCGACCGTTAATACTTCTTGAGGTACTAACCGACCGATTACTCCTGTGCTTGCTTACTTGGTGTATTTTCCTCGTCTTGCACCACTTCAGGCATAGCAGTGACTCCCAGACCAGTTGGCCTTAGGGCACTAGGTGAAGAGGCACCCTCGCTATACATTTTTATTGCCCTCGGTGATAACAAAACCAGTGTCCATTTTTCTCACCACTTTATATTTTTTTTTATTCATTTTTTCTTTTTATTTCCTTCATACATCGGCTTTAAGACAAGAGCATTTCAAGGTATCCTCTACTATCTCAGGCTTCAAGACGTGTGTAAGTGCGAATAGCAGGGTAGCAACGTTCAAAATGTTTGGCTTCCAGAATAGAAACTATTTTTCAGACTTAGTTTTATCCTCAGATTAGTGACGTCCTTCATCTTACTAACCCTTGGGACAACGGCTCATAACTACTTATTACTAGTTCGTATAAGAAAACTTCTAATTTTCTTAGTTTTCTTAAATTTTTCTATTCTCAAGGATGTAATTGTTCATTATCTAGACTTTTATTATTGTTCAGTTGATAAAACTGCACATTTGTATTACATTTTTCCTACCATTTTCATATTAAAAAAGGACTTTATTATAATATATTATACATATGAGGGTTTATGTGTAAAAACATTATTTTCCATGTGTTAATATATTTTAATTATCATTTGGTAGGAAAATGTATGCAAATATTATTGACCTAATCCTAGTAGAACAAAGTCTACAGAAATCTTATTTGAGTTATTGTGCAGAATATTTCCAAGTTGTTATGAAGAATTTATCAAACAAATCAATTTGTTGAAGAAACTTGCCAAATTAAGAAGCAAAACTTGGAGACCAAGTCTGGAAGCAACCGAGAGAAGATTTCTGAATTCTAAAGATGCCTAGGATTGCCAAATGTCAAAATCAGAGAGCCCAAGAAAACCGGTGAAGAGATCCTCACCATTGGCCGCGGAACCGCGGCCAAACCCCCCTGTTGGCCGCGGATCCGCGGCAATCTAGAGAGATTGTGTGCTAAAATTTTGTGAAGTAAATCTCTGCTGAATTTTACCAAGTTTCCAACTAAAAGATTCTGGCTTTGCACTATAAAAGGGCACCGAGGGCCTCTTGGAAAAATCATCAAGCCGAAGAGATCACGAAGCTCCCGACGCTCACGCATCCAGGCTGATCATCGACTGTTCGACTACCTCCTTAGGAAAGATCGAGAAGCAACTAGTTTGTAATCATTTTCTACGGATTAAAGTGTAGTTTGTTCAAGTTGATTAATAAAGGTAGTTATTTTATTTAATTCTTTTTGCATTTTACATTATGTTTTTCCTCTCTTCTTCTCCCAACATGCGCGAGTAATTCTCCGCTTGTTAGGGTTCGTAGGATTAGGGTAGGCTAATGGACGATGAAAATAACTAAACCCTTTTTAAGTCCTATAAAGTTTAGGAACTTTATCAAAAGAATCATTAACATCCTAATCGGGCACGCTAGCAATTCTTTGCTAGTTCCGACCGCGATTAGAGATTAGATTAATGATTGTTTTGGTAAAAGCTAGATAATGAACGGAGTTCCGTGTCGAGATAAGGGTTAAGAGTGGGATTCCTTTTCCCTCCAGAAACCCTAATCTACACGCATCACCGTCGTTCTAGTTCTAAATCTATTAATGGATAAAAAGGGTAACTTTTAATTAATCGTCCATAACTACTAAATCCTAACGAACCCTACAAGCCCCCGTATTATATTAACTACATCTTTAAAATAATCTAGATCTATATTTTACATTCTTGTTTAACGTAGATCTAGAAACCATTCTATAAAATTCTTTATCCCTCCTCTCTTTCTCAACACATCTAAAGTAAAAGTAAAAGGTTCCACGTTTCCCAGAGGATGACCCGTACTCATCTCGGTCTAGCTACGTGCGACACCGTTATTGATTGCGGTTAAACTAAAAAACACTCTTTCGAACCAATCAAATGGCGCCATTGCCGGGGAAACGTGCGTAATTTTTTATTCTTTCTATTTGTGTTGAATTCTTAGACGATTCATATCATTATTAAAACAAAACTGCAAATTGCATATTTAACGATTTGTGCGTGAATTTTTGCAAGGAGATCTGGAGTCATAGAATTAAGGAGAACGGGGAACAGAGACATTTTTTGAGATCCAGAGGAGCACAGAAGGCTATAAAAAAAATTCATCAAGTGATCCCTCTGCCACGCGGCGGAACCACGGCGAAAGTACCCTTTCTGCGGCGGAATCGCGGCAGTTTGGAGGAATTAGGGCTTCAATCTTCTCTGGTATCTTTCTCAACTCCTTCTCTCTCCTCTCAAATCCAATAAAATCTATTTTCTGCAGGATTCTTTGGAAAATTGCGCCGCTCAAAAATCTTTTTGCAAAAGTTTTGTGATTGGTTTTGTTTTGCATATTTAATACGGATTTTAAGAGGCAAAGACCAAATCAAGATTAGGTGGGGATTTCATCACCCTTCCTAAGCCCCACAAATCACAAACTGAGCATATAGATCAACCCTTCATTAATTTAAAAAATATCTAGACCAGACTCTAAGGACTGTCGGGCTCAATAAGGACAGAGGAAGGTCGTGGGTAATCTATCGTTTATCAGCATTACTTTTGTAGTGCCTAGGCAAGTGTGACAAAGGCTAGTGGTTTTTAATTAGGCCCACGACGTGGTTCCTTCCCACTTACCTGGCACTTATCTGGCTACAAGGGTAGTACGGAGGCGGTAGAGGATTGATCCTGCGGCTTGTCCTTTGGAAGTCTAGGAGCGGTCTAGAGACTGGACCTAGGTGACCTTAGTTCTAGGGTTGCTTGTGTATCTTAGGGTGATTTGTCTTGAGTCCCACTTTTTCAAAAACAAACCAATTTTTAAACCACACACACGCTGCTACTTGCACTAAACCTGCTTAGTGCATGCTCGGCTGGACACGGGATCCTAGTGCCCGTCTTGTCCGCGTTCCTGCTATCGACGCCGAAGTCGGTACTTCTTCATCTTCTTTTCCCCCACCAGACACCACATCGACCGTGATGGACGGCACTCCATCTAATTATAACACCACGCTGCCACCGCCCGCAGGTGAGCAGAATCCACTGCGCATCTCTCTCCAAGAGAGAGAGATGCTATCCTATTCGTGGTCCCCTTCCTACTTGTCTATCTCTTCCACCACCGAACGGGGATAATTTCGAAATTAAACCCCACTACATCAATCTGCTGCCCAAATTTCACGGGCTTGAGTCAGAAGACGCGTATGTTTTCATCACCAAATTCGAAAACGTATGCGCAATGATGGGTACTTCACAATTGACTTTAGATGCTATGCGCTTACGTCTTCTCCCATTCACACTGTGCGACTTAGCAGAAAAATGGCTTTACAATACTGCAGCACACTCTATCACTAATTGGGACGAATTCGTCGTAGCATTTCTTAAGAAGTTTTACCCAAATCATAAGACTGCCCACATTAGAAGCGAGATCAACCAGTTTACCCAGCTTCCCAATGAACCATTTTGGAAGTGCTTTGAACGTTTCAAGGATCTGCTTGTCCAATGCCCCCATCACGGAATACAAAGATGGGATTTATGTCGGATTATATATGAGGGCATTAATCCAGCGACAAAGCAGATGCTTGAAACAATGTGTCAATGCAATTTCATGTCTAAAGATGATGGTGAAGCGTGGAAATATCTGGAAGACCTTGCTGAACACACGTTGCAGTGGGAAAGCGTAAGACCACCTACAACTAAGGGAGGTATTCACCAGCTCGATGTTTCCATCGCAGTAAAAGCCGAAATGGCAGCGATGCAGAAGAAACTTGATTCTATTGAGAACAAACTTTCATCAGTCTCCCTAAATCAGGTCACGCTTCCCAAGACTGTCTGTGGTTGCTGTTCGGATCCTTCACACTTAACGAAAGAATGTCCTATGAATGCATCGTTTCAAGCTAATGCTGCTTTTCAGCAGCGACCTAGAAACGACCCTTATTCTTCCACGTACAATCAAGGATGGAGGAATCATCCTAACTTTGCTTGGAACCAAAACCAACAAAGCAATTATCAAAGACCTCCTCCACAGCAACCACAACCACAGAATCAGCCCCCCTTTCAGTCATAGAATTTCCAAAATCCGGCCAACATTTCTACACCACAAGTGGCCGGTATTGACAACTCACTTGCACAAACTTTGGATATGTTCATGAAACAATCCATGCAAAATTCGGCTGAGATGAGGTCTTCTATTGATGCCCTAACGAAAAACTCCTCCTCCCATGGTAAGAGTATCAAATCAATAGAAAACCAAATCGCACAATTAAACGCCGCAATGAGTGCGAGAGAGAAAGGAAAACTCCCATCTCAACCCCTACCGAATCCTGGCCATTCACAAAGTCATAATGTGAATGCCGTCACTACGTTGAGATCGGGGAGAGTGCTGAATAACCGAGTGGGTGAGCAATTTGATGATAGTGACACATTTGATACCCCTTCTTCTTCTTCTTCCCCTAATTCGTCTAGTCTCCCACCTTCGTCCGATCCTATTCTCCGTTTTCCCCAAGGCTCAAACATTTCACCAAATCTATCTAAGTCGATTCCCACTCCAATTTTGGGATCGAATCCGTCGCCACAGTCTTCTCCACAAACGTTGGACCCAAAACTTATTGATCGAGCTCCATTTCCAAACCGATTAAGGGCCAACCGACCTAACCCGCAAATGGAAAAGATTGTGGAAATGTTTAAGCAAGTGAGCGTGAATATTCCTCTCCTAGATGCTATTCAACAAGTTCCATCTTATGCAAGAATCCTTAAAGACTTGTGCACTAGTAAGAGAAAAACTCAAGTGCCAAAAAAGGTTTTCATGACGAGTAATGTTAGCACAGCTTTTACCCAACAAATACCAAAGAAACGTAAGGACCCCGGCTGTCCTACAATCTCTATTTCTATTGGGGGTAAAAATATAAATCGTGCTTTACTCGATCTAGGCGCTAGCGTCAACTTGCTTCCTTATTCAGTATACGAGCAGTTAGGAATTGGAGAGTTAAAACCCGCCCATTGTACTCTCCAAATAGCAGACCGATCTATCACCAAACCTCGGGGCGAACTAGAGGATGTGTTAATTAAAGTCGGGGAATTCATATTTCCCGTGGACTTTATTTTTTTAGATACACAACCTGTAGCAAACCCACGCAATCAAATCCCGGTGATACTTGGTCGACCCTTCCTAGCAACTTCTAACGCTGTAATTAATTGTCTTAACGGTTCTATGAACTTATCCTTCAGGAAAATGACAATTGAGCTTAATATTTACAAGCTAGGAAGTCAGCCATCAGAACCTTCTGCTCAATTGCTGGATGTTTGTTCCATCCACGAGATAGCTTCCGAAAGCTGCATGGATGAGGAGCTTTGCTTTGATGTTCTCGACAACATTAATGAGACATCGTTTGATCTTGCACCACTTCACAGTGAGGATATGTTCAATGACTCCGACCTTGAGATTGAACCCGTTGACTCGTTGCAAAAGTCAGCAGCACTTTCCGAGTCAATATCTTATGCAAGTTTTGAACCTCTTAAGGAGTCCGAATATCATTCCGTTACCCCTCCTTCTATTGTCTCTCCGCCAATTCTTGATCTCAAACCGCTACCTTCTCATCTTAAATATGCATATTTAGGAGAGAATGAGACTTTGCCAGTGATTATATCCGCTTCTCTAGCCGTAGAGCAAGAGAATGCACTTTTGGCAGTGTTGGGATCGAATCGGGAAGCATTTGGTTGGACAATGGCTGACATCAAAGGGATTAGTCCCTTAATTGTTGAACATTACATACATCTGATGTATGAAGCCAAACCAACCCGAGACCCACAAAGACGGTTAAATCCCGTTATGAAGGAGACGGTAAAGAAAGAAATCGTCAAGTGCCTTGATAGTGGAATAATTTACCCCATATCTGATAGCCAATGGGTAAGTCCAATTCATGTGGTCCCTAAAAAGTCTGGCATCACGGTCATCACTAATGAGGCTAATGAGTTAATCCAAACACGCACCCAAACTGGGTGGCGCGTATGTATCGATTACAGGAAACTCAATGCCGCGACGAGGAAAGATCACTTCCCTCTACCTTTCATTGACCAGATGTTAGAACGACTAGCGGGACACGAATACTACTGTTTCTTGGACGGATACTCTGGTTATAACCAGGTCCCCATCGCCGAAAAGGATCAAGATAAAACCACTTTTACTTGTCCTTTCGGAACTTTTGCTTATAGACGCATGCCCTTTAGGTTATGCAACGCTCCCGCTACATTTCAGCGGTGCATGATGGGGATATTTTCAGATATGGTGGAAAATTTTCTGGAAATTTTTATGGACGATTTCTCCATTTTTGGGGACTCCTTTGAGGTCTGCCTTCGTAATCTTGATGCTGTTCTTACCCGCTGTAAGGATAAGAACTTGACTTTGAATTGGGAAAAATGCCATTTTATGGTCCAAGAAGGCATTGTACTTGGACATATAATTTCACATAAAGGCATTGAGGTTGACAGAGCTAAAATAGATGTCATTCAAAACCTCCCTCGTCCCAATTGCGTCAAAGATATACGATCCTTCCTTGGTCATGCAAGATTTTATAGGAGATTTATTAAGGACTTTAGCAAAATTGCTAGACTCTTAACCCTTCTATTGGCCAAGGACACTACTTTTCACTTCGATTCGGATTGTGAGGCTGCTTTTGAATCACTTAAAGAATCACTCACTACAGCCCCCGTTTTATCATCTCCGGATTGGAACCACCCGTTCGAGCTTATGTGTGATGCATCAGATTTTGCTATTGGTGCGGTCTTAGGACAGCACATTGATAAGATGCCACATGTAATTTACTATGCAAGTAGGACCTTGAATGATGCACAAATAAATTACACAACTACCGAGAAAGAACTCTTGGCAGTTGTATTTGCATTAGAGAAATTCAGGCCCTACTTGATTGGCTCGCCTATTGTGGTTTACACAGATCACTCCGCCCTACGACATCTTTTATCGAAGAAGGATGCGAAGGCCAGGCTAATACGTTGGATCCTATTGTTACAAGAATTTGATCTTGTCATCAAAGACAAGAGTGGATGTGAAAACGTTGTAGCCGACCATCTTTCACGCATCACTTCTTCGCCAACTGTGACCGTGCCGATAAATGACTCATTTCCCGACGAGCAGCTCTTGAATGTATCCTACGAACCTTGGTTCGTAGATATTGTAAACTATCTTGCGACGGGACTTATACCTAGCGATTGGTCGAAACAAGACAAACTTCTATTTTTATCCCAAGTAAAATATTTTTACTGGGATGAACCATATCTATTCAAGTATTGTTCCGATCAAATCATTCACAGGTGTGTCCCTGTTCAGACCATAATATTACATTTTTCATTCCCCTATTCTTATCCGTTTTATAAGTAAACAGGTACTCTTGACGCACGTTTGTTGCATATTACAGGATACAGGTTTCTGGAGCAAATACAGTGAAAAAGACACAAAACGACAGAAAAATGGACTTTTGACCAAACATGTAGACGGATCCTAGTCGAAGAACAGTACAAGATCCAAAAATGTCAAGTGAACGGTCAAAAGATACGAACAAGTTTTCACTGAAGATCTGGAGAAGACCCAGAAGCCCAACAGATAAAAGAACTATGGAAATAGAAAGCCCAAATACCCAGTATGCATCCCAGGAATTTTGGTGAGCCAAGCTCACCAAAGGGCCGCGGATCCGCGGCCCAAGCCAACCAATGCCGCGGATCCGCAGCCATCTAGTGCGCGTGTCGGTGGAAAATTGGCGTGACGGTGCGACGGTGCGGGTGTTGGGATTTTTAGGGGTCAAATCTGTAATTGCACATGTGCGAATCCTGAAACCCTAATTCTCCTGTTTGCTTATAAATTGTAATCTCAAAATTGTAAAACCCTATGCCTCTTTTCAATAAATAAAATTCAGAATTTCTGGGAATGACTTTCAGATCTATTCTGTCTTCTACTTGGAGGGAGCCATCAAATCAGTAGGTAATTTATTTCCTTGCTTTTATTTTCTAGTATAATTTATCATCCCCTAATGAGCGAGTAGTCTCCTCGCTTGTTAGGGTTAGCCTTAGCGAAAGGGTTGAGAGATGAGATCTCTCACCCCTTTCAATGCCATCTTCACTTTAGAGTTGGAACTCCATGCATACGCACACATCCGCTCCCTACGGCACCCTACCCCTCGAAGTAACGGTGAACCGTAGTATAAAGGGCCGGTTGCGCGCGTTTTCCATGTGGGTTAGGGTAATTATCAACAAAGGAAGGATACAAATCTAGAGGAAGAAACATCTTCCCAAAAGATTCGTATCCACTTTATTGATAATTAACGTAACATCTAATAGATCTAGAAAAGAAGGCATTGAAAGCGGTGAAGGAAACGCCAATCTCCAAAACTTCCCCTAAGCCTAACCCTAGCAAGACTTTTAATTAGATTAATTAGATCTAGTTTTCATAGATTTTTATAAACCAACCAAAACGACAAATTGAATCAACTC
Organism: Agapanthus africanus; assembly: GCA_030015575.1. NCBI lineage: Eukaryota > Viridiplantae > Streptophyta > Magnoliopsida > Asparagales > Amaryllidaceae > Agapanthus > Agapanthus africanus. The sequence goes on from JASDDO010000014.1 coordinate 218,046,979, forward strand.
GTTAAAACACATAAAAGGAATTTACCTGTCTCTGTGGATCGACCCGTACTCACCGGCTAGCTGCGAAGCGACGCCGTTTCTAATTGCGGTAAACTCATGTTTTTGACAACTAATCAGTCCCTAACGATGAATTCAAGAGCGTGTTATCATTTTGTCATGATCAGGCATGCGGCGGTCACTTTGGACCTCGAAAAACAGCGGAGAAAGTTTTGCAATGTGGCTTTTATTGGCCAACATTATTTAAAGATGCATTTGAACATTGCAAAACTTGTCCGTGATGTCAGCATTTGGGTCGGATTTCACGAAGGAATGAGATGCCGCTCCAACCTATATTGGTTGTGGAAATATTTGATGTTTGGGGTATTGATTTTATGGGCCATTTTCCCAACTCCTTTGGGAATCTATATATCTTGTTAGCGGTTGATTATGTCTCGAAGTGGGTGGAAGCTGTACCGTGTCGCACTAATGACAACAAAGTTGTCATTAAGTTCCTTAAAGAAAATATCTTTTTGCGATTCGGACACCCTCGCGCTATCATTAGCGACAACGGGACACATTTCTGCAATAGACCTTTCGAGGCCTTGATGCGGAAATATTCAATCACTCACAAGCTTTCTACGCCCTATCACCCCCAAACAAGCGGGCAGACTGAGATCTCAAATAGGCAGATCAAACAGATATTGGAGAAGACGGTTTCGAAAAACCGTAAGGATTGGTCAACCAAATTGACGGATGCTCTTTGGGCATTCCGCATCGCTTATAAGACCGATCTTGGTATGTCTCCATACCGTCTTGTGTTTGGGAAGGCATGCCACCTCCCTGTCGAGATTGAACATAAGGCAATGTGGGCTATTAAAGAGCTTAATTTTGATCTTGATCATGCAGGCAGCTATCGGAAGCTGCAATTGAATGAGCTAAGCGAACTCCGCGATGAAGCTTACGATAATGCGGTGATAGTAAAGAATAAGACTAAAGTGTTCCACGATAAAAATCTTTTTAGAAAAACCTTCACATCGGGGCAACAAGTCCTTCTTTACGATTCCCTTCTCCATCTTCATCCGGGTAAGCTTAAATCTCGTTGGAAAGGACCTTTTGTGGTGCGGTATGTACACCCGCACGGGGCAGTTGAAGTCGAAAATTTGAAAAACGGTTCAATTTTTAAAGTAAATGGGCATATATTAAAACCGTATTTTTCTGCTGACCCCGCGGAGGAGCTCCTGTTTTTACAGGAGCCGCTTTATCAAAACTAAAATTCCTCCGCCTCACCTCCATGTTTTGATAACTTTTTCACATTTTTAAGAATGGAGGTGAGTAAAAAATGATTTGATTGAATATCTGTGCGTGTCAAAGAATAAGTTTGGGGGAATTTTTCATTTAACTATTATTTTACCCCTTATATCTCTCCCTTAGTATACAGGTCCTTGTTCTCAAAAGGCTACATCAGTGAGGACACTGCTGAAAACACGTTTGGGGGGGAGGTTTGTATTCACTGAATTATCTTTGACACCGGGCATTAAATTTTTTTTTTATATAACAAAAGAATAGAAAGTGAAACATTACATCCAAAAGATAGGAATAGTTTAAGAAAACCAAGAAAATTAGAAGTTTTCTTACACGAACTAGTAATAAGTAGTTATGAGCTGTTGTCCCAAGGGTTAGTAAAATGAAGGAAGTCACTAATCTGAGGATAAAAATAAGTCTGAAAAATAGTTTCTATTCTGGAAGCCAAACATTTGAATGTTGATACCCTACTATATGCACTTACACACGTCTTGAAACTCGGGATAGTAGAGGATACCTTGAAATGCTCTTGTCTAAAAGCCAAAGTATGAAGGAAATGAAAAAAAATGAAGAAAATATAAAAATGGTGAAAGAAAAAAATGAACACTGGTTTTGTATCGCCAAGGCAGCAATAAAAAAATATAGCGAGGGTGCCTCTTCACCTAGTGCCCTAAGGCCAACTGGTCTGGGAGTCACTGCTAAGCTTTAGGTGGTGCAAGACGAGGAAAATATTATCACCTAATCAGCAAGCACATGAGTAATCGGTCGGTTAGTACCTCAAGAAGTATTAACGGTCGCATGAAAATGTGTGAGCAAATCTAAATATTCATAAAATTAAAAAGTACTAAGGTAGATGGACAAGAGTATGATAGCTTGAATTGAATTCTCCGAGTGTAGGGATGTCCATTTCACACACGTGGGGTTCTATGATCAATGTTTGGATGAAAAGTAGGAATGAAGAATAAAGACGATGTTTTATTGAGGGATGATGTGATTTCAAACATTTTTTCATGACTATTAAGATAGGGCTCATGACAACTGAAAAGCTAGTATAGTTGGAAACTCTTATTTTCAAGGCCTTTCTTTTATGGTTCTTATCTTTATATGTAAATTTCACCATCTCTCTTTTGTTATAGGATTTTGTGGGTGTAATCCGCTGAAAATCCTCAGGAGACAACACTCCTCCTACTAGGGACACCAAGAGATTTAACGGCTTGTTGCACGTGCTTAGTGCAATCGTGTCTGCCTACGAAAGTGTGCTTAGTTTTCTCCTTTCCTTTTCTCCTCTTGAATAAACTAGTTTGCTCGGGACGATCAAAGATAAGTTTGGGGGTATTTGTTCAGTTGATAAAACTGCACATTTGTATTACATTTTTCCTACCATTTTCATATTAAAAAAGGACTTTATTATAATATATTATACATATGAGGGTTTATGTGTAAAACATTATTTTCCATGTGTTAATATATTTTAATTATCATTTGGTAGGAAAATGTATGCAGATATTATTGACCTAATCCTAGTAGAACAAAGTCTACTAAAATCTTATTTGAGTTGTTGTGCAGAATATTTCCAAGTTGTTATGAAGAATTTATCAAACAAATCAATTTGTTGAAGAAACTTGCCAAATTAAGAAGCAAAATTTGGAGACCAAGTCTGGAAGCAACCGAGAGAAGATTTCTGAATTCTAAAGATGCCTAGGATTGCCAAATGTCAAAATCAGAGAGCCCAAGAAAACTGGTGAAGAGATCCTCACCATTGGCCGCGGAACCGCGGCCAAACCCCCCTGTTGGCCGCGGATCCGCGACAATCTAGAGAGATTGTGTGCTAAAATTTTGTGGAGTAAATCTCTGCTGAATTTTACCAAGTTTCCAACTAAAAGATTCTGGCTTTGCACTATAAAAGGGCACCGAGGGCCTCTTGGAAAAATCATCAAGCCGAAGAGATCACGAAGCTCCCGACGCTCACGCATCCAGGCTGATCATCGACTGTTCGACTACCTCCTTAGGAAAGATCAAGAAGCAACTAGTTTGTAATCATTTTCTACGGATTAAAGTGTAGTTTGTTCAAGTTGATTAATAAAGGTAGTTATTTTATTTAATTCTTTTTGCATTTTACATTATGTTTTTCCTCTCTTCTTCTCCCAACATGCGCAAGTAATTCTCCGCTTGTCAGGGTTCGTAGGATTAGGGTAGGCTAATGGACGATGAAAATAACTAAACCCTTTTTAAGTCCTATAAAGTTTAGGAACTTTATCAAAAGAATCATTAACATCCTAATCGGGCGCGCTAGCAATTCTTTGCTAGTTCCGACCGCGATTAGAGATTAGATTAATGATTGTTTTGGTAAAGGCTAGATAATGAACGGAGTTCCGTGTCGAGATAAGGGTTAAGAGTGGGATTCCTTTTCCCTCCAGAAACCCTAATCTACACGCATCACCGTCGTTCTAGTTCTAAATCTATTAATGGATAAAAAGGGTAACTTTTAATTAATCGTCCATAACTACTAAATCCTAACGAACCCTACAAGCCCCCGTATTATATTAACTACATCTTTAAAATAATCTAGATCTATATTTTACATTCTTGTTTAACGTAGATCTAGAAACCATTCTATAAAATTCTTTATCCCTCCTCTCTTTCTCAACACATCTAAAGTAAAAGTAAAAGGTTCCACGTTTCCCAGAGGACGACCCGTACTTATCTCGGTCTAGCTACGTGCGACACCGTTATTGATTGCGGTTAAACTACAAAAACACTCTTTCGTGTCAATCAATTATCTTATTTATGTACAAAAAAAAGGTAGTTTAAATATTAAAATATTTTTATTTTTGAAAATTTTTTAAATTTTTGTGGGTTTTGAAATTTTTTAATTTTTTATAGATTTATAAAAGAAATGTTTTGTGCTTATGCAGATGATATGCAAATGATGCAAAAATAAGCACAAACCTCCCCCAAACTTGATTTCAACAGTGTCCTCACTGTTGCCAACCGCTATACCTACAAAAACTGTAAGCCTGAGGGGAATTATTAGTGGGGGCAAAATATATAAGTGAAGAACTTCCCCTAAACTTACTCTTTTCACTCACCTTCATCCAAAAGATGATATATAGGATATATACTGGACATGAAGGTGAGACGGAGGAATTTTAATCCAAATAAAATGGCTCTTGTAAGAACAAGAGCTCCTCCGTGGGGTCAGTGGAAAAATACGGCTTTAGTCTATGTCCATTTACTTTGAAAAATGTGTCGTTTTTAACATTTTCTACTTCTACTGCCCCGTGCGGGTATACAGACCGCACAACAAAAGGTCCCTTCCACCGAGATCGAAGCTTACCCGCGTGAAGGTGTAATCGTGAATCGTAAAGAAGAACTTGTTGACCAGGTGAAAATGTTTTCCTCAAAATGTTTTTATCGTGAAAAACCTTAGTCCTATTCTTTACAATTACAACGTTATCATAAGCTTCATCACGGAGTTCGCTTAGCTCATTTAGTTGCAGCTTCCGAAAGTTGCAGGCTTGGTTTAGATCAAAGTTTATTTCCTTTATAACCCACAATGCTTTATGCTCTATCTCGACGGGTAAGTGACATGCTTTCCCAAACACTATCCTATATGGAGACATCCCTAGGTCGGTTTTATATGCAGTCCTAAATGCCCAAAGAGCATCCGTCAGTTTGGTCGACCAGTCTTTTCTATTCTTAGCAACAGTTTTCTCCAGGATAAGTTTGATCTGTCTATTCGAAATTTCAGCCTGCCGCTCGTTTGGGGATGATAGGGTGTAGAAAGTCGGTGGTTGATTGCGTATTTCCGCATCAGAGTCTCGAAGGACCTGTTGCAGAAATGTGTCCCATTATCGCTAATAATAGCGCGTGGGTGTCCAAATCGCGAAAAGATATTCTCTTTTAAGAACTTAATGACAACTTTCCTGTCATTAGTGCGACATGGAATGGCTTCAACCCACTTTGAGACATAATCAACCGCCAGCAGTATGTACAAGTTCCCAAAGGAGTTGGGAAAAGGACCCATAAAATCAATGCCCCAAACATCGAATATTTCAACAACCAGAATGGGTTGCTGAGGCATTTCATTCCTCTGGGAGATTCTACCCGTGTACTGACACTGTGTACAGGTTTTGCAATGCTCAAATGCGTCCTTGAATAAGGTCGGCCAATAAAATCCACATTGCAAAACCTTTTCGGCCGTCTTTTTAGGACCAAAGTGACCCCCACAGGCCTGATCATGACAAAAAGAAAGAACACTCTTGAACTCTTCTTTCGGGACACACCGGCGAATGATCTGATCAGGACAATACTTAAACAAGTATGGATCATCCCAGTAAAAGTGTTTTACTTGGGATAGAAAACGGTATTTGTCCTATTTTGACCAATCGCTTGGTATAAGTCCCGTGACAAGATAGTTCACAATATCCCTGAACCAAGGTTCAGTAGATACGTTCAAGAGTTGTTCATCAGGGAACGAATCATTGATTGTCAGGGTCATAGGGGAAGAAATGATGTGTGAAAGATGGTCGGCTATGACGTTTTCACATCCTTTCTTATCTTTGATAACAAGATCAAATTCTTATAACAGAAGGATCCAACGTATTAGTCGACCTTTTGCATCTTTCTTCGCCAGAAGATGTTTTAAAGCGGAATGGTCAGTGTACACAACTATAGATGAGCCAATTAAGTAAGGCCTGAATTTTTCTAATGCAAATACAACCGCTAAAAGTTCTTTCTCGGTGGTTGTATAGTTGATTTGTGCATCATTCAGGGTCTTACTAGCATAGTATATCACGTGTGGCATCTTTTCAATGTGCTGTCCTAAGACTGCACCTACTGCAAAGTCGGATGCATCACACATCAGCTCAAAGGGGTAGTCCCAATTTGGAGACGATAAAATGGGGGCTGAAGTGAGTGAGTGTTTAAGTGAGTCGAAAGCTGTCTCACAGTCCGAGTCAAAGTGGAAGGTCGTATCCTTGGCCAGGAGAAGAGTTAAAGGTCTAGCAATTTTGCTAAAATCCTTAATGAATCTCCTATAAAAGCCCGCATGGCCAAGGAAAGATCGAATATCTTTGACGCTTTTGGGATGAGGGAGGTTTTGAATGACATCTATCTTAGCTCTGTCAACCTCAATGCCTTTCTGTGAAATAACATGTCCAAGTACAATTCCTTCTTGGACCATGAAATGGCATTTTTCCCAGTTCAAGGTTAAGTTCTTCTCTATGCAACGAGTAAGAACTGCGTCAAGATTCGATAGGCAATCAGAAAAAGAGTCTCCAAAAATCGAGAAATCGTCCATAAAGATCTCCAGAAAATTCTCTACCATATCAAAGAATATCCCCATCATACACCGCTGAAAGGTAGCGGAAGCATTGCATAACCCAAAGGGCATGCGACTGTAAGAAAAGGTACCAAAAGGACAAGTAAAAGTGGTTTTATCTTGATCCTTTTTGGCGATGGGGACCTGATTATAGCCTGAGTATCCGTCCATAAAGCAATAATACTCTCGTCCCGCTAAGCGTTCCAGCATTTGATCAATGAATGGTAGAGGAAAGTGGTCTTTCCTCGTGGCAGCATTGAGTTTTCTATAATCAATACATACACGCCACCCAGTTTGGGCACGTGTCTGAATCAACTCATTTGCCTCATTGGTTATAACAGTGATGCCGGATTTCTTAGGAACGACATGTTTAGGACTCACCCATTGGCTATCGGAGATGGGGTATATAATACCATTATCTAGGCATTTGACGATCTCTTTCATCACCGCTTCCTTCATGACGGGATTTAACCGTCTCTGTGGTTCTCGGGTTGGTCTGGCATCATCCATCACATGTATATGATGTTCAACAATCAAGGGACTAATCCCTTTGATGTCCGCCATACTCCAACCGAACGCCTCTTTATTAGATCTTAATATCGATAAAAGTGCATTCTCTTGCTCTAATGCAAGAGAAGCAGAAATGATAACCGGTAAAGACTCGTTCTCACCTAGATAAGCATATTTAAGGTGAGAAGGTAAATTTTTGAGATCTAATATGGGCAGAGAAATAATAGAAGGTGGGATCATCGAGTGATTTTTGGAGTTACAAAGAAGCTCAGAGCCTGTGAAAGATACAGACTCGGGTGGAGTAAAGTCAAGAGTGTCGGACTCAAGTGTAGGAAAAGTTTCCTCACTAAGATCATGTGTAAGATCAAGCAGAGATGTGGTAATGTCATCAAGATCTAGAAAGCAAAGATCCTCAGCTCCACAACTATCGGGAGCGATCTCGTGGACAGAGCACACATCTAGAATATGAGCAGAGGGTTCTGATGGCTGACTTCCAACTTTGTAGATGTTTAGTTCAATGGTCATATTTCCAAATGATAAGTTCATTGAACCATTTCTACAGTTTATAACAGCGTTGGAAGTGGTAAGGAAAGGACGACCCAGAATCACCGGAATTTGGCCCCGGGGGTTTGCTACAGGCTGTGTATCGAGTACAATGAAGTCTACAGGGAAAACAAATTCCCCGACCTTTATCAACACATCCTCTAGTTCACCCCTTGGTTTGGTGATTGAACGGTCTGCCATTTGGAGAGTGCAGTAAGCAGGTTTCAACTCTCCAATCCCTAGTTGCTCATATACAGAATATGGGAGTAGGTTAACACTTGCGCCAAGGTCTAAAAGAGCACGATTTATGTTTTTACCCCCAATAGAAATCGATATTGTAGGACATCTTGGGTCCTTTCGTTTCTTTGGTAGCTGGGGGATAAAAGCAGTGCTAATATTATTAGACATGAAGACCTTCTTTGGCACTTGAGTCTTCCTCTTCCTAGTGCACAAGTCCTTAAGAATTTTCGCATAAGCGGGGACTTGTTGAATCGCATCTAGGAGAGGGATGTTGATGTTAACCTGTTTGAACATTTCTATTATTTTCTCCATATGTGGACTCGTTCTATTACCCCTTAACCGATTTGGGTAAGGTGCTTTCGCAATGAGCATCGGGTCCATCATAGGAGAAGGAAGAGGGGGTAGACGAGATCCCAAAAGAGGTATGGGGACCGTCTGTGGAGAACTAGAAGGGCTATACTGAGATGTCGAGCCTAGTGGGAAATGGAGAATAGGCTCACGAGAAGGTGGTATGGTAGAAGAAGAAGGATCAGAAGGAGAAGTGTGTGTGTGTGGAAAGGTCTCAGCCGGGGCGTTGATATGATTTTAAGTATCATCAACTTCTTCCCCAATATGGTTATTCAGCACTCTTCCTGATCTCAACGTTGTGACGGCATTTACATTGTAATGCCCAGGATTCTGTAGGGGTTGAGAGGGAAGTTTCCCTTTTTCTCTCGCACTCATTTCGGCTTTAAGTCGTGCGATTTCAGCTTCCATCGTTCTGATACTCTCAGCTTGGGACGCTGAGTTTTTCTTTATCTCACCGACGGAAGATCTAACCTCAGCCGAAACCTCTATGAAATTTGACAAAAGTGATTTCATGGTTTTAGTGAATTGAGAGAATTCGTCAGAACAGGTCAAAGGATTAGACTGTGCAAGAGTGTTGACCTGATTTTAGAAGTTTTGTGACTGGTAGGGGTGCTGAGTGAGTTGAAGGGGTTGCTGTGGTGGAGGAAGAGCCCTTTGAAATTGATTCGTGTTTGGAACCGTGTTTTGAGATTGTTGTTGGTTCCAAGCAAAATTCGGGTGATTCCTCCAACCCTGATTGTACGTGGAAGAATATGGATCGTTTCGAGGTCTTTGAAATGCGACATTAGAATGCTCGTGACCTTGAAACGCAGAGTTTAATGGACATTCTTCCGTTAAATGAGACGGATCAGAACAGCACCCACAAACAGTTTTGGGGAGCGACATTGGGTTTAGGGAGGCTGCTGCAAATTTGTGTTCCATAGCGTCGAGTTTCTTTTGCATTGCTGCCATCTCAGCTCGAACACCTATGGACACATCTATTTGGTGTATGCCACCCCTATTCAATGGTTGGGTTCCACTCTCCCACTGTAGTGATTTTTCAGCGAACTCTTCTAAATACTTCCAAGCTTCCCCATCATCTTTGGTCATAAAAGTACCTTGACATATGTTTTCAAGGCTCTGTTTAGTGTTTGGGTTAATGCCCTCATAAATGATTCGGCAAAGCTCCCATCTCGGGATGCCGTGATGAGGACACTGAACCAATAGATCCTTGAAACGTTCAAAGCATTTAGAGAATGGTTCGGTAGGGAGCTGGGCAAATTGATTCAGTTCGCTACGGATTCGAGCTGTCTTTTGTATTGGGTAAAATTTCTTAAGGAATGCAGCGACAAATTCTTCCCAATTCGTAATAGAGTGTGCTGTAGTGTTATATAACCACTTCTCGGCTATATCGCACAAAGTAAATGGAAGAAGTCGTAGACGCATAGCATCCACTGAAAGTTGTGACGTACCCATCATTGCGCATACGTTTTCAAATTTGGTAATGAAAACGTAAGCGTCCTCAGTCTCGATTCCGTGGAATTTGGGTAAAAGATTGATATACTGGGGCTTAATCTCAAAGTTATCCCCGTTGGCTGGTGGTGTGGATAAGCAGGTCGAAAGAGGACCTCGAATAGGGTAGCACCTCTCCTGGAGAGAGATGCGGGGTGGATTCTGCGCACCAACGGACGGCGGCAGATTAGGGTTAAAGAAGTTCGATGGATTCGGATCCATCGAAGTGGGTGTGGTAGTGGGTAAAGAAAAGGTAAATGGAGAAATATCGACTTCGGAGTCGATAAAGGGTACGCGGACTAAACGGGCACTAGAATCCCGTGTCCAGCCTATCTTGTACTAAAAAGGGTTAGTACAAGTGGCAGCGTTGACTTATAATTAGGGGTATGAATGAATGCGGTGTTTGCTTTGAAAAAGGGACGGATTTTTGAAAAAATGATGCGACACAACAAATGCAGCAACAAAGACCCTAGAATCTAGTGGTCACCTAGGTCCGGCTCTAGACCGCTCCTAACTGCCAAAAGACAAGTCGCAGGATAGAATTCTCCACTGCCTCTTTGTCCCCCTGTGGCCGGATAAGTGCCAGGTAAGTGGGAAGGTACTCCACTACGTAAGTAGTGGGCCTAATTAAAAACCACTAGCCTTAGACACACTCGCCTTAGACACCACAAGAAAACGCGGATAAGCAATGAATTACCCACGGCCTTCTTCGGTCCTAATTGAGCGCGACGGTCCTTAGAGTCATCTCTAGATATTTTTTAGTTAATGTGGGTCAATGCGGATGCAAGTTTTACGATTTTTGGGGCCTAGGAAGGGTAATGAAATCCCCACCTAATTTGGATTTGGCCGTGCCCGTTAATTTCCGTATTAGAATGCAAACAACCAAGAAACAAAATCACGCACAAATTTAATTTTGCTTTTTGCGGCGCTGGGATTATTTGCAAAGAATTCTGCAGAAATTTGTTAGTTGGAGCTAAAAAGAGGAGAGAGGAGAAGGTAAGAAATCACCTGAAGAAAAATTGCACAGAGAAGCCTTGAAGAGGCCGCGGTTCCGCCGCATATGGGAGCTTAAACCGCGCTTCCGCGGTCGTCTGTGCAGATCACTGCACCAAAATTCTTCAGAGAGGCTCTGTAGACTCCCTCTACTCTCTGGTATATTCCAAAAAAAAATTTCAAATTTCCAGCAATCTCCAGATCTCCTTGCAATGAACCACAACAAATCGTTTAGGGTTTGCAAGAATTTTGATCTCAAAAATCACAATGGAATAAATCTTTCAATTCAAACTATAATAAGAAACGAATTAGCGCGCGATCCCCGGCAACGGCGCCATTTGATTGAATGTATTTCTCGGATTGGATGTAAGTAAAAGCAAGTATCGAATCAATTGTTTCCCGATAACGGTTTCATTTGATCGATAACAGTATCTTGTATCGGTATTTAGAAAATTGTATAAAGAAATCACAACTTAAGAATTATATTTGACCGCAATCAATTACGGTGTCAGTTGTAGATCGTAAGCGAGTGCGGATCGTCCATAGGGATTGTGCGATTCGTTTCAATGTTCGATTTGTTTGAATTAAAAAGTTAATCGAAAAGAAAAGAAAGCATGATTCAAGATTTATCAATTGTTTCAAGTGTCACTATTCTATTCAAGAATCAAGAAAATGATAAACAATCAAGAATCAGGTTTCGATGATATTTCCAACCAAATGTCAAGAATCTAAATGAGGCTCGTAGGAATCGATTGGATCTATAGACGTGATGTAATCTCAAGATATCGTGTTCTTGTCCTTCGAAGAATTGATACTAGATCGATGATGATCGACGAGAGTTAGGGCTTTCTCGTGAAACTAAGGTTTCATCATTTAACCCTTGTTCTTTCGTCGATATCATTCACATTCTAGCCTCTAGCAATTTCAAGAAACGATCGTAACTCCCCAATCTCGAGCGATATCATTCAAGAAAGCATCGCAACGAATTGGGTTGTCGGTTCTTGAACTTGCTAGGGTTTACAAAACTCGTAGGATTCAAGAATCGATTTAAGATATATTGCATCATCATTCTATTGATCGTCTCGACTCCTCGACGAGCGGAGTATTACTCAAACATCACAACAAGAATTACAACTAGAAATTTAGATCGAATCATGATGCAAGAATTTAAAGAAAACAAGATAAAAGAATATCACCTTTTATTTATATCAACAATTTGATTACAGTCGCTCAAGAACTACAAGAGGAAGAACTAAATTGTCGATCTGGCGTCGCTCGGCTCCGTGAGTCGCGGATCGGCTTGGACCACTTGCTCTGTTGAAGATCGGCTCCGCTCATAAAAGGTTGCAAGGCTTCTTCCTTGATTGGGTACTCGGGATCTTGGCTTTTGATTGGAATTAGGGTTAGGGTTTCACACAAGCTTTCTCACTAGACTTGTGGAAGAAGATGAAGAAAGAGAGTGAATGGATCTATTGAATGAATAGAATTCCAAGAGATGATTGAATAATAGTTTTACAAGTGAGCCTAGGGTCCTATTTGTAGATCTCCCAAACCCTAGGCCTTGAGTTTAAAATAGAAGTTCCCTCCAAAAGTTTGTTGAAAGACTTCTAGAAGTAGTTAGTTAGGCTTAGCTTAGGGTTTAAGCTAGGGTTTAGGGAGAACTTTCTAGAATACAAGGCTAGTTTAGTGTAGGAACAAGGGTTTGCTGATCTGGCAGAAGCTTCTGGGGCTTTCTGGAAATTGTTGTGTCATTCTGAGCTGTAGGCCTTGATCTAGGAATTGTGGTGCAAAGCTGAAGTGCTGATGTGGCAACACCGCCGCGGAACCGCGGCCTAAGCCGGCTTGCGCCGCGGTTCCGCGGCCAAGTTGTGGGTTCATTGCTTGGTTCTTCTGGTGTTGTCTTGGGCTAACATTTGGGACTTCATCTGATGTGTTGATTTGTGTTTGTCCCTTTGGATTGATACCAGAACTGAAATCATTGAGTTGGCGTAATGTTTTAGTGGTGTAGATTCAAGCAAGCTTCTGATTTTCCTGCACAGACTTCGAAACACGGGTTGCGATATATAGAAATGATGCCATGTTATGAAATGCAGTCAATTTCCTTAGAAATGCCGGTTTTAAGGTCTAACACATGTAATCTGATATTTTGCAACGGTTTTGCTAATATGTGCTATATGAATGCCGAACACTTCTATATGAATGCAGATGATGAGGAAATTGCCGGCTAAAAGATGCAATATTTTCGACTAATCAGTATGCAATCTCATTGCAAATTTCAACTCTTGAACTTCCCAATAATATTTTGCCCCTAGCAGCTATATGACCTTAACATAGTCAACAAATCATAAGTGCTAGTCAAGTTCAACCCGTCATTTCCTGATTGAATTAAACCCACCTGCACGACGCTTAACATAGTCAACAAAGTCGCACGACTGCAGATAAGCACTAATTAGCTACCGCACACTACGCCTTAACATAGTCAACAAACGTAGCACGGATACTAACTAGTACTTATCTTAAATGACGGAGGGCTACGACAGGTTTTTAAGAGAACCCTTTGCATAATGAACTTGATATCGTTGTAGAATTGAGTGATTTTAAAAAGGAGTGTTTTTTAGGCCTTTTCCAGTTTTGCTAAAGAGGTCACTCTCGGTGAAGGGATCTCGGCTCTTTTCTCATCGAATAAGGTGCAGGATATTTCACGAATATCACTATGCAAAGCAAAAACTATAAAAACAATCAAAAAACAAACCGAGTCTGTAGCATCTGCTAGTTTCTCTAAAGAGGTCACCCCCGATGAAGGGATCTCGGCTCTTTCCTTATCGAATAAGGTGCTGGATATTCTACAAGGAATACCGCTATGCAAAGCAAGAACTAGAGCTACCTGTTTTTGAGACAAGTTTCTACAACATCTTCAGGTTTCTTTTAGTTTCATTAATCTCATTAATGAAGTCCCATTTTATTATGCTTCACAAGCATCACATTTGAAACGAAATCAGCAATATAACATATATCTCATATATATAATATAAACATTCGTCTCAGGCAGTAATATGATCTCATCACAGAACATTGCAGCAGAAGATAACATATGAAATATTAGATATACTAGGATTTCCGTGTTTTTTGCGAGCCTGTATAAAACGCGGATTCCACGGTCGCGATGAATAGCCAAACTCACATCCCTAGACCCCTACGAGAGCAGCAAGCAACCCTACCAATTCTAGAGTTAGGAGACCCAGTCTCGACTCCTCGAGATGGTCTCCCACTGGACCCTAGAACCCGGTTACTTGTGCTCCCCGCCTTGTGCCTATCCTAATGCGGAAAAGTAAATAATATACAATGGTGACATCATCCTCAACCCGGAAGTGCCCCAATAAAAGAATATTACATACAATGAATTTTACATGAATGAAAATGAAAAAACTCTCATCTCACATAAAACCCCCGGCTATTCAAAACGCGACGATCCAATATAACATATCACAGCAACACATAATATCTCATATCATCAACGTAAGCAAGTATGCGTATCCCGATTGTCGTTGATGTATAGCAACGAAGCCGGCGATACACCACATACTACGCTTACGGTCACAGAAAAGAAAGTGTAAAACTACAACAGTTGGAATCCGCAACCTCCTTAGACATCTCATGCCTAACCAAATAAATTCCTTAGACATCGCATGCCTAACAATTATAAAACCCGCATTTTAGTCTCGATCTCGAAAACACTTTTCAATATCTAGTCGGGCAATTCAACAAGATTCCCGACATCCTGATCGAATGCTCGTCGGAAACTTTAGTAGAAAGCCGCACCCCCGAATGCCGTCGACGAAGTGCACTAAGGCGGAACACCACTGCCGCGAGCACCCGAACGGATGCTTTTGGCGACGGGGTTCTCCTACAGTCACTTGGTCGGGGCTATGGGGCGTGGCTATCTATTAAGTTTACTCGGCGAGTATCCGCGTACGCTACGTGATTGCGACGGACTTTTGATCACATCAAAATCCCGTGGCAACCGATCAAATGAAACTAAACTGCTAGATTTAAAACATTCAAATTAGTTATCTCATAACTACTTGTGGATTCCAAATATTGTATCACATTCCAGATAAATAGATAATGTTAAACTTTCCGATCGAATAAACAAACACCCAAGATTTCCCTAAAAGTTCTCAACACTTGAAATTAGTTTAAAAGCATCCATCACATGCCACGGTACCAATGGTCCAGCCGTAGAAGGGTCAAACCAATGCCTCACATGTGGCAACGCCGTACTACCCCAAACCCTAAGGTTTAGAGGCGGTTTAGACGGTCACATAATCGAGTTAAGGTTTGTGTTCTTCTAGAAGGTCCACCGCGTTACTTGCACGACTTTGAATGTTCTTTAACTAAGGAAAAATCCAACGCTTTGGAATTTTCCGACAGGGCAAAAAGTGAGTTAGTAATATCCGTTCGAACTTTTTAACACATTCTAAATTACCCGGAAAAGCTTAAATGAAGTTAAACTTTCCGATCGAATTAACGAGTTCCCAATATGTCCCAGAAAGCTCAACACTTGAGTAGAACTAAAAATTCCCAGAAGCATGAAAAATACCCAAGAATATAACCATGAAGTATTAGCCCCCAACTCCCAAAGTTAGCCGCGGAACCGCAGCCAAACGCATGGTTTGGCCGCGGTTCCGCGGTCCTTTGAGGGAGTTAGGGTTTCATACTTCACAGTAATTCTTAAAATTCCCTGCATGATTTTCTGAGTATTTTTAATATGAAAGATTTCAACTTTTGAAAAAATTTCCAGAGAAGGGGGATATATCGGGTTTTGGGAGTTCGATCGGACTTCAAACTTCGCCTACACGACGCCTAAAGCTCTAACTTGGCTCTGATACCACTGTAGGGTTGGCTTAGCACCTTAGCAAGGTTTAGGAAGGCATCACACATACCACATTGAAATTTTTGGGGTGCTAAACAAACCCTAACCAAGATCTTTGCTAGAAAATTAGGCAAACAAGCATGTTAAACACTTTAACATCTAAGAGTTTGGGATTACAACCTTTGTAGTCCGGTTCTTCACTTCTAAAGCTCCGTGTTGAGGTCCCTTCGCTACGATCATCGAGTACCCAGACTCATGAGAGGCTCCATGAAGAGAAAGATGCAAGCTTGCTTCCAATCTTCAACAACAAAGATGATCTACCTTGAAGAAACTCAAGCCCAAGCTCTTGCTTTACTAATCAAGTATTAGCAAAGAAAACACCCTAATCTAAGTGGCTTGAATAGATGATGATGATGATGAAGTAGAAATTTAGCTCAAATTTATTTTCAATTTCTCACTCAAAATCATCACATAAGAAAAGGCTAGAGAGCTTTTCTCAAAGGAAGAAGAAGAAGAAATTATTTTGTGATGAATAATGAATTCATTTGTGTGGTTATTGTTGGAGATAGTGCCCTCAGAGTCAATTATTGGATCACAGGCACGTGATTGCAATGATTAGGGAGGACCTATTCCAGTAGGACAGTCTTACTCAAGATGATAGTATGCTATCTGGTTTATCTTTATCATCGTGTACTGCTTTGGGTGACCTTACAAGTCGCTATTACACGTTGATAGAGCCCTTAGGATTCTTGCTTGACTACCAGCAGTATGAGGGCGATCATATACGTGAGAGCTGGAGTCTATAAGCACATCCTTAAAAGGTCCCTAGTCGTGGGAGTTTCGAGACAGGGCATCGATACTCCATTAGTAGACTAGTGTATACAGTCGAGACCCCGACGAGGGGCGGTGGCCGGTCTCACAAGCCACTGGTGTCAGTTGGTTCACCTAAGATGTATACAGGTGCTCATTGGGTTATGAGTACACCGGACAGGACTCGCCGGGAACCTGCTAGTTGGGATTATACCAGACGTCAGATAGCAGTTCCCTGGTGACATGTGTACAGGTTAGTTCATCGACCTGAGATCATCATTTGTCTCGTGTGAGTTCCCACTGTACTTTGATTACTACCCTACCACGGCTCAAAGGAGTCGTGCAAACAAGTTTTAGTTGGGTACAGTCCCGAGCCACATGGAGGCAGTGAGCGGATCTGCAGGGGTTCGTCTCTTCCGGTATTTGGGGTGAGGTCGCGCTGTGTCTAGGAGAGCCATTACACAAAGCCCTTGGCCGAGGCAGGAGATTTACTGGTAGGTATTCCAGTAGTATCTCAGGGTGTTTTGGGCTTCACTCCGACACGACTTGTACCGATTTTGGGGTCTGACTTTTACCAACCCCCTAGGCCCGCCATGCGATACTCTTAGACGAACAGACCGGACTGTAAGGATATTGTCACTGACAGGCTCAGTAGGGTGTCAGGATGAGTCGCTCATCGACGTCCCTTTTGGTCAGTACCTGGTAGCCCGTTACGTATTGGCTGATACCTCTGACGTGCTAGTGGTCAAATCCACAGCCATAGTATTGACGAGTCTTTAGAGTCCACCACACTCAGTTACTCAGGTTTCGGGCGAAACGCTGTAGAGGCCGTATGGAGATATGGCAGGGTTCGATCAGATACGTGCGGTATTGCACGGATCGTGATCGGACGGTTTTTACTAGCCGGCTTTGGCTTAAGCCGGATCCTAGTATTTGACAGTATAGATTTTGTCTCTTTGCATTTGTGTTCAGTGGGAATACAAATGCGGGCATGTATTTGCAGTAGCGGGTTTTTCCTGTAATTTATTACGGGATCAGTTTTCTGAAGTTGCCAGTTTGCATTCCGTTCCGGCCGGTTTTCCTTTGTTCCTTCACGGCCGGACTTTATCGTTGGAGGGTGTTATTTGCAGTTTGCAAATAACATTTTGTGGAGGGGGTTTATTGTGGTTGTGGCTTCCTCATGATGAGATTCCTTTAGCATCATATATCTTGCATTTATTGTGATGAGAGTGAAAGGAGGTGAGTGAGAAATTGATGTGAGCCTTTTTCCTTTATCATTTCTTTTTCTCTCCACTAGATAGAACTTGTTTTTTTTTTCTCTCCATCACCATTCCAAGTTGGGGCCGGCCACGTCTAGGGAGAGGGAGAGGTTCATTTTGAGTGGTGGCAAAAATGTTCATCTCATTTTCCCATTCATCCTACAAAGAAATTTTTCACTCCAAAGTTCTTTCTTCACCTCCATCCTTCCATGGCAACTTCACATACCTCAAAGAGACAACCTACTACTCTAGTCTACAGCAAATCTTAGACGCGTCGGCTAGCCAACTTCGCGCCCGAGTTGCCTCGGTCCAGAGGTGGGAGCCCGTAAACGAACCCGGCTACGTGGTGCCCTTTCCGACGAGGAGGTGACGGACGGAGATTCCGCGGGAGATCGGAGTGGAGACGAAGACCAAAGGACACGGATCGCTTGGTATATCTCTCTACCCATTCTCTTAATATCTAGGATTAGGTTAATGGTTACGATCCGGGTTTATTGTCCGCGGTAGCGCCGGTTCCAAGTAAAGAAAATTTTGATTCCGCATTTTGGCCTCAGATAGACGGCCAGGGCGCTGCCGTGGCGCAACATGGTATCAGAGCCACGCCATTAACCTAGTATAGCTTTGCTCTAACGTGTTTACAAGTTCGATCGATCGGATTTTCCAAAAACCGTATTTTCAGTTGCATCAGTTTCTGTCGAAAAATTTTTAGCTCCAAAAATTTTTCAGGTTGTTGCAGAATGATGTACATGGAATTCTAAGAACACTGTAAAATTTTGGTAACATGATCCCTCCATAAGACCGCGGAACCGCGGCCATAACCCCTATTTGGCCGTGCATGGTTCCACCGCAGGATGTTGGCTTCACTTCACCAATTTTTTGCAGTGGGCTTTTGGGATGAAAATAGGGGTTTTGGTATGTTCTTTTTGGGCCCAGATTTTCTTTAAGTGCTACAGTAATGCTTGGGGCCCAATTAGGTAAATTTGATCGATAGAAAAATTTTAAACATGTTAATTCACAGTATTTACATTATATCTGCGACCGTGAATGTCACTCGATCGGTAAATCCAGTCTATCTGCTATAGCCCTTTTAGACGGATTTACGAACATGACATTCACGTTGATGTTCTGTGTTGTGCTGTGTTGTTGCGGATCAGTCGTGGGGATAGCTTGGTTGCAATGTTAGTACGTTTTGTTTTATATGTACATTTGATATTGCGGGGCGAGCATCCGACATGTGGACTGCCGTCACTGCCTGTTTGTATTATTCTTTTGGGGCACGACCTGGTTGCGGTCGATGTACCCGTTATATGTATATTTTCCTTTCTGTACTAGGATTGCCCCACGGAGGGGTGCACGGATAGCCGGGTTCTAGAGGGCTACGAGCCCGCATCTCATGGTGTTGAGACGGAGGGGGCTTTACTCGAGAATTGGCGGGCTGTTCGCCGCACTCGTAGGGGGTACAGGTTGACCCAGAAGGGGTGCCCAAGTTGCCGGATTCCGTGAAGTGCTGGGTGGTCCATTCACGTTGCTGAAAGGGGCTGCCTCGCTTCAGGTTTTGGCGGGTGACTTGCCGCGCCCGTAGGGGTCTAGGTTTTTCATTGCACAGGCTATCCACACGACTAGGGGAGCGTCGGGTTTCAGTAGCGGCTCTATGAAACCTGGGGATCCCAAATATCTGTATTGTTCTGTGATGCTGGTTACATTTCTGTGATGTTGCATTTTATCATGCCTTGAGCGAAAATTATATATTATATATATACTAGTAGATGTTGTATATGTTTTGCATCCGCGCTAGTCCAGTCCCCGCTCTGTTGTTAGTTAAGTAACCTAACGGGTGATGACGGGACCCAGTGGCGAATGCGGATGGCATATACGTACATCATTATTTTCGTTCTTTTGTGGTGTGATCAATTGATAGGACTGCGTTGATACGGATCAATGCAAGATAAACAAACCTATTCTGATGTTGTTGGAACACTTTTTCAAAAAGCTGTTATTGCAAGGGCGTTCACTTTTGTTTTGCATCGTGGTATTCAGTTGGAATATCCTGCTCCTCAGTCGACGAGGCAAGGGCCGAGTTCCCTTCACCGGGAGTGACCCCTTGGACAGAAGTTTGCGTCAGGGCAATAACTTCATTATAGCCGATTGCCTTTTGCTTTGCATCGTGGTATTCAGTTGGAATATCCTGCACCTCATTCTACGGGGAAAGAGCCGAGATCCCTTCACCGGGAGTGACCTCTTTAGCAAAGGCTTTCGTCACTATATTTTTATAAAAGGCTATGCAGTTCCTTCAACAATATCAAGTTCATTACGTTAAAGGTTTTTCGCTAAAAACCAGCCGTAGCCCTCCGTCATTTCCTACGGGTATTATTTAGTATTAGTGCTGCGTTTGTTGACTCCGTCAAGGCGTAGTGTACGGTAGCTAAGTGGTGCTTGTTTGCTGCATAAAAGGGATTGGTTAGGACAGTCGTGCGGCCTTGTTGACTCCGTCAAGGGCACGTACAGGTGGGTTTAATGCAATCCAGATAATGACGGGTTGAACTTGACTAGGACTCTTTGATTTGTTGACTCCGTCAAGGTCACTTGAGTCCTAGGGGTAGAAATCACATCGGGAGTTTCTAAAGAAATTGAAACATGCCAGGCATGCGCATACCTTCTGGAGTGTGATAATGTCACGCCCCGCTTCCCAAAATACGAAATAAGAGGGGTAGACAAGGCCAGCCATGCTCCTACGGTCAAGGAAAAGTCCTGCCGTAGTCACACTTCGGCTTCTAGTTTATCATGGTAAACATAAACGATGCACAGGTAATGAGAAATGCAGTAACTGAAAGGAACAATGTAAAGACTGACCTGAAGTGGAACAAACGAATGTAACTCGGAATAGCAGAGTAGTCTGTGATGCACGTCTAGTTCTGGTCCAGGCTAAATCTTCTCCTCACACTGAGCATGCATACTCAGGTCGTCAGCGCGACACAATAGCAATATAATGTATATAATCAAGTAACAGTTCTAACAGCGGTGAAGGATATGAATAACAGTAAATCAATAACAGCATGAATATAAATGAGCAGAGATAAATGCAGCGGAGCAGTAAAACAGTATAACGATGTGTCATGTATGTCAACACAGTAATATAAGGAATGTAAATGACAGTAACCCTATCAGTCTCTAAGTCTCACTGCACAGGTCAATAAGCCTATCGTCAGTCCAAGTGTGAGAGTCAACCACTCGCGAGTGTCCTCCACCCAAGGGTAGAATCCAAGGGCAAGGGACCACGGGCCCAACATGTAACGAATGTATCACGGTGTATATATCACGTACCCTGTAAATCTCCATATAACTCCCTAAATATATAAGCCGGCATGGGACTCCCGAGATTCTGTTGAACTCACACTTAAACTACCCCACACCCCGTGGTCTACATCAAACGCTAACCATCACCCTAAATACTAATCGATCCGTGACAAGTCTGCGCGAGAACTGGAGGCAGGACCTCCATCAAGCACGTCCCGACTAATACCTAAGATAAATGGCAATGTCGGATGCCTTATCTGTGACATCCGTGCAAGCGCTTCCATAAGTGTCCCATACCACTTATAGTCACACGTACACGCATCCCACAGACGTCGACAATGCAATAGAATAAAAGGGACACTGATTGTGCACAAGTACGTATTACTTTCACTTAATCACGGATACACGAATACTGACGTACTTGCCACAATCCTCACTAAAAATCTAACACTGGGTGAATGCACGATATCACTAGGTTATCACTACAATGATACAGGTATGACATGATGCATGAACAGTATAAGAAGCACAACTAAGGTATCATAAAACAACATTCTATCACTTGCACGATTTATCATGAAACATACGTATATAATTTAGCGAAATGATAAACAGGTAGTAATTAATATGTTCAGTTAGCTATCCATCTAATTTGGTTTCGAGCCAATCGGGTTTCAGGATCATTAGTTATAACTGTTTCATTTTAAGCGCACGCGGCTGGAAATCCGGTTTCAAAATCAGGAATCCATTTCGCGACGCATTTCAATCCCAGTTGGGATCAGATTTTAGTGACGCTACAGTTGGATGAATTCTAGGGTTTTCAGTAAGGTTTTCAACGCAACAGACGGATCGTCAATCGCATCTGTACGTTAGGAGTTATAATGTGTTTAATATCAACATGTCAATTCTGATTCTGCTGGGACTGTGAGGTGTCCCAATCTTCTAAATTACAGATTAAATATCAAACGGTAACGAAACAGGATGAAATCAATTGAGTTTTCTAGCTAACAGATTTATCTATAATAAACAGCGGAGTTACGCAACTTACGAGTTAAGGAAATTCCATGGTATCCAATACGAAACAGTAAGCAAAGACTGGAGTCACTCTGGACTGCAGTCCAAAGTCGCACTCCGGTCCGAATATCATCACAGTTTAAATAAAAAATGTCTGGAAACTGGTATGGAGTTAAAGTTCATCGAGTCGGCTCCAATTTGAGCCCTCGAACGCACCATTCTACTATGTACTTAATTTATGGTGAATTTAACGGTTTTCAGGTGCAACAGAAATACAGTTTTACGGTTAAACTTTGGGGCAGTTGTTTTGGTCATAAACGATCAATTTATCCAACGAAACTTGCACACGTTGTTCATCACAGCAAGGGCCCAAGTAATAAATTAAGTTCCGTCAATTTAGAAATGTATTTTCTTTGGGAACACGCACCGAACAGGTACGGCACAAAAATCAGTTAAACTTGTAACTCTAATAATTTATGCATTTAACGATTTTAACCTAAGTAAAATAGCATGAAAGCAAGTAAAAACTTGCCTGGAGACGTCTTGGAGCACACGGCAGCGGCAACGACGTGAACGCGCGATGAATGACGCGTGCAAGGTTCGCGGTCTTGGCTCGTGCTCGGGCTCTTGGCATATGGTGGCATGGTGCTGGTGGCATGGTGGCATGGTGCTGGTGGCATGGTGCTGGGCACAAGGTGACATGGTGCTGGGCACAAGGTGGGTACGGGAGAGGGAGAGTTGAGAGAGGCAGTTAGAGAGAGAGAGAGAGAGAGTGAGAAAGAAAGAGTGAGAAATGAGAGAGGGAGTTGAGACAGAGAGAGAGAGAGTGATCGGGAGAGACAGAGGGGGAGGGAGTGAGTGAGAGGGATGACGACGACGACGATGATGACGACGCGGGGGAGTTGACGAGACGTAGCGGGGCTCGCCGACGGGAACGTGGGTGGGTGTCGCGATGGGTACAGGGGCTCGGGTTAGCAGTGAGATCGTCTCGAGCTCGAGCTCGAGCCCCGGTGATGGAGAGGGTGTCAGCGAGTGAGGAGGTGGAAAGAGGGGTGGGTGTGTTCGGTGATGGTGGTCGCCGACGACGACGAGGAGGTGAGACTTTGGTGGTCGCGGTGTTGGGAGTGGCCGCGGGAAAAGGAGGAAGAATGAGAAAGTGATGGAAAAGAGAGAGAAGAGAAAGAGATGACGCGCGACGTGGGGGTAACGGCAGCGCGGGCGTGGGCGTGGGGAGCGGCGACGACGGAGGAAGCGGAGGAAACGCGCGCGGGAAATCCGGGGTAG
The DNA here is from genome assembly GCA_030015575.1 of Agapanthus africanus. Lineage (NCBI taxonomy): Eukaryota > Viridiplantae > Streptophyta > Magnoliopsida > Asparagales > Amaryllidaceae > Agapanthus > Agapanthus africanus. Next base: position 218,070,242 of record JASDDO010000014.1, read on the forward strand.
CCGTTGGGGAAGAAGGCGTAGGGTGGACCGGGTCGGGTAAGGAGGAAGTGGGCCAAGGAGTGGGCTGGAAATATAATACGAAATTATATAGAAAATTTAAAATAATGAGAGGGATGCGGGCTGCAGGGGGAAACATGGGCCGGGCCAAAGAAAATAGAATAAAGAATAAGGGAAATAGAAAAATTTAATTAGAAAGAAAAATGGAAGCGGGCCGGCTGTTGGGTTTAGGAAATAGAGAAGAATTAGAGAAGGGAACGGGCCGGTAGAAAAAAAACAAACAATTCTTTAAAAGAAGTGGGCTGAGAAATGGGATTGGGCCGAGGGATTAAAAGGATTTTGTGTTTAAAAGAATAGTGGGCTGGGGAGATATAAGTAATAATAATAGGGAACGTTACATTTAAATGAATAAGGAAATGGGCTTGGGAGATATGAACGGCTGAAGAAAAATAAAAGGGAAAAGTCCATTTAGGAAAAACAAAAGGAGTTGGGCTGAAGGGAATGGAAGAAACAATATCCAAAGCTTGGGCTGGGATTTAATTTAGGAACTCGAAACTGAGTGGGCTGAGTAAATTTAAATATTAGGGAAAGGAAATTCTAGTTAGGTTTAGGGTTTGTAACATTATAAATGAGATAAGTAAAATTATAAATAAGAAATTATAAAACAACAAAATACAGATTTTGGTGTAAACAGGGGCTGGGTATTACAGATAACGTGAGCGGATTCCGTCACGTTATCATGCAATGATAGTTGGATCCCGATTCCCACTGATGAGTTGGTTTACTCCTCGGGTGATCCCGGCTAATTCTTCTTTCAGGTTTGGGGAAGAATTTGACGTTACAGTGGGAGGTTTCCTGATTAGATAAAGTGATAACCATTCTGATCTAAGTTAGAGTGCACGCTGAGTGTTTCTTCTCTCTCTCTCTTTGGCAGCGACCATTGACCCGACCCTAGACTATGAATCAGTGACCAAGTTGACCGAACTTTCTTAACACTGGCTTTTTGATTGTCAGAGTTGCAAACCTCATTGCCACTCCTACTTTTACCCTTTTCTCCAGGACACCCCGTATTACTACGAACGTCCACTTCCATTGGACAAAACCATCGTATGTTTATATACGAACTCGAAGGATTTTATTCGAGAATGGTTTCCGGTTCTGGAGAAAACAGATAGGACTATTCAGTTGTCTTTTCCTTTTACCTTCTCTCAGGTTGCGAGTACTCCTTGGTTTAGGAGATAGTACACCTATTACGCAAATTGGATAGTCTTCTTCCAAACCATAGGCAGGTGCCGACCGGTAGGGAATGAAGAAAGCCAGTTAGCCTAAACGGTGTACAGAAGGTATTAAGTTAAGACAAAGAAAGGGATTGGTAAGAGGGCAAAGTAAATTGCGACTACTATTCACGACCAAACCAAGTATTTCTTCGCCAATCCTAAATTACCTTTGTATTTCTCCAGGACACTCTGTATCACTACGAAGATCCCAAGTTTATTGGATAATCCATCGTATGGTTATATACGAACTCGAAAGGAACTTGTTCCAGTTCGGGGATGGATCCTGGTTCAGGAGAAGTAGGAATAAAGTTCATTCGGTTGTCTTTTATCTTCACCTTCTCTCGCATTGCGAGTGTTCCTAGGATTAGGACAGTACACCCATTATACTTATTGGATAGTCTTCTTCCAAACCATAGGCTGGTGCCGAACGGTAGGGAAGGAAGAAAACCATTTGGCCTAAAGGGGTGTACAGAAGGTAATGACTAAAGACATATAAAGGGATTTGGAGAGATGGCAAAGAATTATACGGTTATAGTTGTGAATCTGGAAAATGGAAGAGGCATTACTAGGAATACCCAGATACCCCATCGAAACATTTCAATGTTTCAGTTCCACTGTGTACTGTTAAAAGAAAACTGATTTCCCAATTAGACACTTGCTCCAGGGTATGTATTTACCAGGTTTGATTCTCACATCTGTATGGTTTTACAGATGATGAGTGGGAGTAAGTTATTGGGAATTAGGAGATCATCCTCATTATATCGGGATTCGTTGTAATTGGAGATATTTGAGGAAGTCACCTGGGTTGTTTGCCGGACGGCAAATATTTGGTTTTGAATATCCGTTGTTATGCACCAATTTCAAATTGATATATCTGTACGTCTATTTTTATAGAGTGAGATATACCTTTTTGAAATTATATCTATGACATTTACCTATATCAGTGGATGGTTAGGTAAGGAGCATTGAACAGCGGTGTAATTCTTCTTAACCATAAGTACAGTTTTCAACCTACGACACACAGTGAATGAGTTATTAGACTCAAGGGACTTGTACAAAGTATTGTATACTGTCCAGCGTCCATTAGGACAGAGGAGTTGGTCCTCGTACTATATTCGGCTTACTTATGACTTCTCTAATTTTTTAGACAAGTGTTTCGTAGAAACACAGGGTCCGAATTTTGAGAAGTTATAGGTATAAGAGTAAAGTAGAGAACCAGGTATTGCACGTATCAGGATTCTTCAAGGAGATCGAAGATGTAGATACTTGTGTATGGTATTCAGTTGATAGTAATGATTAAGAGAGCTTGCTTCTCTTTCGGGTTACTCATAATTGGAAGCATTCCTAAGTTGAGTAATGCTGATCGGCCTTTTTCCATTTAGTTGACATGCACTGGTGACAGTTGCATGATTTGAATCTGGTTCAATTAAATTTGTGCCTCTGTTTCTATATTAGATATAGAACAGTTCATATCTTGACATTGTTAAGGTACGGGGAGTTGTCCGGCTTATGCTTAAAACCAGACTCTGGATAACTCAAGGCATGTTTCTGTAATGGCTGTTTGTGGGCTGACCCAGGCTATGACGAGGGTTGATTTTCTACCATCTGGAAGATCAATAGTGATATTGTTCTTGACTCGCCACAATTTTAAAAGAAATGGATTTTTTCAGAAAACAGTAGTGGGAGTATGGTAGAACTGGGAGTGATTCCAGAACTTCAAACGATTACTGAAGATTTGATAAGAACCTAAAGATTCAATCTGGATTGACATTCCATTGGCCACTCCGCAGATAAAGTGGGTAACCTCAGGCACCCGAGAGGTACTTCGGTATGCTCAAGGACGGTGGCAGGGAGGTTCTTGTTTACCCAGACTTGCCATTGCTGTTGTTCCAGACTGTGAGACCCGGCAGGAGGATAAGTATAACGTCATTCTAAACTGGCTTTAGAAGTGTACATCTATATGACTCTGCCAGAGGGTTGTCGTAGTCAGTGGGAGCAACGGAAGCATAATGGGCAAGAGGCTTATGTCTATTTATAGACTAAAGCAGATATAGTGGAGATAGATCATCTATTTCTGATGTGACAGTCATAGGTTTGACTTCATCAGAATAGGGATAGATCTGTTAAGAAGGTAGTAGCGTGTGATGTCCTAGTATTTGGATGGCATACACAGTGTAGGAAGTGATATTCCTATACTACGATCGGTTATACTTTGGTTGTCACATAGTAGTTTCTCCACATGGGACTTGGATATTATATCAGACATTCTGGTTACTAGATCTATGGTTTTAGATCTAGATTTGGGTGGTTTCCCAATCTGGGTACTTTGACAGCATTCTATGAGTATTTAGAATGGACGACTCCTGGCACGGTAGTGTACCTGCAGGTGATGGAGTCACCCTCTCTAAAGGTGTCTTACAGACTAAAGGGGAGAGGGATGTGCATGATTGGCAGATCACTCGCTTAGGCAATTGAGTCAATCATGAGATGTCAAGTACCACACCAGATGTTGTTCTTGCAGTAGATGCAATAAGTTGATATTAATCCAATCCTGGAGAAACGATCGGAAGCAGCTTTAGAACATAAGTAAATGTTCTAGGGATTTGATAACGGCAGCCTCCTTTAGGAGACGGTTATCATTCCAGGCTTCCAAGGTGACCTGGATGGCAGAGTGGCTGTCAGAGTTATAGTTTTCCCTCTGACGAGGGGCAGTATTTTGGATAGGTGGTCCAGGTGGATACTGAGGGAAAGGCATGGCGCAGGATACTGATTAAGTTCAGTTGTCGATACAGTCTAAGAAGTTTGGATTTGGAGTTCATTTATGAGCTAGGTCCCATCAGACATCCAGACACATTCTAAGACGGGTATTGCTCATTTCGGGAGATGGCTTTCTCCGCGAACTTGAGATATAGAGAGACATAGAAAAAAACATCACAGCGGATCCACTCACTGAGGCTATTCCTCGAACGAAATAGTTTCGCAAACGAGCTTTGTGAGACTGACTAGTAGAGGAGTTGGGTGTTCGGTATCACACGGGCTGTGAGTATGCGACATCGCAATAATTAGCCTTGAGTGCAAGTGGGAGATTGTTGGAGATAGTGCCCTCAGAGTCAATTATTGGATCACAGGCACGTGATTGCAATGATTGGGGAGGACCTACTCCAGTAGGACAGTCTTACTCAAGATGATAGTATGCTATCTGGTTTATCTTTATCATCGTGTACTGCTTTAGGTGACCTTACGAGTCGCTATTACACGTTGATAGAGCCCTTAGGATTCTTGCTTTACTACCAGCAGTATGAGGGCGATCATATACGTGAGAGCTGGAGTCTATAAGCACATCCTTAAAAGGTCCCTAGTCGTGGGAGTTTCGAGACAGGGCATCGATACTCCATTAGTAGACTAGTGTATACAGTCAGACCCCGACGAGGGGCGGTGGCCGGTCTCACAAGCCACTGGTGTCAGTTGGTTCACCTAAGATGTATACAGGTGCTCATTGGGTTATGAGTACACCGGACAGGACTCGCCGGGAACCTGCTAGTTGGGATTATACCAGACGTCAGATAGCAGTTCCCTGGTGACATGTGTACAGGTTAGTTCATCGACCTGAGATCGTCATTTGTCTCGTGTGAGTTCCCACTGTACTTTGATTACTACCCTACCACGGCTCAAAGGAGTCATGCAAACAGATTTTAGTTGGGTACAGTCCCAAGCCACATGGAGGCAGTGAGCGGATCTGCAGGGGTTCGTCTCTCCCGGTATTTGGGGTGAGGTCGCGCTGTGTCTAGGAGAGCCATTACACAAAGCCCTCGGCCGAGGCAGGAGATTTACTGGTAGGTATTCCAGTAGTATCTCAGGGTGTTTTGGGCTTCACTCCGACACGACTTGTACTGCTTTTGGGGGTCTGACTTTTACCAACCCCCTAGGCCCGCCATGCGATACTCATAGACGAACGGACCGGACTGTACGGATATTGTCACTGACAGGCTCAGTAGGGTGTCAGGATGAGTTCGCTCATCGAAGTCCCTTTTGGTCAGTACCTGGTAGCCCGTTATGTATTGGCTGATACCTCTGACGTGCTAGTGGTTAAATCCACAGCCATAGTATTGACGAGTCTTTAGAGTCTACCACACTCAGTTACTCAGGTTTCGGGCGAAACGCTGTAGAGGCCGTATGGAGATATGGCAGGGTTCGATCAGATACGTGCGGTATTGCACGGATCGTGATCGGACGGTTTTTACTACCCGGCTTTGGCTTAAGCCGGATCCTAGTATTTGACAGTTTAGATTTTGTCTCTTTGCATTTGTGTTCAGTGGGAATACAAATACGGGCATGTATTTGCAGTAGCGGGGTTTTCCTGTAATTTATTACGGGATCAGTTTTCTGAAGTTGCCAGTTTGCATTCCGTTCCGGCCGGTTTTCCTTTGTTCCTTCACGGCTGGACTTTATCGTTGGAGGGTGTTATTTGCAGTTTGCAAATAACATTTTGTGGAGGGGGTTTATTGTGGTTGTGGCTTCCTCATGATGAGATTCCTTTAGCATCATATGTCTTGCATTTATTGTGATGAGAGTGAAAGGAGGTGTCACGCCCCGCTTCCCAAAATACGGAATACGAGGGGTAGACAAGGCCAGCCATGCTCCTACGGTCAAGGAAAAGTCCTGCCGTAGTCACACTTCGGCTTCTAGTTTATCATGGTAAACAGTAAACGATGCACAGGTAATGAGAAATGCAGTAACTGAAAGGAACAATGTAAAGACTGACCTGAAGTGGAACAAACGAATGTAACTCGGAATAGCAGAGTAGTCTGTGATGCACGTCTAGTTCTGGTCCAGGCTAAATCTTCTCCTCACACTGAGCATGCATACTCAGGTCGTCAGCGCGACACAATAGCAATATAATGTATATAATCAAGTAACAGTTCTAACAGCGGTGAAGGATATGAATAACAGTAAATCAATAACAGCATGAATATAAATGAGCAGAGATAAATGCAGCGGAGCAGTAAAACAGTATAACGATGTGTCATGTATGTCAACACAGTAATATAAGGAATGTAAATGACAGTAACCCTATCAGTCTCTAAGTCTCACTGCACAGTTCAATAAGCCTATCGTCAGTCCAAGTGTGAGAGTCAACCACTCGCGAGTGTCCTCCACCCAAGGGTAGAACCCAAGGGCAAGGGACCACGGGCCCAACATGTAACGAATGTATCACGGTGTATATATCACGTACCCTGTAAATCTCCATATAACTCCCTAAATATATAAGCCGGCATGGGACTCCCGAGATTCTGTTGAACTCACACTTAAACTACCCCACACCCCGTGGTCTACATCAAACGCTAACCATCACCCTAAATACTAATCGATCCGTGACAAGTCTGCGCGAGAACTGGAGGCAGGACCTCCATCAAGCACGTCCCGACTAATACCTAAGATAAATGGCAATGTCGGATGCCTTATCTGTGACATCCGTGCAAGCGCTTCCATAAGTGTCCCATACCACTTATAGTCACACGTACACGCATCCCACAGACGTCGACAATGCAATAGAATAAAAGGGACACTGATTGTGCACAAGTACGTATCACTTTCACTTAATCACGGATACACGAATACTGACGTACTTGCCACAATCCTCACTAAAAATCTAACACTGGGTGAATGCACGATATCACTAGGTTATCACTACAATGATACAGGTATGACATGATGCATGAACAGTATAAGAAGCACAACTAAGGTATCATAAAACAACATTCTATCACTTGCACGATTTATCATGAAACATATGTATATAATTTAGCGAAATGATAAACAGGTAGTAATTAATATGTTCAGTTAGCTATCCATCTAATTTGGTTTCGAGCCAATCGGGTTTCAGGATCATTAGTTATAACTGTTTCATTTTAAGCGCACGCGGCTGGAAATCCGGTTTCAAAATCAGGAATCCATTTCGCGACGCATTTCAATCCCAGTTGGGATCAGATTTTAGTGGCGCTACAGTTGGATGAATTCTAGGGTTTTCAGTAAGGTTTTCAACGCAACAGACGGATCGTCAATCGCATCTGTACGTTAGGAGTTATAATGTGTTTAATATCAACATGTCAATTCTGATTCTGCTGGGACTGTGAGGTGTCCCAATCTTCTAAATTACAGATTAAATATCAAACGGTAACGAAACAGGATGAAATCAATTGTGTTTTCTAGCTAACAGATTTATCTATAATAAACAGCGGAGTTCCGAAACTTACGAGTTAAGGAAATTCCATGGTATCCAATACGAAACAGTAAGCAAAGACTGGAGTCACTCTGGACTGCAGTCCAAAGTCGCACTCCGGTCCGAATATCATCACAGTTTAAATACAAAATGTCTGGAAACTGGTATGGAGTTAAAGTTCATCGAGTCGGCTCCAATTTGAGCCCTCGAACGTACCATTCTACTATGTACTTAATTTATGGTGAATTTAACGGTTTTCAGGTGCAACAGAAATACAGTTTTACGGTTAAACTTTGGGGCAGTTGTTTTGGTCATAAACGATCAATTTATCCAACGAAACTTGCACACGTTGTTCATCACAGCAAGGGCCCAAGTAATAAATTAAGTTCGGTCAATTTAGAAATGTATTTTCTTTGGGAACACGCACCAAACAGGTACGGCACAAAAATCAGTTAAACTTGTAACTCTAATAATTTATGCATTTAACGATTTTAACCTAAGTAAAATAGCATGAAAGCAAGTAAAAACTTGCCTGGAGACGTCTTGGAGCACACGGCAGCGGCAACGACGTGAACGCGCGATGAATGACGCGTGCAAGGTTCGCGGTCTTGGCTCGTGCTTGGGCTCTGGGCATATGGTGGCATGGTGCTGGTGGCATGGTGGCATGGTGCTGGTGGCATGGTGCTGGGCACAAGGTGACATGGTGCTGGGCACAAGGTGGGTACGGGAGAAGGAGAGTTGAGAGAGGCAGTTAGAGAGAGAGAGAGAGAGTGAGAAAGAAAGAGTGAGAAATGAGAGAGGGAGTTGAGACAGAGAGAGAGAGAGTGATCGGGAGAGACAGAGGGGGAGGGAGTGAGTGAGAGGGATGACGACGACGACGATGATGACGACGCGGGGGAGTTGATGAGACGTAGCGGGGCTCGCCGACGGGAACGTGGGTGGGTGTCGCGATGGGTACAGGGGCTCGGGTTAGCAGTGAGATCGTCTCGAGCTCGAGCTCGAGCCCCGGTGATGGAGAGGGTGTCAGCGAGTGAGGAGGTGGAAAGAGGGGTGGGTGTGTTCGGTGATGGTGGTCGCCGACGACGACGAGGAAGTGAGACTTTGGTGGTCGCGGTGTTGGGAGTGGCCGCGGGAAAAGGAGGAAGAATGAGAAAGTGATGGAAAAGAGAGAGAAGAGAAAGAGATGACGCGCGACGTGGGGGTAACGGCAGCGCGGGCGTGGGCGTGGGGAGCGGCGACGACGGAGGAAGCGGAGGAAACGCGCGCGGGAAATCCGCGGTAGCCGTTGGGGAAGAAGGCGTAGGGTGGACCGGGTCGGGTAAGGAGGAAGTGGGCCAAGGAGTGGGCTGGAAATATAATACGAAATTATATAGAAAATTTAAAATAATGAGAGGGATGCGGGCTGCAGGGGGAAACGTGGGCCGGGCCAAAGAAAATAGAATAAAGAATAAGGGAAATAGAAAAATTTAATTAGAAAGAAAAATGGAAGCGGGCCGGCTGTTTGGTTTAGGAAATAGAGAAGAATTAGAGAAGGGAACGGGCCGGCAGAAAAAAAACAAACAATTCTTTAAAAGAAGTGGGCTGAGAAATGGGATTGGGCCGAGGGATTAAAAGGATTTTGTGTTTAAAAGAATAGTGGGCTGGGGAGATATAAGTAATAATAATAGGGAACGTTACATTTAAATGAATAAGGAAATGGGCTTGGGAGATATGAACGGCTGAAGAAAAATAAAAGGGAAAAGTCCATTTAGGAAAAACAAAAGGAGTTGGGCTGAAGGGAATTGAAGAAACAATATCCAAAGCTTGGGCTGGGATTTAATTTAGGAACTCGAAACTGAGTGGGCTGAGTAAATTTAAATATTAGGGAAAGGAAATTCTAGTTAGGTTTAGGGTTTGTAACATTATAAATGAGATAAGTAAAATTATAAATAAGAAATTATAAAACAACAAAATACAGATTTTGGTGTAAAGAGGGGCTGGGTATTTCATCATACCACCCTTACAAAAATTTCGTCCTCGAAATTTAAAATAACCGATAGGTTATACCAACATAAGCGAAAGCTATTATATTGCACACTAACATAAAAGATTTATTATCAGTACGAGGACGAAGAAGTTTTAAAATAGGTATAAGTAAGAACAACGTACAGAAAGGTAGGTCTAAAAACTATAATACAGGAATAACTATAAGGGTAACTTCATATACGGAAATATAAATAGTAACAATAACGAACAATATTATTCGAGGCGTACTCGAAAAAATCGAAATTTAACTATGTGCACGTATAAACAAAATAAAGTAGCATAGCAGACATAATAAGCATAAAGTATAACCACTTATAACAACACAACACTCGAAGATAAAGTAACCATAATGAGGTAGCGAAAGCTTATTCGGTAGGTTAAATACTTTTAGGACGAAGTATCGGTCAAATAGCGTAGAAACTCATATAGGGAAAATAAAGAGCTTGGAATAAAATGTGCGCGGTGTAAGGTTGTGCTACTGAAATGAAAATAACAATAATGTACTTCAAACCTAAAAACGGAGTAATCAATAACACGTACTCTTTGACAAATACAAAATACTGAAAACTAAATTTTCGAATAAGAGAGTCCCTATATATATATTTAGGGTAATAAGGAGAACACAAAGAGGTATAGGGCTAGCTAGGGTAATGATTACAAGAAAATGTGGATCATTCAATGGTCGGAGTATGGCGGCTTTAGGCTGAAGATCAAGGAGATCGGGATCGGGTCAGCACAGGATGTATGGGCGAACAACAATTGACTACAAGGGAAGAAGTATGGGTAGGATAGTGGTCGGTGCAACATATGGATCAAGATGTGAAGGGTTAGCGAACTTGGAAGTCTCTCCAAAATTTTCTCCTCCCAGAAGGATTACAAACGAGCACAGACGAGGGATAAAGGGTGACTCATTCCAGGGATCGGGGTGTGTTACTTTCTAATCGAAACGGGGTGAAAACTATACAATGAGTAGGGTGGACAGTCAGGAATCTCCGCAGAAAAATAAATGGATACGGGTAATAAACAAGTATTAAGCGAACCAATAGTCAAAAGGTTTACAAACTCAGAAGATTTATTTCATTCAAGAAAATTTGAAACAAGGCATTCCCAAAGGCGAAAAGTGGCCCTAAACTATACACAGTTTATTTAGCCCAAAGACAACATCAAAAGATATTCCATCAGTCACGGTTGTGGAGATTCAGCAGGTTGCGGTAGGCTCGCGCACTCAAGTAGGACGTCCATTTCCATATCGCCTCGCGGGCATCGCCATTGGAAGTCCTTCCACAGCATGGTCTTGATCTCCTGGTTCTTCTTCCTCGGATGGAGTTTCTTCATCGAGGTCCGATTCCATGTGGTTCTCTTCTTCTGGATTTTCTTCCACGGGATTTTCCTCAACTGGATTTTCTTCTATCGGGTCTTCATCGGGATCTTCCTCTATTGGGTCTTCCTTTATAGGGTTTTATCCAGGATCTCCTTCTTCCTCGTCGGAATCGGCTATCACGTTAAACTCTGGGGTGTCTACTCCTTCGTCCTCTGAATCATTGTTACCGAAGTTGACCTGGGGACCGTTGACTTCATCATCAGAACTCGTCAGTGTGTGATTTAGGGAAACTCATGACTGTACATCCTCGTCTAGATTCGGCGCTGCTCCAGGGTGGGCCATGGTCTGAAAGAAAGAGAGTCATGATTAGACAGTGGAATATATCAAGGAAAACTCGGGGTACGCAATATATGAAAAATATGCGGCTGCAGGAACTGAAAGATCAGAATGGAAATACTGTGATAATGAATAGAATGTGACATAGAGAAAGCATGAGAATGATGCATATACTATGATTCAAATTTCTATTGCATTCAACTAAAGTTCAACGGATACAAGATCGCAAACTGGAAGAAATATTTATAAAAGATAACAACATTATTATTGAAATTGGAAAATCATAAAATTCTTCTTCGATTGCCAGAACGCTGCATCATCGTCACGCTAGTTGAATTCTGAGTTAGATCCGCCTTATGGTCGAAGTTCAAACTACGCGATGATCCTCACTTGGTAGAAGTGGGGAGTGTGGACGAGTTTCCTCCTTGTAGTTCTTTCCTTTCTGGGCAACCGTTGATGAGATGTTTGTCGGAACCGCATATGAGACATTTCCATTGGGCGCGGCGGCAATCCCTCTGAAGGTGTCCTGGCCTTGTACAATATCCACAGCAAGGGTTCTTCTGATGCTTCTGCTGACGCTTCATCTTCTTCTCCTTTCCTCGTCCAATAGGGATCCCTTTATGATTTGAGACTCCAGCTGGTGCTTGACTCTCCTGTCTTCTCAGTCCTTCAGCCAACAAGTCGTTCGTTCGCTCCTGGTCTTCTTTTAAACCTTGTATTACACTAAGGATCTCAACAGTCTGATTCTGGGGAGCGGATAAAGATGAAGAGTCGTTGGAAGACATGATCCTGAAACAATGATTTTAAGGATGATATACGCCACAAGCTGAATGAATCAAAATGTAATATGGATAGAACAAAGATTCAAGAATATTAGAGGTGATGGATTTATTACAAGTGAAGAATCAACTATATGATTTTATGTTACTTGATTAGAGTACGGTAGTGCAATTGCAACTACGTAACCTTGTCAAGTCACCCGAAACCATAGCGAATAGATAGCTGAACACACGATGTGAATATGGATCAAGAATGACAAGTTTACAACCTAGACCGAGGGATGTCTTAGATTGCCAAACTGTACACGGAAAACTGCAATCCCAATCGATGCAAAACCTGGCTCTGATACCAACTAAACCATGTCACGCCCCGCTTCCCAAAATACGGAATACGAGGGGTAGACAAGGCCAGCCATGCTCCTACGGTCAAGGAAAAGTCCTGCCGTAGTCACACTTCGGCTTCTAGTTTATCATGGTAAACAGTAAACGATGCACAGGTAATGAGAAATGCAGTAACTGAAAGGAACAATGTAAAGACTGACCTGAAGTGGAACAAACGAATGTAACTCGGAATAGCAGAGTAGTCTGTGATGCACGTCTAGTTCTGGTCCAGGCTAAATCTTCTCCTCACACTGAGCATGCATACTCAGGTCGTCAGCGCGACACAATAGCAATATAATGTATATAATCAAGTAACAGTTCTAACAGCGGTGAAGGATATGAATAACAGTAAATCAATAACAGCATGAATATAAATGAGCAGAGATAAATGCAGCGGAGCAGTAAAACAGTATAACGATGTGTCATGTATGTCAACACAGTAATATAAGGAATGTAAATGACAGTAACCCTATCAGTCTCTAAGTCTCACTGCACAGTTCAATAAGCCTATCGTCAGTCCAAGTGTGAGAGTCAACCACTCGCGAGTGTCCTCCACCCAAGGGTAGAACCCAAGGGCAAGGGACCACGGGCCCAACATGTAACGAATGTATCACGGTGTATATATCACGTACCCTGTAAATCTCCATATAACTCCCTAAATATATAAGCCGGCATGGGACTCCCGAGATTCTGTTGAACTCACACTTAAACTACCCCACACCCCGTGGTCTACATCAAACGCTAACCATCACCCTAAATACTAATCGATCCGTGACAAGTCTGCGCGAGAACTGGAGGCAGGACCTCCATCAAGCACGTCCCGACTAATACCTAAGATAAATGGCAATGTCGGATGCCTTATCTGTGACATCCGTGCAAGCGCTTCCATAAGTGTCCCATACCACTTATAGTCACACGTACACGCATCCCACAGACGTCGACAATGCAATAGAATAAAAGGGACACTGATTGTGCACAAGTACGTATCACTTTCACTTAATCACGGATACACGAATACTGACGTACTTGCCACAATCCTCACTAAAAATCTAACACTGGGTGAATGCACGATATCACTAGGTTATCACTACAATGATACAGGTATGACATGATGCATGAACAGTATAAGAAGCACAACTAAGGTATCATAAAACAACATTCTATCACTTGCACGATTTATCATGAAACATATGTATATAATTTAGCGAAATGATAAACAGGTAGTAATTAATATGTTCAGTTAGCTATCCATCTAATTTGGTTTCGAGCCAATCGGGTTTCAGGATCATTAGTTATAACTGTTTCATTTTAAGCGCACGCGGCTGGAAATCCGGTTTCAAAATCAGGAATCCATTTCGCGACGCATTTCAATCCCAGTTGGGATCAGATTTTAGTGACGCTACAGTTGGATGAATTCTAGGGTTTTCAGTAAGGTTTTCAAAGCAACAGACGGATCGTCAATCGCATCTGTACGTTAGGAGTTATAATGTGTTTAATATCAACATGTCAATTCTGATTCTGCTGGGACTGTGAGGTGTCCCAATCTTCTAAATTACAGATTAAATATCAAACGGTAACGAAACAGGATGAAATCAATTGTGTTTTCTAGCTAACAGATTTATCTATAATAAACAGCAGAGTTCCACAACTTACGAGTTAAGGAAATTCCATGGTATCCAATACGATACAGTAAGCAAAGACTGGAGTCACTCTGGACTGCAGTCCAGAGTCGCACTCCGGTCCGAATATCATCACAGTTTAAATACAAAATGTCTGGAAACTGGTATGGAGTTAAAGTTCATCGAGTCGGCTCCAATTTGAGCCCTCGAACGCACCATTCTACTATGTACTTAATTTATGGTGAATTTAACGGTTTTCAGGTGCAACAGAAATACAGTTTTACGGTTAAACTTTGGGGCAGTTGTTTTGGTCATAAACGATCAATTTATCCAACGAAACTTGCACACGTTGTTCATCACAGCAAGGGCCCAAGTAATAAATTAAGTTCCGTCAATTTAGAAATGTATTTTCTTTGGGATCACGCACCGAACAGGTACGGCACAAAAATCAGTTAAACTTGTAACTCTAATAATTTATGCATTTAACGATTTTAACCTAAGTAAAATAGCATGAAAGCAAGTAAAAACTTGCCTGGAGACGTCTTGGAGCACACGGCAGCGGCAACGACGTGAACGCGCGATGAATGACGCGTGCAAGGTTCGCGGTCTTGGCTCGTGCTCGGGCTCTGGGCATATGGTGGCATGGTGCTGGTGGCATGGTGGCATGGTGCTGGTGGCATGGTGCTGGGCACAAGGTGACATGGTGCTGGGCACAAGGTGGGTACGGGAGAGGGAGAGTTGAGAGAGGCAGTTAGAGAGAGAGAGAGAGAGAGTGAGAAAGAAAGAGTGAGAAATGAGAGAGGGAGTTGAGACAGAGAGAGAGAGAGTGATCAGGAGAGACAGAGGGGGAGGGAGTGAGTGAGAGGGATGACGACGACGCGGGGGAGTTGACGAGACGTAGCGGGGCTCGCCGACGGGAACGTGGGTGGGTGTCGCGATGGGTACAGGGGCTCGGGTTAGCAGTGAGATCGTCTCGAGCTCGAGCTCGAGCCCCGGTGATGGAGAGGGTGTCAGCGAGTGAGGAGGTGGAAAGAGGGGTGGGTGTGTTCGGTGATGGTGGTCGCCGACGACGACGAGGAGGTGAGACTTTGGTGGTCGCGGTGTTGGGAGTGGCCGCGGGAAAAGGAGGAAGAATGAGAAAGTGATGGAAAAGAGAGAGAAGAGAAAGAGATGACGCGCGACGTGGGGTTAACGGCAGCGCGGGCGTGGGCGTGGGGAGCGGCGACGACGGAGGAAGCGGAGGAAACGCGCGCGGGAAATCCGGGGTAGCCGTTGGGGAAGAAGGCGTAGGGTGGACCGGGTCGGGTAAGGAGGAAGTGGGCCAAGGAGTGGGCTGGAAATATAATACGAAATTATATAGAAAATTTAAAATAATGAGAGGGATGCGGGCTGCAGGGGGAAACGTGGGCCGGGCCAAAGAAAATAGAATAAAGAATAAGGGAAATAGAAAAATTTAATTAGAAAGAAAAATGGAAGCGGGCCGGCTGTTGGGTTTAGGAAATAGAGAAGAATTAGAGAAGGGAACTGGCCGGCAGAAAAAAAACAAACAATTCTTTAAAAGAAGTGGGCTGAGAAATGGGATTGGGCCGAGGGATTAAAAGGATTTTGTGTTTAAAAGAATAGTGGGCTGGGGAGATATAAGTAATAATAATAGGGAACGTTACATTTAAATGAATAAGGAAATGGGCTTGGGAGATATGAACGGCTGAAGAAAAATAAAAGGGAAAAGTCCATTTAGGAAAAACAAAAGGAGTTGGGCTGAAGGGAATGGAAGAAACAATATCCAAAGCTTGGGCTGGGATTTAATTTAGGAACTCGAAACTGAGTGGGCTGAGTAAATTTAAATATTAGGGAAAGGAAATTCTAGTTAGGTTTAGGGTTTGTAACATTATAAATGAGATAAGTAAAATTATAAATAAGAAATTATAAAACAACAAAATACAGATTTTGGTGTAAAGAGGGGCTGGGTATTACAGGAGGTGAGTGAGAAATTGATGTGAGCTTTTTTCCTTTATCATTTCTTTTTCTCTCCACTAGATAGAACTTGTTTTTTTTTCCTCTCCATCACCATTCCAAGTTGGGGCCGGCCACATCTAGGGAGAGGGAGAGGTTCATTTTGAGTGGTGGCAAAAATGTTCATCTCATTTTCCCATTCATCCTACAAAGAGATTTTTCACTCCAAAGTTCTTTCTTCACCTCCATCCTTCCATGGCAACTTCACATACCCCAAAGAGACAACCTACTACTCTAGTCTACAGCAAATCTTAGACGCATCGGCTAGCCAACTTCGCGCCCGAGTTGCCTCGGTCCAGAGGTTGAAGCCCGTAAACGAACCCGGCTACGTGGTGCCCTTTCCGACGAGGAGGTGACGGACGGAGATTCCGCGGGAGATCGGAGTGGAGACGAAGACCGAAGGACACAAATCGCTTGGTATATCTCTCTACCCATTCTCTTAATAGCTAGGATTAGGTTAATGGTTACGATCCGGGTTTATTGTCCGCGGTAGCGCCGGTTCCAACTAAAGAAAATTTTGATTCCGCATTTTGGCCTCAGATAGACGGCCAGGGCGCTGCCGTGGCGCAACAGTTAGAAATGCAACCATGGGTTAAGAATGAAGACTTAACCCATATAGAGAATTAACTATGGTAAAGGGTTTGGGTTTGGTTAAGAAATATCTACAAAATATCTTTACAAAATATCATAGTCAAAATCAATGCTTCAAGAAGCTTCTTGAAAGCTTCATCCAAGTTTAACCCTAATCCAAACCCTAACCATATTTAAACTCCACAAAACATGTTGCATTTGTAACCCAAACATGTTACAATATTATACATCACATATACAATATTTATTGTAACAAAATAAAATAATACAATTAACATATATCACATATATATCAATGTATTATCCAAGTGAGAAAAAGAATTTTTAAGTGAGCTAATATTAGTTAATGTAAAATAATATATCAAATATATAATTATACATTAAATTATCGAATCAACACTTGATCCGATAATCCGGCTATTTCACAAATAACCGACTAATATAATTTGTATCAGTTTATCGAATCAAGATGACCCGGCTATATCACATATACCCGGTCGATATAACATATCGCGAGAATATAATACGGTATCACATACACGTATTGTTCTCGGTCCCGCACATATCACATACGTGCTCCTACTCCGTTTTGCCCGAGCCAGAAAACCTCTGTGTAGGACTCTAAAGAATCGTCAATACGCCGGCAGTAGGTGATGATCATATCAAACACCCATAAGCTGTAAGCGGTCAGCTAAACCTAACAGCCACCCAGGTATTGAGCGATCAGAAGATCAACAAGCAAGCATGTACATTCTCCTGTGAATCCAATCAGTAACACTCCCGTACAGTCCGGTCTCTTCGTCTGATATGTCGCATATCTCGCCTAGGGGTGGTAAATGTCAGACCCTAGTAGCTTGATAAGTCATGTCGATATGAGGTCCATAATAGTTCGAGAAACTACTGATAACAGTTACCAGTAAATCTCAGCAACCCTGGCCAGGGATTTCCAGTTATAGCCAATCGAACACAGCGCAACATCAACTCCCTATACCGGGAGAGACGAAACCCCTCCTATCGCTCATTGCCTCCATGTGATTCGGGACTGTACCCAAAAGCCACCATTTTGCACTCCCTTTTGGACGTGGTATGATGGAAATCAAAGCACCGTAGGAATCACACAAGACTCTATGACGATCTCGGGTCTACAGACTAACCTGTACCAGTGTCACCAGAGAACTGCCATCTGATGTGAGGTATAATACCATCTGGAAGTTCTCGGCGAGTCCGTCCAGTGTACCCAGTCTCCGCTGAGCACCCGTATACCTTCTCTGATGTCAAACACCAATGGATATGGGATCATCCATCGCCCATCATATAGGTCAAGAAGCGCATACGCTAGTCTACTCTGGAGAATCGATGCCCTGTCTCGGTACTCCCACGACTAGGAACATTTGAAGGATGTACTTGGCGACTACTCTGTCCCCACTAGTATGATCTGCATCATAGTCCTGGTAGTCAAGTACTCATCCTAAAGGCTTTATCAACATGTGACATTGAGACAATCACAGTACATGTTAAGATAAAGAGTAACCAGATAGCATACTATCATGTCGAGCAAGAAAGTCCTCCCTATATATGTCCAAGCATCCACTACAATATACAACGTATGTACAGTAATGGCCTCTAGGGCATACATATAACTAACATCGAGGAGTCGAGACCGGGTCTCCTAACTCTAGAATCGGTAGGGTTTCTTGCCGCTCTCGTAGGGGTCTAGGGATGTGGTTTTGGCTATTCATCGCGACCGTGGAATCCGTGTTTTATACTGGCTTAACTTAAAACACGGAATTCCTAGAATATCCAATATTTCATATGTGTTTTTTCTGCTGCAATGTTCTGTAATGAGATCATATTACTTCCTGAGACGAATGTTTATATTATATATATGAGATATATGTTATATTGCTGATTTCGTTTCAAATGTGATACTTGTGAAGCATAATAAAATGGGACTTCATTAATGAGATTAATGAAATAAAAGAAACCTAAAGATGTTGTAGAAACTTGTTTTAAAAAACCTGGTAGCTCTAGTTCTTGCTTTGCATAGCGGTATTCCTTGTAGAATATCCAGCACCTTATTCGATAAGGAAAGAGCCGATATCCCTTCACCGGGAGTGACCTCTTTAGCGAAACTAGCAGATGCTACACACTCGATTTGTCTTTTGATTGCTTCTATAGTTTTTTTGCTTTGCATAGTGGTATTTGTGAAATATCCTACACCTTATTCGATAAGGAAAGAGCCGACGATCCCTTCACCGAGAGTGACCTCTTTAGCAAAACTAGAAAAGCCTCAAAAAAACACTCCATTCAAAATCACTCGATTCTACGACGATATCAAGTTCATTACACAAAAGGTTTTCTTAAAAACCTGTCATAGTCCTCCGTCATTTCAGATAAGTCCTACTTAGTATTCGTGCTACGTTTGTTGACCTCCGTCAAGGCGTAGTGTGCGGTAGCTGACTAGTATTTATCTGCTGCATATGATACAATTATTTTAGGGTAGTCGTGCGGCCTTGTTGACCTCCGTCAAGGGTCGTGCGGGTGGGTTTAATTCAATCAGAAAATGACGGGTAGAACTTGACTAGAAGCCTATGGTTTGTTGACCTCCGTCAAGGTCATAAGATGCTAGGGGTAAAATATTATCGGGAATTTCAAGTGTTGAAATTTGCAATGAGATTGCATACCTCCTATGAAATAGTTGGATCCCGATACCCGCTGCGAGTAAGAGTTACTCCTGGGAGAGTTTTTACACATTACAATTAGCCGATCAAGTAGGTGTCTAGAAAGGTGTCAACGGGGTGAAGCCTCTGGGAAAACAAGGTTTACTTTAATTAGGTCCGTGCAAAAGTACGAGGAACCTCTCAAAGTACCGGCATTGGCCTGGCTGAAAGATTGGCGAACTTGTAGGGTGTAATTAATCCCGGCTAGTCTTCCCTTTTAGGGTTTGAAGGAAGATTTGACTAAAACAGTAGGAGACATCCTGATTAGATATATTAATAACCAATCTAATCTTGCAAGAGCATACGCTGAGTGTTTTCTTCTCTCTCTCTCCAGGTAGCGACCATGTCACGCCTTAATCAAGATAATAATACGGATGTATTGACCGAACCCGTTTGTTATACTGCGTTAGGGAACGTTAGTCCCACTCCAACTTATAAATGTTATAAGACCGAGAAGGAAATAGGGGACTACCAGAATTCCTGTGCCGCCCAAACGAAGAAAGTGCATGCTGATGCATCTTCTTCGGGTGTGTTCATTACCGAGAACTGTTTCTCAGTATCCTTTACGTCCTGGGTATGAGATACCGGTTAGGATCCCACAAATGTAATCTGTTACATGGGCGACAGATAGGTAGAGAACTGAGAACGGGTGATAAGTTTTAAGAGTTGGAAACGGTGCAATTGTTGTAAGCCAAGCAGTTGGCAGTTATCACCCTGTATTACCAAATACATTGATTCTGAACGAATGTTATTAGATACCGAACCTGATATACAACATCATATCAGTCTATTTATTTAGTAAATAAGGATATAATTTTTTATTGTTGGATAATGTTTTGAATATTTCCTATATCAAGAGTTGATCGGTTCAGGCACGTTATCTAAAAACATAGACGTTCTAAAATCAAACCACAGTTCTTAACGTACAGAACACACACAAGAGGAAGAGTTCAGAAATGAACGAATCCTTCTTGAGGTTTTGTAGACTAGGTCATATCAATGTAACCCAACTAGCTAAGTTACATTTAGATGCATATTTAAATTAGTTTGAATTTACATCTTGTGAAACTTGCCAGTCATGTCACAAAGATAAGATGACCATAGCTATGTTTATTGGAAACAGAGAATGAGTTAGTGAACTCTTGGGATTGATACATGATGATGTATGAGGTCCCCTATCTACACATGCCAGGACTGGTTCTTTATACTTCAGAAGTAGAGAACCAAAACGGGTATAAGTATTATGTCCTTTGATGTGATCAGGGAGGAGAATACTTGAGCATGGGATTCCTGGACTATTCTAAAGGAGAATGAGATTCTCTCTCAGCATTACTCCTCCATATAAACCACAATACGTTGGTATATCGGGGCAGAGCAATCGCACCCTATGTGATAAAGTGTGCTCTATGATGAGTACTACTGAGTTACCTATTTCCTTTTGGGGGTTATGCACTTCAAAAGCTGCATACCTATTGAATAGGGTTCCAACCAAATCAGGTGCCTACTACTCCATATGTGATATAGTATGAAAAGAGCCCATCTCTTAAGGATGTTAAAATTTGGGGTTGTCCAAAGTATGATCTGGACAAACTCGAGGCAGGGTCAATTCTGTGGAAGTTTGTTGGATATCCCAAGCATTCGCAAGGGAATATCTTCTACCACACCAAGGAACAAAAGGTGTTTTATTTCTCGGCATACCACCTTTTTGAGAAAAAGGGAATTTCTTGTGAAGGAATTAGTGGTCATGAGGTAGAACTGGAAGGAGTTCCAGCTATACAAACTGCAACTGATGATTTGGTAAACCCGGAGGATTCAATAGTTTCCAACGAGCCTCAGCCTCTCCGCCGATCTGGTAGGGTTCCTCATCCACCTGAGAGATACTTCAGTTTCTCTATGACAGTGGGAGCGAGGATTGCCTCATGAGATGATGACCTAACTTGTTTCGAGCAGGCCATCAAGAGTAGGGACTCTGTAAGAATGGCTGGATGCTTAGCGATCTAAGATGGAATCCATATACACCAATAAAGTATGGACTTTGGTTGCTTTATCTGAAGGGTTAAATCCCCATCAGAAGCAAGTATACCTTGAGAAGATTACTTGGTGTACATGGAAAAGTTAAGACTTTCAATGCTATGCTTAAGTCCATCCAGATCCTACTTGCCATTGCTACATACCATAACTACGATATCTGGCGGTTGGGTGTCATGACTGCTTTTCTAAATAGTGATTTAGAAGAGAGCATCTATAAGTACACAGCCAGAAGGCTTCGTAGACAGTGGGAGCAGCGGAAACGTGTGCAAGTTGCTTTATGGGATAAAGCAGGTATCGCGGAGTTGGAATGTTTGTTTTGATGTGGTAGTCAAAGAGTTTGACTTCATCAAAATGGTAGATGAACCAAGTATATACAAAAAGGTAGTAGGGAGTATGGTGGTGATCCTCGTATAGTACGTAGATGACATACTCATGATAGGGAAGGAGTTTCCTATGCTGCGCTCGGTCAATCTCCTCTTATCACAAGGATTCTCTATATAGGATCAAGGTGATACCTCATAAATCCTAGTTTTGGATCTATGAGATAGATCTAATTGGATGTTAGGATTCTCACTAGATGTAGTGAGATGGTATCAATCGATCCTGGGGAGAATCACTGGAAAACTTCCACGGTGGTAAGGTCGACTGAATGTCAGTCACAGGCATTGTCTTTACCCTCATAAGAGGGACGGTATGTTGGAAGAGTTCCACGCTAGATACCATGACATACTAGACGATAAAGGCAGGATAAATCACTACCAAAGAAATAATCTGGATATATATAAGTTCATGAGATGAAATTCGTTCCTACCATTGTGTGACAATGGAATTTTGGCTTTTACCAAGGAAACCCCGTCCCATCTGTGATCCAGACATATTCTAAGGCAGTATCACCTGATCATGGAGAAGGTTGATCTCCAGGGAGATCGAGGTTAGGAGAGTAGACACAGAGGACAACAGCGCGGATCCACTCACAAAGGCCTATTACCCAGTAGAGACTTTTATGAGATGGTTGAGTATGAGATACATCAATCACAGCTGATTGTTGGGTATGAGATACTACAACAGATGACCCTAGTGCAAGTCGGAGATTGTTAGTGATATGTATGCCCTAGAGGCCATTACTGTACATGCGATGTATTTTGTAGTGGATGCTTGGACATATATATGGAGGACTTTCTTACTCGACATGATAGTATGCTATCTGGTTGCTCTTTATCTTAACCTGTACTCTGATAGTCGCTATGTCACATGTTGATAAAGCCCTTAGGATGAGTACTTGACTACCAGGACTATGATGCAAATCATACTAGTGGGGACAGTGTAGTCGCTAAGTACATCCTTCAAATATTCCTAGTCGCAGGTGTATCGAGACAGGGCATCGATATACCAGAGTAGACTAGCGTATACTTCTTGACCCATGTAGATGGACGATGGATGATCCCATATCCATTGATGTTTGACATCAGAGATAGTATACAGGTGCTCAGTGGAGACTGGGTACACTGGACAGACTCGCCGAGAACTCCCAGATGGTATTATACCTCACGTCAGATGGCAGTTCTCTGGTGACACTGGTACAGGTTAGTCTGTAGACCCGAGATCGTCATAGAGTCTTGTGTGATTCCCACTGTGCTTTGATTTCCATCATACCACATCCAAGAGGGCGTGCAAAACGGTGGCTTTTGGGTACAGTCCCGAATCACATGGAGGCAATGAGCGATCGGAGGGGTTTCGTCTTTCCCGGTATAGGGAATTGATGTTGCGCTGTGTTCGATTGGCTATAACTGGAAATCCCTGGCCAGGGTTCCTGAGATTTTCTGGTAAGTGTTATCAGTAGTTTCTCGAACTGTTATGGACCTCATATGGACACGAATTATCAGTTACTGGGGTCTGACGTTTACCACCCCTAGACTGGATATGCGACATATCAGACGAAGAGACCGGACTGTACGGGAGTGTTACTGATAGGATTCGCAGGAGAATGTACAGGCTTGCTTGTTGATCTTATGATCGCTCAATACCTGGGTGGCTATTACGTTTAGCTGACCGCTTGCAGCTTGTGGGTGTTTGATATGATCATCACCTACTGCCAGCGTATTGACGATTCTTTAGAGTCCTACACAGAGGTTTCCTGGCTCAGGAAAAACGGAGTAGGAGCACATATGTGATATGTGCGGGAGCGAGAATAATACGTGTATGCGATACCGTATTAGATTCTCGCGATATGTGATATCGGCCGGGTATATGTGATATAGCCGGGTCATCGGATCAAGTGTTGATTCGATGAACTGATACAGATTATATTAGTCGGTTATTTATGAAATAGCCGGATTATCGGATCAAGTGTTGATTTGATAATTTAATGTATAATTATATATTTGATATATTACATTACATTAACTAATATAAGCTCACTTAAAAATTCTTTTTCTCACATGGATAATACATTGATATATATGAGATATATGTTAATTGTATTATTTTCTTTTGTTACAAAATATATTGTATATATGATATATAATATTGTAACAAGTTAGGGTTACAAATGCAACATGCTTTTTGGAGCTTAAACAAGTTAGGGTTTGGATTTGGGTTAGCTTTTTCATGAAGCTTCATGAAGCTTTCTTTTGTCTTTAGCTTAGATATTTTGTGTTGATATTTATTAACCCAACCCAAACCTTAGCCTCTAGTTTATTCTCTACAAGGAGTAACTTTATCATTATTTAACCCATGGTTGCAATTCTAACCTCACACAACAATTCATTATTCATCACAAATGAAATTCTTTTTCTTCTTCCTCTTGAAAAAAGCTTTCTAGCTTTTTGTGATGTGATGAAATAAAGTGAGAAATTGAAAACAAAAGAGATCTAAATTCCAACTTAATCATCCTCGTCTATTCTAGCCACTTAGATTAGGGTGTTTTCTTTGCTAATACTTGATTAGTAAAGCAAGAGCTTGGGTTTGAGTTTCTTCAAAGTAGATCATCTTAGTTGTTGAAGATTGGAAGCAAGCTTGCATTTTTCTCTTCATGGAGCCTCTCTAGAGTCCGGGTACTTGATGATCGCAGCGAAGGGACCTCAACACGGAGCTTATGAGCGAAGGAACGGACTACAAAGGTTGTAATCCCTAACTCTTAGAAGTAAAGTTGTTTACTTGTAATGTTTACCCTAATTCTCTAGTTAAGATCTTGGTTAGGGTTACATAGCACCCAAATTTTTTATAAAATGGCATATGTGATGCCTTGCTAAACCACGTTGTCATGCTATACTACCCTACACTATACGCTTTGCCTGTAAAAGGTCACGTGCCTGCACGTGAAACCCGATCACGTGTGGGCACGTGATGCCTCTTTTGGGGTTTTTCGTTGCTGCTTTATTTGTATTTTATTCAGTTCACATAAGGGAACAAATGCTTTTAATTCCTTTAAATTAGAATTTAATTCTATTAATTCAGTGGGTTAAAGAGTCCATCACGTGTGGGCACGTGACTTTATCAATTAGGCATTCAGGCGTAGATAGAATTTGCCCATAAAAGGTCACGTGTCTGCACGTGAGGCCCGGTCACGTGTGGACACGTGATGCTCCATTTTGGGGGTTTTGCTTGCTGTTTTATTTTTATTTTATTCAGTTCCCATGAGGGAACAAATGCCCCCACAGCGTTGGTCTCACGTGTTTGCATGTGAGTGCAACGCTGTCATCTTTTGTGGCCGTTGGATTTTCCTAGGGAACGGGGCAGATGAACCGTTTCCTATCACGTCCTATAAATGCAGCGGTCTCATCAGTAACGCCTCCATTCCTTCAACTTCTTCCTTCTTCATTTTCTTTGAGAATTTAATTCTCTTCCTCAGAGCTCAGTTCTCTGTTCAACAAAACAAAATTCAGAGTTCAACTCTGTTAACAAAAAAAAAGAATCCTTTTTCAGGTAAAGATCTTGAACGGCCGAGGAACTTTTTATAAAATTCTCTTTGGATTTTAAATCCACACCAAGGGTTTTTCCCTTTAATAAAAACTCATCTTTCCAAGTTCTAAGAATGCACGATCATTAGGTAGTAAGCCCCCAATGTTAGGCGTTTTTCTGCTCTTAGGGGATTGATGATAGTACTTGTTTTCATCTGGAATTTAATTCCATTCCAAAGAGCTCAGCTCTGAAAATTTTCTTGGAATTTAATTCCTCTGTTCAAATGGAATTTAATTCCCTCAGAGAACTTAGTTCTAACAAGAAGACCTCTTGGGATTTTTATCCTCAGTTGTTCTTTGACAAAAAATTTTAGGAGAGGTTCTGTTTGATTTGGACAAAGTTCATGATAGGCTTTTCCTTGGGGGAATGTGCAGAGATGTTTGAACTCCACTATTCATTTATTGGGAATCTTCCTTTTTCTCTCATAATGATTACACTGCCTCATCATTAGTGAGCCGCCATATTGATTTTGTGGGGCCCATATGTTTTGCAGTCAATAGTCCCGTGGAATAAGCTACTTGTCGTTTTCTTTCATTGTCTTTATATATATATATATATATATATACACACACGTGTGGGTTTCATTAACAGTTTTCCCTTCCCTTATTTCAGGAACAATGGCTTCTCTTCCATACTCTCCTTTTACCCGCTCGGAGGCTGCTTTTCCTCAATCACCGTCTGACGAAGAAGTGATGGCAATGATTAGGGCTCATGACCTGGATTTCACCAACCTGCTTTTGTGGGGAACCTAGTATGGGCATATCATTCGGGGCCGCCGCAGCTTTCTTTGCGAGGTACCAACAGAGCCTCTCCACCCATTCTTGCCGATGGAGCGTCCGTAGACTGCCTTTGCCATGGAGGTGCTGGATTGGACTCCTACGGGTCGGCTTGAGCCATTGACAACTGGGATACCAAACCACCCTTTGCCGGCTATAGACATCTTAGGGCGTCGTATTTGCCAAGGTGAAGCCCAGCCCTGGGAACAAGTCTATAAGATAGAGCTTACCCCTCGCCATCCAACGGGCTATTTTCTATGGGCTCGTTATATCTTGTCTGCCCATCGTGCGCGACTGCAGAAGGTCGGGCTTTATCAGGTGGTGTACGCGTCTCTCTTTCATTATCAGTCTCCCCATGTCTGGTGGGTTAAAGCTTTCCTAAATCAATGGAATCTTCCCACCAACATTTTCTTGTTAGGGGATCGCGAAGTTTTGATTTCTTTGGAAGAGTTTCGCGAGATCTCCGAATTGCCGATCAGGAGAGCGCCCTATGAAGAATTGCTGCCTCCTGACGAGTATGCATTCAGAACTGTGCCTGCTACGCTTGACGGCTTATCGACCGAAAATGTCGTCCGTCACAAGTATCCAAGTCTAATCAAGACTCTGGGTATTTTCGAGAAGCTGTTCGCAGAGTCAGAGGAACAGGGCGTCACTTTTAAGAGTTTTATCGCTTGCTTCCTTCGTGGAGACGTCCTATCAAAAGAGGCTCCAAAATTCACGAATATTAACGACCCCTTCGGGTTTGGGCTAAATAAGCTACCGGCCAGAGAAGAAGATTTGCCACAGTTTTACATCCCAATCTTATCGGCCGTACCTTTTGAGTCGATTGAGGCTCCCGGTATGGATGAATAAACTTTCTTCGTCGGTTTTATCAACCTTTGGCTCAGTTGGTTTGTTGTTCAACGCATCGTCGCTTTATGAGAGCCTCGGTCATTTATCCTGCTCATCGCATTGCCGAAGGGACACGACTAGCCGTGGGCATTGCAGGGTTATCGCACTTGTACCATGGGCTGAGTACTACGGCCAATACCTCGACCCCGGGTGTGGATGTGGTGAGTTTCTCTCTTCATTATTTTAAGTTGTGGATTGAGATGCACGTGTTAGGGGCATTCGCTGCTCACCAGAGACCGGGTTTTTATGATGCTTATACCTTCCCGCGGCTCATAAGGTTGGTGGACGCTTCTGCTCCTGATCCGACTCAGTTAGGGGCTCTTCGTGTGCTACTTAATCCTTATGCCAATGAAGGCGGGATGGAATTCAATGATCGAGTCCTCTCTACTCCTTCAGGACCTATTCGGCAGCTGTTTGGTTTATCGAAAGAGGGAGCACCATCCTTGAAGCCTAAGAAAGCCATGCACTTGTATTCGATCAGACCGGGTTATTTGGTGTTCCGTTGAAACGATGCTGTTCTTTTTATGCGGTATAATCCACACCGGTTTGACCAGCAATTAGGTTATAACCAGGGTGTTCCCTTCGAGGCATTCATAATGGAGCCCATCTCGTCTTTGGAAGTTGTTCGTGATGCCACTCATCACTTCATGCGGCTGAACACCGACTCTCGCTTCATGATTTCTGAAGCTGACTACATTCCAAGGTGTGTGGGGGCTTTTACGGGTTGGTACCTCCACCGAGTTGGTCCCATCATTGCTGAGGAGAAGAGGATACTTTTTGGATATAGAGCACCCGCCCCGATCCAGGATATGGGAGTCCCGCCGCGACCGCGGACAATGGTTCGCCCTCCCTTGAGGGGTACTGGTGCATTACTTATTCCTGAGGCGGTGGATGCGGGCCTGACTCCACCCACAGTTGGTATGCCGATGCACACTAGAGCTCAGGCAAGGGCTTCTAATGAAGTGTCGGTAGCAGTTCCATCAGTTGCGGCGTCATCGATGGTAGTGTCATCATCGGTAGCATCTCTAAAAGAGGATACTGGAGGCGAGGTTGGGCAACGTCTCACCAAAGCGCCGAAGGGAAGGAAGCGATCATCTTCCAGCGCTAGTTCCGGGTCAAAGCGGAGGAAGAAGACAGTCACCGGTCTGCTTGACTTTTTAATGGAATCCGAGCCTATCGTTCAAGACGAACCAATATCTATGCAAGAGCAGGATGATGGTATTCTTTTTTCAGGTTCATCTGCCGAGGAAGCCGCACAATTGGCTGAGGCTATAAGGCGTTCCCAGGATGAGACCGAGAACGTGCGCGTCTCGAAGAGTTCCTATCCTGCCGTAATATTCTGCGAAGATTCTCTATCTATACGGCGAGTATTTATAGGTCCTCTGAAGCAGGGGGTGAGATAGCCCTCAAAAAACCTATCTCAGCCGCTTCTGAAGATGAGTTATCGTTGTGGACCGGCAGCCATGAATCTACCCTAGAACCCCGGCGAGCATACCTTCTTAGGAAGGAACGTCGGCTTGAAAAAGCTATACTCGATGCATCTTGGCATATCGGTATGCACGTTTTCTGTATATTTCCTTTGG
The DNA here is from genome assembly GCA_030015575.1 of Agapanthus africanus. NCBI lineage: Eukaryota > Viridiplantae > Streptophyta > Magnoliopsida > Asparagales > Amaryllidaceae > Agapanthus > Agapanthus africanus. The sequence goes on from JASDDO010000014.1 coordinate 218,098,762, forward strand.
CAAGTAATTGTTTTGCTTTCTATGTCTTCTTATCTTCGTAAAACTTTGCAGGGACTTCGTCCATGGTAGAGAATCTGAGCTCGAGTAGCGTCTTGATCGTGGACTCTATAAATATCCCCGATGAGACACCAGTAGGTATGGAGGGGGTCACTACAGTTGCTATTCCTACTGCAGAGCTTCCATTGGCGGCTTCTGTTCCCCTTGTGCCCATTCACCTAGAAGAGGTGTCCCTTCCGGCCATGGATTTAATGGACCTTTTTGGTAATGGCCTGGAGATAGTGGAATAGGTAACTGAGATTGTCGTCTCTGAAGTGGTGGCTGCTACCCCTCGACTGATAGCCGTCACACCAGCAAATGTCTCCGATGATGTGCTTGAGGGTATGGAGGAGGCTGCTGAAGCTGATATCCCTTCTGTTCAAAGTGGGAGGAGTATCGAAGGTATTCTTCTATCTTTTGTTTTAATGATCTCTTCATTATCTGAATCCTTCCGTCTTTTCAGAATTACGCGGATTGGCGGCGTCTATCACGGATCTATCCCCCAGAAACTCTTTCGAGCGTTTGCTCGAGATGGCCGCTCCGCAGGCAATATCCCCGCAACGCATCGTCCTCTCTTCCGAGCAAGGTTAGTGTTATTTACCCCTCCTAATGGCATTATTATTATTTCGTATAACGATTCTAATAGCTTCTGTAGTTCTGGAAGCTGACGACGAAGTTGAGATCCTTGACGGGCCTGGAGATCTTTTAAACCCTTCTTGCATGACTGTGGGTAAGTAAAGTTTTGACGTTGTTCCATCTGCTCTTTGTTTGTAAATCTTGCTGATTATTTATGAATCTTGATAGCTTTGCCCGTTCTTATCCCGCTGGAATCTCGCATCCTTATGCCACCTGGCCCTTATGCCCTACGTGCATCTGAACGGATAGCGAAGCAAAGCCTTCACTATTTGTCGGCTCTCATTGAAGATCTTCATACTGGTAGCTCGATCACGGCCGAAGAATTTTCTGCTGAAGCTAATATTTCTCTCCCCTTGCTTGCTGCTTACCATGATGAAACATTGGTGCATGTTTGGGTCGAGTTTTTTCATCGGGTGGAGGCTTGCTTACATAGTCTTGAGTGCACGCGCCTTTCTTCAGAGGTCGTGGCTGCAAAGGCGAGCTTGCGGGGGTTGGTTGAACGGTGCGCCGCAAATCTGCACTCATGTGAGAAGAGGCTCAACCGAAAATTTTCGAAGAGGGAGCTGGCTTCCATTGCGCTGGGGGAACTTCAAGCTAAACTCACGGTCAAGACCACTCGTGTGTATGAACTTTGGCGGGTACTTCAAGAAGCTATCAGGGAGGTGGTAGCTATTGATAAAGCCGTCATTTTTACTCGCGAGATGGTTGAAGCTCACAAAGTTACCGAAAAGGAGGTTGAATGTTGGCTCGCCTCGTACCAGGCCCAACAGTCTCAAGCGGAGGCCCGTCTCATAGCAATAACAAATTATAAAGCCGAGACCCAGCGAAAGAAGGATGAACTGACGAATCTATTAAACCGTCCGCTGGCTTAAACAAATGTATATGTTCTTTTTATTCTCCTTTTGTATTTACTCCTGAATGAGAGTATTTTTTGATTCTTTTATAAATTGTACTTTGTATTCATTTTAATTCATGAAAAAAAGACATATTTTGTTTCATGGTGGTGTGTCCCTTTTAGAAAATGCATTTTGTGGATAATCTATTTTGATATCTTTGTAGGACAGCGATGGCTTAGGAATTAGGTTCAGATCTGGCTCCTAAGGCTTTCCAACTTTATGCGCCGTGAGGGTCTCATAAAGATTTTTCTCCCTACAAGTCAAGAGGATCTCGTAGGTGTATTTTCTCCTTAAGAATCGTGAGGATTCCTAAGTGTGTTTTTCTCTTGAGAGTCGTAAGGATCTTCCAAGAGAATTTTCTTCCTTACAAGTAGAGAGGTCTCGTAAGTGATTGATGAGTTGACCTGCTCCCAAATCAAAGTATTGTTGTTGGGGTCGAAAATTGCACCCCGGTTGACCAAGTCAAAGTCAAGGTCAACCCCAAGCCAAGTGGGCCCAAGCCCAGATCAAGTGGGCTCATGCCCGAGTCGAGCCCGAACATGAACCTGCCGGCCTCCCCATGCTGAAATAAAAAATCATGTAATAAATAATTTTGATGTAATTTTTTATGCATGAATGGGCATAAAGCAAAATTTTTGTAAAGCCCATGGCTTATGTGCAGAAGAAAATAGCACATGAGACATGGGATGGGCAAAATGCCATTTTGTAAAGCCCAAAGGGCTATATGTAAATGTGTAAGCCTATATAAGGCAACATGATGATGAATAAAGCATACACTTTTCATCCTCTCAAAAATCTAGGGTTCTTTGTGCCTCCTTCTCCTTCCTCAAGGTTCTAAATCTTCTTCCCGTTTTTCAATTAAATCAAGAGTTTTACTCTTCCTATTCCAAAACTAAATAGTTTTTCACCACAAAACCCACAAAGGGGAACCCAGATCTTCCATTAGATCTCAAAAAGTAGGGATTTTTAAATCTCATACATCTTGTTCTTCAAGAGCCGGCCAACAAATGAGGAAGAAGGAGACCCATCTCCAAAGACCCTACTTTGGGGAAGATCCAGGGCTCAAGGGGAGAAGCCCCTTCATCAGCTTCAAAAATATCTTAGGAGTTTAACTCCTCACACACACACACATAAAATAATAAGTATTTCTTTTTGGGAGTACAACTCCCAGTGGAGGGACCAAGCCCCTTTTGCCGCCCAGCGTCCGAGCGCTCACGTGTTTGGCACGTGAGGCGCTAGCGCTCAAGAGCCCAAAGCGCGAGCGTCCAAGCACCCACGTGCTTGGCACGTGAGGCGCTAGCGCCTAAAGCGCTAGTGCCCGGACGCCCACATGCCTGGCACATGTGGCTCTAGCGCCCAAAGCGCTAGCGCCCGGGCGCCTACGTTCCTGGCATGTGTGGTGTTAGCGCCCAAAGCGCGAACGCCCGAGCGCCCACGTGCTTGGCACGTGAGGCGCTAGCGCCCAAAGCGCGAGCGCCCAAGCGCCCACGTGCTTGGCATGTGAGGCGCTAGCGCCCAAAGCGCTAGCGCCCGAGCGCCCACGTGCCTGGTACGTGAGGCGCTAGCGTCCAAAGCGCCAGCACCCTGGTACCCAAAGTGCTAGCGCCCAAGGCAATAGCACCAACGCTCGAGCGCCCAAGCGCCCGCGTGCCACGCATGTGAGGCGCTGGTGCTTTCTCCCATGCATCCTTTGGATGCCCTTTCCCTTACACACACACACACACACATATACTCTACAACATCGTCCCCCGTTAGAAAAAATTTCTAACGGGGCGCTGTCCCGCACCCCGCAAGGGGGCTGCTAGCCCCCTTGACCCCCAGCCCGCTATCCGGGTAGCGGGACCCCCGTAAAAACTCTACGGGGCCCTCGATATATCCAAAACCCCTTCAAAACACAATACTGCACATTGAGTTCGCATGACCAGTTTAACCCGTTAATCGGAGGTTCCCTCGCTCCAAAGGCGAGGGGTAATTAACGGCAGCTTAGTCCGTGGCTACCGGAGATTCGGATCCCCACAATCAATAAACCCCCGCCTACTCTAAGCAGGGGGAATCTGTAATACGCCTGACAAGCGCGCGCGTATTCTCATCTCAATGGGGTGACGAAAAACACCCTACAATTGCTTTGACGGGGAGGTCGAGGGTTGACTTTGGACGTTTTCCACGGGGTCAGGATTGACTTTAGCTGTGTTCCACGGGGTCAGGGGTTGACTTTGGCCATATGGGGTCAAGATTGACTTTAGCCATACAAGGTCAGGATTGACTTTAGCCATATGGGGTCAGGATTGACTTTAGCCATATGGGGTCAGGATTGACTTTAGCCATACGAGGTCAGGATTGACTTTGGAAATTTTCCACGGGGTCAGGATTGACTTTAGCCATGGTATACGGGGTCAGGAGTTCACTCTCGATTGTCTGTTCACCACCGAGTCATGGAACTGGGAACATTGCCGCGGCTTTAAGATAGTCTCTAGGCTTTCTGTGAACCGCCGAGATTTGGAACTAGGGACTTTGCCATGGCTCCACTTTGCTGACGTTGCGTCTGCTGTAATGAGATGAATGTCGAGGTGGTCTCTAGGTTGTCTGTGAACCGTCGAGATTTAGAACTAGGGACTTTACCATAGCTCCGCTTAATTATCGCGTCTGAATCCTGCTGGAATGAGGAGGAACGCTGTTGTGGGTCTCCAGGCTGTAGATGCTGTCGTCGAGACTTAAAACTAGGGACTCTGCCATGGCTCCATTTTGCTGACGTCGTATATTCCTGCAGAGACACTGATTTCTCTGCGGGTCAACGCGAATCGAGACGCTCTCGTTAAGGACGTTGATTTTCCTGAATCGAGGTTTTTGCCAAGGACACTGATTTCCTCGGAGTTGAGACGAATCGAAAGATTCCTGCAAAGACACTGATTTCCTTGCAGGTCGACGCGAATCGATATACTCTTGTCAAGGACGCTGATTTCCCTGAATTGAGGTTTTTGCCAAAGACACTGATTTCCACGGAGTTGAGACGAATCAAGAGATTCCTGTAAAGACACTGATTTCCTTGTGGGTCGACACGAATCGAGATGCTCTCGTCAAGGACGTTGATTTCCCTGAATCGAGGTTTTTTCCAAGGACACTGATTTCCTCAGAGTTGAAACAAATCGAGATATTCCTGTAAAGACAATGATTTCCTTCCGGGTCGACGCGAATCGAGATTCTCTCGTCAAAGACGTTGATTTCCCTGAATCGAGGTTTTTGCCAAAGACACTGATTTCCTCGGAGTTGAGACGAATCGAGAGATTCCTGCAAAGACACTGATTTCTTTGCGGGTCGACGCGAATCAAGATGCTCTCGTCAAGGACGCTAATTTCCCTGAATCGAGGTTTTTGCCAAGGACACTGATTTCCTCAGGGTTGAGATGAATCGAGAGATTCCTGCAAAGACACTGATTTCCTTGCGGGTCGACGCGAATCGAGATGTTCTCGTCAAGGACGCTGATTTCCCTGAATCGAGATATTGCCAAGGATACTGATTTCCTTGGAGGTCAGTTGACTTGTTTTCGAAACAAAGTCATTGGATGATGTATTTCCAAAATGGAATCATTGGCTGACTCTAGGTTGTTCGTGAACCATGGAGTCTTAGAACTGGGGACTTTGCCTTGGCTCCGATTGGTGGTCTCGCGTCCGTATCCTGTTGGAGGAAGAACGTTGTTGTTGATCTTCTGGAATGCAGATGTTGCTGTTAAGATTTGGAACTAGGGACTTTTCCATGGCTTTGTTTTGTTGTGTCACTTCCGTGCCCTGCTAGCATAAGAAGGAACACCGTTGTTGATCTTCTAGGATGCAGATGTTGCTGTCGAGATCTGACTTTTCCCTCTGACAGTGTTTGGTGGGACATGTGGTTCCCTTTCGCTTATGCCCATGGATTGTGTACAGGGGTCAGTATGGACTCACCTGCAGGGCAAAAATTTCATTTTTTTATGATACTCTATCATTTCAGCTTTTTGTATCGCAAAAGTCGCGATTGCCCAATCATTTCGGCTATTTTTCGCGGTGCCCAATCACTTCGGCTGTTTTTTTTTACTCGCTGCTTTTTATTGCGAGTTGCCCAATCATTTTGGCTATTTTTGTATGCATATATTTTACTTGAGATTTTGTTGCAAATTTCCCCATCATTTCGTCTATTTTACATGCATTTTTTTTTCGAGTTCGGAACTCAAGATCTGATACCAATATTAGCATCAGCATCGCTGCGACTGGAATATTGCCAGGAGCGAATCATCATTTGCCGTGAAAGGACTTGGAACTTGATACTAATGTAGGCATCAGCATTGCTACAACTGGGACATTGCCAGGAGCGAATCATCATTTGCCTTTTTCGATTTAATTAAGGATGGCTTATCAAACAGGGTTAGAATCCTGTCGACTAAGGCTTTTGACTTCATGAGCCATAAGGGTCTCATAAAGGTGTTTCTTCCTACGAGTCGTGAGGATCTCGTAGGTGCATTTTCTCCTTTGGAATCTTGAGGGTTCCTAAGTGTCTGTTCTCTTATAAGTCGTAAAGATCTTACAAGAGTGTTTTCTCCTTATAAGTCGAGAGGACTTACAAGTGTTTGTTCATCAAATGAGGGCATTCCTTGTCATTGGTGGGACTCGGGAATGAAATGATTATTTATGCCCGTGGATTATATACAAGGGTCTGTATTGAAGCACTTATAGGGCAATCTGAGAAAGGTGATGGCTTAAAAATAGGTTTAGATCCCTGCAGCTTAAGACTTTTGAATCTTATGAGCCGTGAGGGTCTCATAAGAGGGTTCTCCTTACGAGTCGTGAGGATCTCGTAAGTGTAATTTCTCCTTAGGAATCATGGGGATTCCTAAATGTGTCTCTCCTTTGTGAGTCGTAAGGATCTCACGCAAGTGTTTTCTCCTTACAAGGTCGAGAGGACTTCGCAAGTGTGCACGAATTTTTTTACGAGCTTGCACCCTCTCGGGTTTTCACAAACTCGCCGGTAGCCCTGTTATTTTTACTCATGGAGCCCTTTCAGGTTTTCATCCGTGCCCATTTTGCTTGTGGAAGTACCGTTTTCTTTTTCTTTTTCTTTTTTTATACGAGTTTGCGCCCTTTCGAGTTTTCACAAATATCGCCGGTAGCCCTGCTGTTTTTACTCATGTTACCCTTTCGGGTTTTCATCCATACCCATTTTGCTTGTGGACGTACCGTTTTTTTTACCATGTCAACTTGGGGATGCCGGGGGTTTCTAGTAGTTTAAAGACGTTTCGGTCCGTTGTTCGTAGGTCCAGGATTTTTCCTGGGCAACGTACGATTACGCAGCTAGATGTCCTCGCAAGTCTTCGTATCTTTTGTGTCGGAGGTGGATTCCTTGAAGAGAGGGTTGAGGGCTATTTCTTTGTCAGAGTCATTTCCAAAGGTGATAACTTGCGATCCCTTGGTGTCAACCATGTGACAGTTGCCGGTAGTTCTTTTGCGCTCATCTGTCGTGCTTCTCTGTTCCCGACGGGCCTTACGCTTCACTCGCTGGACATATTGTCGGTGGGAAACATATCCCTGCCACCAGTTTTTAAAAGCCATGCACTCTTCTGTAGGGTGCATGATCCTCTGATGGTATAAGCAGTAATTTGGATGTGCATCCGCTCCGTCAAGGTGTATGCTGCCAGAGTATTTCCTTTAAAAGGCGGCAGCTTCATTCCTATTGACAGGGCTTTGGCGAACCATTTCCTCATCTTAAGTTTGCTTTTGTTTACGGTGGTTGTGCTTTGATCTGGTGGGAGTGTTTTAACCCTTTCGTCCATCCGTCGGCGTTTGGCTTCTTCGAATATGGCCATTTTGCGCTCCCGATCAGCTTTGCTTTTCTGACGGGTTGTTTCAGCAACAGATCGATCATCTCGTCAGATGGTTCCAACGGTTTTGGTTCGGGATCTACCCCCAATTTCTCTGCCTCAGGAGCTTCTTCACCATCTATTGACGAGTTCGAGATCACGTGGCAGCTTGCCATCTAATCCTCAGGTTCATCTGACGAGTCTTCTCCCTCATCTTTGTTGCCATCTCTATTTTCAAGGATGTGGTTGAGAAACTCTTGGAGTGTGACCGGGGTTCTCGCCTTCTGCTTGTATTCCTCCAGCGCGTTAATATGTTTTTGCATGTCCGTGCGCTTGTCATCAAGCTTCACGGGCTTTTTGGTCTTCTTATTTTTCTTTAAAGATTTTGGCGGATGGGCATGGACGTTTTGACTATCACTACCAATTCTTGGCGTCGGGCGCGGCTTCAGTATTCCCTCGATGAGCTCGGGTTCCAGCGGACTTTTCTACCTGATCGCCGGGCATGCTTGGAGATCCTTCAGCATTCTTTTCGTTTTGGCTGAAAGAGCGACCTCCTATGGAACTTCTTCTATAAATAAGCATGATGCCCCCGGCATGTCTACCTTTTTAGAGGTATGCTGTTGTGGCGGATTTACCTTCTAATTTTCGGACAGTGCGAACATTCCCTGTTGATACTGTTCTTCAACCCAATTTTTGAAGATATAGCAGTCTTTAATCGAATGGCCCAATACTCGATGGTAGGGGCAGTAATTGGGATCGTTGACATCGTTCGATTGTAGTGGGTGTCTCGGCTCCGGTAGAATGATGAGCCCGTTGCGTACTACTAGTTCGAACAGTCTTCTTGTTTTATCCTGGGGAAATGAGTAAGGACGTCTCAACTTCTCATCGAGGGATTGCCACTTGTTGCTTTGGCGAACAACCGGTCTCGGGCCACTCGGTTGTTGTTGAGCATTGGCGACAAAGGTCGCTTTCCCTTTGCCCTTTTCACTTCGAAAATCCGCTTTTGAAGCGAAAGGCCTATAGCCCATCTGGTCCATTTGGGCCAGCTTGTCAATAAAGGCCTGGAAGGTGGTCGGCTTGAAAAACATCGTGAACTGGGATATGGTCGCATGCGGATCAAGAGTTCCCACGAACATGCCCATGGCTGAAGCTTCTTCGATGCGTTGATCGCATTTTGACTATAGATTCCGCCACCGTATCGCGTACTGAACCCATGTTTCGCTTGGCTTCACCCTGGCGTTAATTAGTGCAGTGATCGGGGTGCGCTCGCTAGCGCTTGCGAATCTCTGTGTAAATAGTAGATTTATTTCTGCAAATGTCTTGACAGAGTGATTCAGGAGTTCGGAATACCACTCGAATGCTGTCTCCGACAAGCTGCCAACAAACTGGCGAAGCAACAGTTTTTCATCACCCCCAGTATTACCGCACAAGGCTCTGAATTGAGCAACGTGCTAGTGTGGATTTCCAGTCCCCTTATACACATGGAATTTAGGGATCGTATATCCTGTCGGGTACTTTATTTGGTCGTACCAACCCAGATAGGGTCGTCCAGTCTTAACAATTTGGCCGGCCGCTTCGCTCACCTGGTGAGCTCGTATCTGTTGAGCTATGTAATCATCAAGCGCAGCCTTCAAGATTGTTTCCTCCTTTGCAGCTGAAGATGCCGGAAGGGGGTTTGTTGTCTCCCCTCTATCATCTTCAATTATTATTGGAGGGTCTGACTGGATCATCATGCCCACCATATCCTGGAACAATAGCGCCATTTGTTTTATATTGGCTGCTTGTTCCGCTGCCTCTTGATCTTTCATTTCTAGCATCCTCCGGAGGAACTCGGCATCGGTTTCCTGTTCCTGGCGCTGATCCGACGATGCTTCGGGGCTTTCTTTATGTCCCGTGAGTGCAGCCATCTTCGTTAATATCTCTTGGAGCTTCTGTTGTTGCTCCTGAGCTTTTGTTACCGATCGGGTGAATGGTAGGTGACCCGTAGAAGCATGACTTTCCTCTTTTCCGGAAGCCATATAAACAGTATACACTATCATGCCCCCAGACTTGGGGCGTTTCGATTCAGTGCCTTTGAGCATTGTCACGGACACGGGTACTTTCTCCGGCCTCCTCTTTTTATGGATGATTGAAGTTAAGGGGGCCATTGTAGCGGGCACCCAAGTAAACGACACCTTCTGTGGCTTGACAGGTCGGTCCTTCTCCTGCCGAACATTCATCTTCTTCGGTCGGCGGGAGTAGTCTTGATCAATCACAGAGTCTTGGACCCGTCGCCAGACCTTGTGAATTTTAAAGGACAGCCGCTGAGGAGGCTGCTCCAGCTTTGACTTTGTAGCGTTCTCCATAGGTGGAGGAGATCTTTTCAGCACAGCAGTCGGAGAGTTCTTGCGCACCTTCCTAAATGGTTCAAAGCTGTTCCCAATTGGAACAGCAGCATCAACTTCCATCGTCGGAGCTGGCGGAGTAAATCCAGAAGGGGAACTGCCCCCAGCTTTCCTCACTCGGTGCCAGTAACGACGTCGAGCATGCCTTGCAGCCGGTATTGGCTCAGCTATGGGGGTGGCTTCTTCATGCCCCCTGCTCTGATAAGGGGTTGTTGTCATCGTTAGCCTGTCGAAAACCGACGTCCGCTGAGAGGGGATGGCCAACCTGTCGAAGGCAGACTTTCGGAAAGGGTAGCATCCTTGGTGACTTCGCTCGGAACGGGAGTTGGAGCAACCAGTCTTGGAAAGACTGATCTTTTAGCAGGAGAAGCCGCTTTGACGACTTCTTTCACTGGAGCAGGGATGGCTATCCGTTTCGTGATAACCCCTTCAGGTATCGCGGGCTTCTTCATGGCCCCATTGGAGTTTTAACTTAGCCTATCAAAGACTGAGGTGCTGGACTTGGACGACCCGTTGAGAGGGGCCGTGGTAGTCGTAAACCGATCAAAGACCGACTTCTTCGGAGCTTCTTGCAACGGCATTGGGGTATTGAAGCTCATGGGTGGGAGCATGGTCCCAAAGAATAGCCCAGTGGTGGCTTGCGTCACCTATTCCACTGGCATCTTGAAAACGGAGGCCGCCTGAGGCCCGTAAGTCACTCCTCCCGCGAGGACAGAGTGGGAGTTATTGCAGTTGTTGCAGTTTGTACAGTTGGAAGTCATTTTCTCTGCACGGAGCAAGACACCAAATCTTAGTACCTCAAATCCAAGAGTGACCATATCAAACTGCGATTCGTTCGCGAACACGAAACATGAAGTGTGGAGTGGAAAAAGAAAAAGGTCCCACCGGGCATGCCAGAATCTGTTCTCCACCGAAAGACGCGGGAAGACAAACGTCTTGCCTAAATGGGGCAGATGCTATTTGGTTTTATCCGTCCACCTCTCCGAAGATGCTAAGTTGATTTATGGCACCGTGTATCGGAGGTTTAGACGTATGCGGCCGTTGTAGCAGACTTCGTCAGATTCCCCCTCGTTGTGAGGGGTTTTTGATTGTAGGGACGCTCTTCCCTGCAGGCGCAAGCCCCTGCAGTTATTTACGCTACCGCATCGCGGTAACCACTTTCTCCTTCTCCAGATGGTCACTTCGTGTCATGTAAGTTTGTTTTGTTTTTGGTTGCCAATGGATTGTATACGGAGACTAATTTATGTTGTCGCCCGTAGGGCGTGGATTAGTCCAAATCCGTATTTTCTTAAATTTGGGTTTTTGTTTGGGTTTAAGGATCGTTAATCTCATTTGAGACTAAGATCAACTTAAACGTTTGTTAAGGATACGTTAGTCTAATTTTAGACTAAGATCAACTTAACCTTTTGTTAAGGATGCGTTAGTCTAATTTTAGACTAAGATCTACTTAACAGGATCATTTAGATCCAACAAAAGAGCATTTGGGCTCTATTGTTTTAGTTTAGGGACTTTGCGGTCCATAATTAGTTTAAGGATATTACGGTCCAGTTTAAAGACGTCATAGTCTGTAAAATTTAAATACATCATAGTCTATGAATTTAAGGACCTCACAGTCCATAAAGTTTAAGGACATCTTAGTCCATGAGTTTAAGGACCCCACAGTCCATAAAGTTTAAGGACATCATAGTCTATAAGTTTAAGGACCCCATAGTCCATAAAGTTTAAGGACAACTAAGTCCAGTTTAAAGACGTCATAGTCTGTTTGGTTTTGGTCAACCCTTTGGGGATGCACCAAAAGTTATCGGTTATTGGGACCCTCCACCTCTCTGAAGACGTTGAAGAATTACAACGACATATATCAGAGGTATGAAGAGATGTACCCTTGAACCAATGTTGATTGAAAGGCTCTGGAAATTACTTTGAATGTCATATGAGATGATCAATTTTAGGAGAAAAGAGTATAGTTGGGGTTCAGTTTCAGGGGATCTTGCCTCTTGAAGACTTAGCTAATTTGGGCTAAGATTGGATCGAATATAGTGTTAAACACTAGAGTACATTCGGCGCTCATGTGCTCCCATGTGAGGCGCTTAAAGTAGTATTAAACACTAAAACTGAAGCGCTCACGTGGGATCACGTGAGGCGCCTAAAAATTGGGCCTTGCTTCTTTTATTTTACTCTCAGAATATGCATATAAGTGTTAAACACTTGACCTTTATGACCATCACGTGTGGGCACGTGATGGGTATCCATACGTTGGATATTAAAAGTATTTGTCAGGGGTCATATGGGAGCACGTGATACACCCTAAAAGAGAAACTGTCTTGGCTTTACTCCCTTTTGTTTCGAGGAGCATTTTAAGGGTCACGTGGGAGTACATGATACACCCTAAAAGAGAAACTGTCTTTATTATTTTCCCTTTTCCCTTTTAAATAAGTGTTAAACATTTTGGGAAATCTCTTTTTCTGGTTCAAAGAAAGGGGTTCACGTGTTACCACGTGATCATCAATATGCATATAATTCTGAGTTTCAAGTCCCTTACTAACTTCTCTTCTCTTCTTTTTTTATAGGAATTTAATTTCTCGGAAATTTGCATGGAAGAATCTTCCCAATGAGAATTAACTTTTCAATTTTATGGGGAGATTTACTTCTGCAGATCTATCACTATAAGGAAGAACTAAGTTCTTATATTAGGGGTTAAACCCTATCCTTGTTGGAGGAATTAAATTCCTATATGTTTTTGTGGAGAATGGAATTCTCTGAACTTAGATCTTCCCTTAGGTTTTAGATTTGCATGGCAGAATCTCCCCGATGAGAATTAAATTCTCAACTTATGGGGAGATCTGCTTCTACAGATCTTCCACTAGAGGAAGAACTAAGTTCTTATTTAGAAGAGTTAAACTCTTGGTTTTGAAAATTAAATTCTCTTTTGTTTTATGGAATGATCTCCTTCTCTTACCTAGAGTTTCTTTCTTCTCTGAAGAGATCTTCTTCTCTCAGGAGAATTAAATTCTCTTTTTCTTTTGTTTTTAGGGAGAGATTTTTCTCTTTTTCTCTGTTCAATCCTCTCTTCTGTATTCTCCTCTTTTTCTTCCTTCTTGGCTCCTATTTATAGGAGAGAAAAAAGAATCAGTTTGTTCAGTCTATCTCTCATTGAGAGATTTTGATTGATTTTATAACCAACATGATCTTTTAGATCACTCGGTGAATTTTATTCCCCGTTGTATTTTTAATCTAAAAGATATTTTATTTGTTGTTCCTGGCAAATTTTAGGAAAATATTTCCTTGTATTGAATCTTTCTATAAATTGGTGATTTTTAATCACCATTGGATTTTTAATCCAACGGTGCCACCTTTTACAGAGTGCAATCTTTTTTGTTTGGAAAGATCTAGGGAAATATTTTTCCAATTAGGGTTTTTGATTCCTTTTAATTAGAATTTAATTCTATTAGTTCAGAGGGTTTAAGAGTCTCTCACGTGTTGACACGTGACCTTACCAAATAAGCATTTAATTAGAATTTATTTCTATTGGTTCAGACTTCAAAGGGATCAGGAACCCATCATGTGTTGGCACGTGACCCCACTGATTAAGCATTTAATTAGAATTTAATTCTATTAGTTCAGAGGGCTCAGAAACCCATCACGTGTTAGCACGTGACCCCACTGATAAAGCATTTAATTAGAAATTAATTCTATTAGTTCAGAGGGCTCAGGAACCCATCACATGTTCGCACGTGACCCCACTGATTAAGCATTTAATTAGAATTTAATTCTATTAGTTTAGAGGGCTCAGGAACCCATCACGTGTTGGCACGTGGCCCCACTGATTAAGCATTTCCAATTGTTTATTTCATTCAGCGCCTATAGGCTTTACCTGTAAAAGGTCACGTGCCTGCACGTGAGACCCGGTCACATGTGGGCACGTGATGCCCCCCTTTAGGGGTTTTCCTTGCTGCTTTATTTGTATTTTATTCAGTTCCCATGAGGGAACAAATGCTTTTAATTCCTTTTAATTAGAATTTAATTCTATTAATTCAGTGGGTTCAAGAGCCCATCACGTGTGGGCACGTGACTTTATCAATTAGGCATTCAGGTGTAGATAGAATTTGCCCATAAAAGGTCACATGTATGCACGTGAGGCCGGTCACGTGTGGACATGTGATGCTCCATTTTAGGGGTTTTGCTTGCTGCTTTATTTGTATTTTATTCAGTTCCCATGAGGGAACATTCGCATATGCACATGTACATATTACTTCTTTAAAGAGGGTGTGCACATGCATATCACGTGGTTGCACACTTGTTTATGGTCGGGATCTGCGCACATCCATATAACATAGTTGCACACTTGTTATCAGATTAAATTTACATCTGCGCTTGTATAGATGCACACGTATTGAGAAGTCAACATTTTTATTTGCGCACACATGCATGTCACGTGATGCGCACATCTCTAGAGAGAATATTTTCCCCCATGCGCACACGTGCATATCACGTGATGCGTAAGTCTTCTGGGACATTATTTTCTTTCATGCGCACACGTGAGTATCACATGATGTGCATGTTTGCATAGACATTTCTTATCAAGTGCACATTAGGATCAGGTGTGTTCTGTTCATTAGAAGGCAATGGCTTTCAAAAAGAAACATAAGTTAATGTTCATTGAATTTTGGATGCATTTATGGTGCGCATCCAAAATTATGAAGGTTTATGTTCTTCATAAAGGGTCTTTTCTTCAAGTCTTAGATCTCATGATCAATCTCTTATAAAAATTCAAAACTTTTATCATGAAGAGAGATAAGCCATGAGATCTTTTGATCTTGTTTTAATGAATCGATAGATTCAACAAAATGCAAACGCTTTTATATAAAGAAAAAGCTTTATTATTTTTATTATCAAAGAGAAGGATCTTTTCTCCTTCTTTCTTTTTCTTTTTTCTTTTTCTTTTACCTTTTCGTTGAAGGTAATGAAGAATATAATGATGAGATTTTTTTCTCGGTTGGGAAAAGCGTGCACATTATTTGCGGCTGCTCTAAAAAAATATGAATGTTTTCATTTTTTTTAGATCTCTATTTATAGTAGAGGGCCAATTAGGGTTTGTTGCAATTTATTAGGAATTTTATTTGATTTTAAATTGATTCATATCAATTTAGAGGTCTTCCACACCGTTGGATCTTTATCCAAGATGACTTGATTTAGTTTGTTAAATTTTCAATCAACAGATTTTTTATTTTTGTAACAATTTTAAACAGAGGCGCATGCTTCATTGGCTGCAAGTACACATAGCAAAGATGTGCACAAGTGCTGCGCACGTGTCGCTGCCTATCTCATAACTTTCATATGCGCATGTATATAAGTGTGCACGTCATCAAAGTCACTTTTCTGTCAAGTGCGCACATGACACTTGCGCAAGTGCATTTAGCTACTTTATTATAAGTGCCCACTTGATTCTGATGCGCACTTAAATTGATGCGAACAATACCTATATCGAACAATTTACTGTTGACTGATGCTGGTGAACCGGAATATTTTGATGAAGTAATGAAAGTGAAAAATTCTATCAAATAAAAGTTGGCTATGAGAGATAAGATGGATTCTATAGAAAAAAAAATAACATGGGTACTAACTCAATTACCAGAAGGAAATAAAACTTTGCAAAACAAATGGGTTTACCGGATCAAAGAAGAGAATGATAGCAACATGAGATACAAAGCAAAGATAGTAGTGAAGGGTTTTCAGCAGAAGAAAGGTATTGACTGCACCGAAATTTTTTTCTCCTATAGTCAAATTAACTACTATCAGATTGGTGTTGAGTATTGTTGCTATTGAGAATTTTCATCTAGAGCAACTAGATATGAAAACGGCTTTTCTCCATGGTGATTTAGATAAGGAAATATACATGGTGCAACCAGAATATTTTCAAGTTCGTGGTAAAAAAATCTTGCGTGTAGTTTAAAAAAGATTTTGTATGGATCGAAATAAGCTCCCAGACAGTAGTACAAGAAATTTGATAATTTTATGTGCAACAATGATTTCATAAGTGAGATGGACTATTGTTGTTACTTCAAGAATTTTGATGACACCTATATTATTTTGCTTTTGTATGTGGATGACATGCTTGTTCCAGGATCTTGCATGAAAGAGATCAACAAGCTAAAACTACAATTGTCAAAAGAATTTGAGATGAAAGACTTAGGACCATCAAAGCAAATACTTGGGATGAGGATCACCAGAGATAGAGAAGAAAGAATTTTGGAGTTATCCCAAGAGAATTACATAGAGAAGGTGCTGAGCAGGTTCAATTTTCATGATGCAAAGCCTAAAAGCACTTCTTTGGGAAGTCAATTTAAACTTAGCAAGAAGCAGTCACCCAAGACGGATAAGGAGCGAAAAATATATGGAAAAAGTTCCATAGGCCTCAGCAGTTGGGAGTTTGATGAATGTTATGATTTGTACCAAACCTGACATAGCACATGCAATGGGAATAGTAAGCAGATAAATGGCGAATCCAGGAAGGATACATTGGGAAACTGTGAAGTGGCTTCTGCAATATCTCAAAGGCACCTCAGGTATGGCACTTCAGTTCAAGAAAAGCAGAGTGACTTTGCAGGGATTCACCGATGCAGATTTGGGTGGTGACTTAGATGGCCGAAAGGGTACAACATGTATGTGTTCATTTCGGGTGGTACGGCTATGAGTTGGATGTCTAGGCTCCAGAAAAATGTTTCTTTATCAACCACTGAAGCAGAGTTTATGGCTATATCTGAAACAGCAAAGGAGATGATTTGGTTGAAGAATTTTCTAAAGGAGTTAGGCAAAGTGCAAGACAACAATGCTCTTTTCAGTGACAGTGAGTGATATTCATCTTGTAAAGAATCCAGTGTTTCATTTAAGAACAAAGCACACCCAGTTAATGCATCATTTTATTCGCGAGCTTGTAGATAGTTGAATATTGTCATTAGAAAAGATTCTTGGATCAAAGAACCCGGCATATTTGTTTACCAAGATTGTCACCATTGAGAAACTGAGACTGTGCAATATCTCAGTTAGCCTCCACGGTTAGTAATGAGGAGGCGCCGCACTAGGAACATTTTTCGGGTATGAGAAGGAAACAAGATTATGGTAAAATGAAAGGAGGAAAAATTGGTGAAGAATTTGAGTATTGTCTTCAAGTGGGAAATTATTAGGTATGTGGACCCAATGTCATTCTTACCAAGTCCAAATAAGCTTGCTGATAAGATTTTTCTATAAAATTGATTGTGACAAATGATGGGATAGCCACACATATAGGTTGTCCACACTTAGCTACCTAGCAAAGAAAATGCATTCAATGAATGCTGCATACATTAAATGCATTCAAAGACAAAATGCATTCAAAGACCAATGAATTCAAATAGTAAAGACAAGTGCATGAATTATGCATGCATGTTTTTCCTTTTTACCAAAAGAGGGAAATGAAGACGTGAAGATTTCAAAGGACACATGTGCATTTAAGGAGGGTGGAATTTTTGGTGAAAGCGACCCATACCCACTCCTTTTTTGGTTTTCTAGTAGTAGCTCATGTAGGGTTCCTAGGCACACCCATGAGGCCTAACAACAGATCAACCATGCCAAAATCAAATTTTTTCATGTGCCTACAAACCCTAATACGGATCGTTAACTAGAGGATAGGCGATAAAGATTGCAAGTTAACAACTTAACTAAGAGTGAACGGAAAATACAACCTTTGTAGATCCGGTCCTCCACCTCCATAGCTCCGTGTTGACGTCCCTCCACTGCGATCATCGGATCCCGGACTCTAGCGATGGTTTCATCGAAGAAATGATCGGGCTAGGTCGTCGACTTCGATGCCGAAGATGATCTACGTCGAGGCAACTCAAGATCAAGCTCCAACTTCACCAAGTCATGAAACTTGTGAAGAAAACACCCTATACTACTTGGCAAGTGGTAGAGGATGAAGAAATAGGAAGTGGGTTCACTTTGGATTTGGATTTCTCACTTTAAATCTCAAGTCACCATTGAAGGTAGCAAAGGTTTTCTTCATCTTGAAGAAGAAGAAGAAGAAAGAATATATATGAATGATAAAATCAATTGATTAATAATAATAAATCAAGTGATCTTATCATAATGCAACCATGGTGAGAGTAACAAGTGTAGAGAATAAACTATGGTTAGGATGTAATGGTTGGGTTAAGGAAAAAACAAAATGGTCAATACTTTCAAAGACGCTAAGAAGTTTCATAAAGCAAAGAAAGAAACCATTTTGTTTTTGCCAAAAAATAAATAAAATGAATAAGTAAATAATTTATAACCCTGACCATTAAACCTAAACATGGTTTAAAGTATACACCCACCCAAGTTTGCATGTATCATCAAACATGATACAAACTAGTCCACAAACATATATCATATATATAATGTGCACAACAAGTGAGAAAATCCATCTTAAGTGAACCAATACTAGTTAATGCAAAGTAATATATCAAATATATAATTATGCATTAAATCATTAAATTAACGCTTGATTTAATGATCCGGTCATACTGCATATAACCGACTAATATTTAGTGTATCAATGTATCGAATCAACACTTGATTCGGTAACCCGGCTATATCTCATATAACCGTCCAATGATACAAATCGCGAGAATAGAATACAGTATCACATACTGGTATTATTCTCGGTCCCGCACATATCTTATATGCGCTCCTATTTCGTTTCGCTTGAGCCAGGAAACCTCTGTGTAGGACTCTAAAGACTCGTCAATACGCCGGCAGCAGATGATGATCATATCAAGCACCCACAAGCCACAAGCGGTCTGCTAAACGTAACGGCCACCCGGGTATTGAGCGATCAAAAGATCGACGAGCAAGCCCGCTCACACACCTGTGAATCCAACCAGTAACACTTACCGTACGGTCCGGTCTGTTCGTCTGATATGTCGCATATCTCGCTTAGGGTTGGTAAACGCCAGACCCCAGTAGCTCGATAAGTCATGCCGATATAAGGTCCATAACATGTGTGAAACTACTGATAACTCTTACCAGTATATCACTGCAACCCTGGCCAGGGATTTCTAATTATGGCCAGTCGTGCATAGCGCAACATCAACCCCCAATACCGGGAGAGACGAATCCCCTCCTATCGCTCATTGCCTCCATGTGAATCGGAACTGTACCCAAAAACCACCTGTTTGCATGACTCAGTAGAGCCGTGGTAGGGTGGAAATCAAAGCACAGTGGGAGACACACAAGACTCTATGACGATCTCGGGTCAACAGACTAAGTTGTACCAGTGTCACCAGAGAACTGCCATCTAACGTGAGGTATAATACCATCTGGGAGTTCTCGGCGAGTCCGTTCAGTGTACCCAGTCTCCACTGAGCACCCGCATACCATCTTTGATGTCAAACACCAATGGATATGGGATCATCCATCGCCCATCACATGGGTCGAGAAGATATACGCTAGTCTACTCTGGAATATCGATGCCCCGTCTCGATATTCCCACGACTAGGAACATTGAAGGATGTACTCATTGACTACCCAGGCCCCACTAGTATGATCTACATCATAGTCCTGGAAGTCGAGTATACATCCTAAGGGCTTTATCAACATGTAACAGAGAGACAGAAATTATACATGTTAAGATAAAGAGCAACCAGATAGCGTACTATCATGTCGAGCAAGAAAGTCCTCCCTATATATGTCCCAGCATCCATTACAATATACATCCAATGCACAGTAATGGCCTCTAGGGCATACATATAACTAACAATCTCCCACTTGCACTAGGGCCATTTGTAGCAGTAGTTGCAGTATCACATACTCAACCATCCCATATAAGTTTCTCTCTGGGAAAAAGCCTTTGTGAGTGGATCCGCTGTGTTGTCCTCTGAGTCTACTCTCCTAACCTCGATCACCGTGGAGAACAACTATCTCCATGATCAGGTGATGCTGCCTCAGAATATGTCTGGGTCACTGATGGGACCAGGGTTCCTGGGCCAAAGCAACACTTCCATTGTCATACAATGGTAGGAACCTAGTTCATCTTATGAACCAATATACACCCAAACTGCCTCTTTGGTAGTATCTTTAATAGCGATGTTACCAGCCTTTATCGTCTAGTTTGCCACGGTATCTAGCTTGGAACTCTTCCAACATACCGTCCCTCCACTAAGGGTAAAGACAATGCCTGCGACTGACATTCAGTCGTCCTTATCACCCTGGAACCTTTCTAGTGATTCTCCCCAGGATCAATTGATACTATCTTACTATAGCTAGTGAGAATCCTAACATCCATTTAGATCTATCTCATAGACCCAAATCCCAGGATTTAGGAGGTATCACTTTGATCATGTATGGAGAATCCTTGTGATAAGCGGAGATTGACCGAGCGTAGCATAGGAAACTCTTTTCTTATCAAGAGTATGTTGTCCACGTACAATACGAGGATCATCACCATACTCCAAACTACCTTTTTGTACATACAAGGTTCATCTACCATTTTGATGAAGTCAAACTCTTTGACTACCACATCAAAACAGATGTTCCAACTCCGCGATGCCTGCTTTAATCTATAAAACAACTTGCATACGTTTCCGCTGCTCCTACTGTTTACGAAGCCCTCTGGCTGTGTTCTTATAGACGTTCTTTTCTAAATCATTTTAGAAAAGCAGTCATGGCACCCAACCACCAGATATCGTAGTCATGGTATGTAGTAATGGCAAGTAGGATCTGGATGGACTTAAGCATAGTCCCTGAAAAGGTTTCATCATTATCCATGCCTGGTCGATGACGAAAACCTTTAACAAGTCTAGCTTTGAAAGTCCCAACCTTTCCATCTACACCAAGTAATCTTCTCAAGATATACTTGCTCCTGATGGGGATTTAACCCTTCAGATATAGCAGTTAAAGTCCATACTTTGCTAGTGTACATGGATTCCATCTCAGATCGCTAAGCATCCAGCCATTCTTATAGAGTCCCCACTCTTGATGGCCTGCTCGAAACTAGTTGGGTCATCATCTCATGATGCATTCCTCGCTCCCACTGTCATCGAGAAACCGAAGTATCTCTCAGGCGGATGAGAAACCCAACCAGATCGGTGGAGAGGCGGAGGTTCGTCGGAGACTATCGAATCCTTTGGTTCTGTCAAATCATCAGCTGCAGTTTTGTATAGCTGGAACCTTTCCAGTTCTACAGAACTGACCTTGCCTCGAACTTGTCCGGATTTTGATTTTGACATAGGTCGGACAATCCTAAATCTTAACTTACTTAAGAGATAGGCTCTTCCCATACCATATCTTATATGGAGTGGTAGGCACTGATTTGATTCGAACCCAATTCAATAGGTATGCAGCTTCTCAAGTGCATAACCCCTTAAAGGAAAAAGGTAACTCAGTAGTACTCATCATAGAGCACACCATATCTAATATGGTGCGATTGCTCCGTCCCGATACACCGTTGTGCTGTGGTGTATTCAGAGGAGTAATACTGAGAGAGAATCTCATTCTCCTTTAGAATAGTCCAAGAATTCCATGCACAAGCATTCTCCTCCCTGATCTTATCATAGGACATAATACTTATACCCGTATTTTGGTTCTCTACTTCTAACTTATATTCTGTGAATATCTCAAAAGGTTCGGACTTGTGTTTCAACAGGAACATATGTCTGAATCTTGAGAGATCATCAGAGAACGTAATGAAGTATAAAGAACCAGTCCTGGCATGTGTAGACAGAAGACCTTACATACATCATCATGTATCAGTCCCAAGAGTTTACTAACTCTTTCTCTGTTTCCAATAAATAGTGCTATGGTCATCTTATCTTTGTGACATGACTGGCAAGTTTCACAAGATGTAAATTCAAACTGATTTAAATATGCATCTAAAATGTAATTTCAGCCAGTCGGGTTGCATTGATATGACCTAGTCTACAATGCCTCAAGAAGGATTCGTTCATTTCTGAACTCTTCCTCTTGTGTGTGTTCTATATATTAGGAACTGTAGTTTGATTTATAACGTCAATGCTTTTAGATAACGTGCCTGAACCGATCAACTTTTGATATAGGAAATATTCAAAACATTATCGAACAATACAAAATTTTATCATTTCTTTAATAAATAAAGAGATTGATATGATTTTGTATATCAGGTTCGGTATCTAATAGCATTTGTTCAGAAACAATGTATTGGTAATACAGGGTGACAGTGACCAACAGACTTGGCTGCAACACTTGCCCCGTTTTCTGTCTCATGAAACTTATCACCCGTTCTCAGTTTTCTACCTTTCTGTAGCCCTATGTAACAGATTACATATCTGGGATCCTGATCCGGTATCTCATATCCAAGACGTAAAGAATACTGAGAAACAGTTCTGTATAATGAACACACCCGAAGGAGATGCATCATATGCACTTTCCTCGTTTGGGCGGCATAGGAATTCTGGTATTCGTCTATTTCCTGCTCTGTCTTATAACAATTATAAGTTGGAGCGAGACCAACGTTCCACAGCTCAGTATAACAAGCGGGTTCGGTCAATAATCCGTATTATTATCTTGATTAAGGCGTGATATAGTCGCTACCTGGAGAGAGAGAGAAGAAAACACTCAGCGTATGCTCTTGCAAGATCAGATTGGTTATTATTTTATCTAATCAGGATGGCTCCCACTGTTTTTATCAAATCTTCCTTCAAACCCTAAAAGGAAAGACTAGCCGGGATTAATTACACTCTACAAGTTCGCCAATCTTTCAGCCAGGCCAGTGTCAGTACTTTGAGGGAGGTTCCCCGTGCTTTCGCACGGACCTAATTACAGTAAACCTCGTTTTCCCAGAAGCGTAACCCCGTTGACACCTTTCTAGACACCTACTTGATCGGCTAATTGCAAAGTGCAAAACTCTCCCAGGAGTAACAATTACTCGCAGTGGGTATCGGGATCCAACTATCATATAGAAGGTATGCAATCTCATTGCAAATTTCAACACTTGAAACTCCCGATAAAGGTTTTTACCCCTAGTACTTATGACCTTAACTATGGTCAACAAATCATAAGCACTAGTCAAGTTCTACCCGTCATTTCATGATTAATTAGACCCACCCACATGACCCTTAACTAAGGTCAACAAAGTCACGCGACTGTCCTAACTAATCGCATCATATGCGGTGTAGGAAGACATCACTTAGCTACCGTACACTGTGCCTTAACTAAGGTCAACAAACACAGCACGAATACTAAGTACTCTACTTCCTAAAATGACGGAGGGTTGCGGATGGTTTTTAGGAAAACCTTTAACGCTTTGAACTTGATCTCGTTGCGGAATCAAATGGTTTTTAAATGGAGTGTTTTTGAAGCTTTTCTAGTTTTGCTAAAGGGGTCACTCCCGGTGAAGGGATCGTCGGCCCTTTCCTCGTCGAATGAGGTGCGGGATATATCATATATATCACTGTGCAAAGCAGAAACTATAGAAGCAATCAAAAGACAAACCGAGTGTGTAGCATCTGCCAGTTATTGCTAAAGTAGTCACTCCCGGTGAAGGGATCTCGGTCCTTTCCTCATCGAATAAGGTGCAGGATGTTCTACAAGGAACACCGCGATGCAAAGCAAGAACTGTAGCTACCTGTTTTATTTTTGAAATTCGATTCCACAACATCAATTAAGTTTATTTTCTTTCATTAATCTCATTAATGAATGTCCCATCATTTAAGTCCACCTAAACATCACAGATAAATATAACGTACGCTTATGTCATCCGCATTCGCCTCGATGTCCCGTCTGCACCGTTAGGTTAGGTAACTAACGCCAGAGCGAGGCAGGGCTAGCGCGGGTGTAAAACATAAGCAACGTCTATATAATATATCATATATACTATATATAATATCTATCTGAACATATCACATGATCACATCACAGATAACGCGGCAGAAAATATCATATGAAATATTGGATATACTAGGACGTCCGTGTTTTATATTAAGCCTGTATAAAACACGGATTCCACGGTCGTGATGAATAGCCAATCCCATACCCCTAGACCCCTACGAGAGTGGCAAGCAACCCTACCAATTCTAGGGTTAGGAAACCCGGACTCGACTCCTCGAGATGGTCTCCCACTGGACCCCAGAACCCGGTTACTTGTGCTCCCCTCCTTGGGTCTATCCTAATGCAGAAAAGTAAATAATATACAAATGGTGACATCATCCGCAACCTGGAAGTGCCCCAATAAAAGAATATTATATACAAGTTTTTACATGAATGAAAATGGAAAACACTCATCTCACATTAAAAAAAAACCCGGCTATTCGAACACGACGATCCAATATAACATATCCAGCAACACATAACATCACATGTCATCAACGTAAGTAAATATGCGCATCCCAATTGTCGTTGACATATAGCAACGAAACCGGCGATATCACATATTACACTTATGGTCACAGAAAAGAAAGTGTAAAACTACAACAGTTGGAATCCGCAATCTCTTTAGACATCGCATGCCTAACTAAATGAATTCCTTAGACATCGCATGCCTAACAATTATAAACCCCGCATTTTAGTCCCATTATCGAAAACACTTTTCAATATCAAGTCGGGCAATTCAACAAGATTCCCGACATCCTGATCGAATGCTCGTCGCAAACTTTAGTAGGCGGCCGCACCCCCGACGCCGTCGACGAAGTGCACCAAGGCAGAACACCGCTGCCGCGAGCACCCGAACGGATGCTTTCGGGGACGGGGTTCTCCTACAGTCACTTGGTCGGGGCTATGGGGTGAGGCTGTCTATTAAGTTTACCCGGCGAGTATCCGCGTACGCTACGTGATTGCGACGGACTTTTGATCACATCAAAATTCCATGGCAACCGATCAAGTGAGACTAAACCGCTAGATTTATAACATTCATTCAGTTATCTCATAACTACTTGTGAATTCTAATTATTGTATCACATTCCAGATAAATAGAAAATGTTAAACTTTCCGATCGAACAACCAAACACCCAAGTTTTCCCGATACAGCTCAACACATGAAATAGGTTTAAAAACATCCAGTTCATGCCTCAGTACCAACGGTCCAGCCGTAGAAGGGTCAAGCCAACGCCTCACATGTGGCACGCCGTACTGCCCCAAACCCTAAGGTTCAAAGGGCAGTTCAAGACGGTCACATAATCGAGTTAAGGTTTGTTGTCTTCTAGAGGGTCCATCGCGTTACTTGCACTACTTAGAATGTCTTTAAACCACGGAAAAATCCAACACTTGGAAATTTCCCAACAGGGGAAAAAGTGGGTATTTACATCCGGTCGAACCTTTTAACATGTTCTAAAGATACCCGGAAAAACACAGTAAACAAAGTTAAATAATTCGATCGAATCATCGAGTCCCCAATACAATCCCAGAACACTCAACTATTGAGTCATAATAAAAATACCCATAAAATACAGCAACTGAAGATAGAGATTACTGTGTAAACAGAAGTGAACAAGCTCACTTTATTGCCGTGGAACCGCCGCCCAACCTAGGGTACGGTCGCGGTTCCGCGGCGGTTTAATTGAGTTGGGTCCACGAAATTCACAGTAATTCCTAGAAAACCCTGCTGATTTTTTTGGCTATTTTTAATTCACAAAAATCCAAAATTCCAGAAAATTTCCAGAGAGGGATTTAGAATTAGGGTTTCGGGTTCGATCGGGTTTCTAACTTCGTCTACAATCGTCTAAGGCTCTAGCTAGGCTCTGATACCACTGTAGGGTTCCTAGGCACACGCATGAGGTCTCACAACAGATTAACCATGCCAAAATCAAATTTTTTCATATGCCTACAAACCCTAATACGGATCGTTAACTAGAGGATAGGCGATAAAGATTGCAAGTTAACAACTTAACTAAGAGTGAACGGAAAATACAACCTTTGTAGATCCGGTCCTCCACCTCCATAGCTCCACGTTGACGTCCCTCCGCAGCGATCATCGGATCCCGGACTCTAGCGATGGTTTCGTCGAAGAAATGATCAGGCTAGGTCGTCGACTTCGATGCCGAAGATGATCTACGTCGAGGCAACTCAAGATCAAGCTCCAACTTCACCAAGTCATGAAATTTGTGAAGAAAACACCCTATACTACTTGGCAAGTGGTAGAGGATGAAGAAATAGGAAGTGGGTTCACTTTGGATTTGGATTTCTCACTTTAAATCTCAAGTCACCATTGAAGGTAGCAAAGGTTTTCTTCATCTTGAAGAAGAAGAAGAAGAAGAAGAAGAAAGAATATATATGAATGATAAAATCAATTGATTAATAATAATAAATCAAGTGATCTTATCATAATGCAACCATGGTGAGAGTAACAAGTGTAGATAATAAACTATGGTTAGGATGTAATGGTTGGGTTAAGGAAAAAACAAAATGGTCAATACTTTCAAAGATGCTAAGAAGTTTCATGAAGCAAAGAAAGAAACCATTTTGTTTTTTCCAAAAAATAAATAAAATGAATAAGTAAATAATTTAAAACCCTAAACATGGTTTAAAGTATACACCCACCCAAGTTTGCATGTATCATCAAACATGATACAAACTAGTGTACAAACATATATCATATATATAATGTGCACAACAAGTGAGAAAATCCATCTTAAGTGAACCAATACTAGTTAATGCAAAGTAATATATCAAATATATAATTATGCATTAAATCATTAAATTAACGCTTGATTTAATGATCCGGTCATACTGCATATAACCGACTAATATTTAGTGTATCAATGTATCGAATCAACACTTGATTCGGTAACCCGACTATATCTCATATAACCGTCCAATGATACAAATCGCGAGAATAGAATACAGTATCACATACTGGTATTATTCTCGGTCCCGCACATATCTCATATGCGCTCCTATTTCGTTTCGCTTGAGCCATGAAACCTCTATGTAGGACTCTAAAGACTCGTCAATACGCCGGCAGCAGATGATGTTCATATCAAGCACCCACAAGCCGCAAGCGGTCTGCTAAACGTAACGGCCACCCGGGTATTGAGCGATCAGAAGATCGACGAGCAAGCCCGCTCACACTCCTGTGAATCCAACCAGTAACACTTACCGTACGGTCCGGTCTGTTCGTCTGATATGTCGCATATCTCGCCTAGGGGTGGTAAACGTCAGACCCCAGTAGCTCGATAAGTCATGCCGATATAAGGTCCATAACATGTGTGAAACTACTGATAACTCTTACCAGTATATCACTGCAACCCTGGCCAGGGATTTTCAGTTATGGCCAGTCGTGCATAGCGCAACATCAACCCCCAATACCGGGAGAGACGAATCCCCTCCTATCGCTCATTGCCTCCATGTGAATCGGGACTGTACCCAAAAACCACCTGTTTGCACGACTCAGTAGAGCCGTGGTAGGGTGGAAATCAAAGCACAGTGGGAGACATAAGAGACTCTATGACGATCTCGGGTCAACAGATTAAGTTGTACCAGTGTCACCAGAGAACTGCCATCTGACGTGAGATATAATACCATCTGGGAGTTCTCGGCGAGTCCGTTCAGTGTACCCAGTCTCCACTGAGCACCCGCATACCATCTCTGATGTCAAACACCAATGGATATGGGATCATCCATCGCCCATCACATGGATCGAGAAGTTATATGCTAGTCTACTCTGAAATATCGGTGTCCCGTCTCGATATTCCCATGACTAGGGACATTGAAGGATGTACTCATTGACTACCCAAGCCCTACGAGTATGATCTACATCATAGTCCTGGAAGTCGAGTATACATCCTAAGGGCTTTATCAACATGTAACAGAGAGACAGAAAGTATACATGTTAAGATAAAGAGCAACCAGATAGCATACTATCATGTCGAGCAAGAAAGTCCTACCTATATATGTCCCAGCATCCATTACAATATACATCCAATGCACAGTAATGGCCTCTAGGGCATACATATAACTAACAGCTCATATGTTACATGTTGTAACATATATTTGAGTGGGTCCAGATGCAATTAAAATGAGAAAAGGATGTTTGGATTTTTTCTCTTATCTCTCTCCTTTAAATTCAAAGCTTTATGCAATGTATTAATAAACCCAATCACGAAGAAGTGAAGTTGTGAAACTTCATTCTCTATTCTCCAGAGAAACTATGTGAGGGAAAATACAGAGAGAGTGTTGAAGAATTTGTAATCTTCTATTTTGTAAAGAAAGAAAATAAGAAAACCTAGTGCGACAAGTGGATTAGGCAAATTACTGAACCACTATAAATCCCGTGTCTCCATTTTATTTGTGTGATTATTTTCTTTATTCTTCGTTGTTCTCACATATTCTGTAGATCTATTCCTAACACTTATGTGTATAATATATGCTTATTGCAGGAAAAGGTGGTTGATGGATCTCTTGAGTTTCTTATCCTCGCTAGTGATGGGCTTTGGGATGTTATATCAAATCAGATAGTCAAATTATTCCATCTATTCTTTTATGTTTTAAAATTTCCTCAAATGTTTACTAAAATTCCTCTCTTTTTCCCCGTCTCGCGGGCGGCTATTGATACGGTCATGCCAATTGAAGACCCTAAAGTGGCAGCATAGGCACTGCTGGATGAAGCAATAAATAAAAATAGCGCAGATAACATCACTTGTATCATGGTGGTGCGCTTGTTATTGATCCCAAGTGACAGCGGTGCTTAAAATGAGCAAAACCAAATGAGCTCTGCACAGCTTGCTTTCGTTTTATACTTGATAGCGCATAAAACTAATTGGAAATTTTAAGAGGGAGAATCATACTACAACACTTAGAATTTTCTGACTTCAAGAAAAGCAGTAATCAGTTTTTTCTCTTTGTTTTCCCGCATGTTTGAACTCAATAGAAGTTGTTTTGTTCATCTATAGAGTGTTGCTGTGTTCAAGCAAACTTGATTATAGCCGATGAAGAGCTGGATACTCAATGACTATAACATTGATATATTTTCCTTTATGCTGAGTGTTGTCTCATAATTGTGTTTCTTGGTAATCTTGGAGTGCATAATACAAAATATTTCAGTATTTTTCTTCAACTTTTCAATATTTTTCTTGTTGTAGATTAAGCCCAACATAACCAACTTTGTTCAAGATATTACTTAAAAATTGGGAATTATTATAAAGGCTTAGACATTCGTCACTCCATCTTATGTGGGACTATTTCCCACATACAAACGCTATTGGAAGCCTTATGTATGATATGCATTGTACAAGGCCTGATATAGTTTATGCGGTATGCAAATTGTCACGATACACCGGTAAACCCAGTACTAATCATTGGAAGGCCATCAGTAGAGTTCTTGGGTTTCTAAAAAGAACAAAAAAGTTTGGTCTGTTTTATTCCAATTATCCTGCAGTACTAGAAGGTTATTCGGATGCAAGTTGGATCACAAGTGCAAGTGATAATAAATTCACAACAGGTTGGATATTTACAATCGAAGCCGGTGCCATTAGTTAGGCCACTAAGAAACAAACCTCCATCACACATTCAACAATTTGTCACTTTGGCTACTGCCGGTAAGGAACCGGAATGGCTGAGAAATTTATTATTGGATAGAGAGTTGTGTCCACAACCGATGCCATCTATTTCCTTGCATTGCGATAGTGAGACAGCTATGTCTAGAACTTATAATAATGTTTATAATGACAAATCTAGACACATTAGCTTAAGGCATGAATATGTTCGAGATTTAATTACTAATGAAATAATTGCCATAGTTTATAAGAGATCTGCAAAGAATTTAGCAGATCCCTTTACCAAGGCATTATCTAGACATTTGGTAAAGAGTACGTCAATTGGAATGGGACTTAAACATTTACAATTTGGCACCAGTAATGGTAACCCAACTTTAATAAGTAAAAACTAATTTTAATAGTTTAATGGGTAATAACAAGTTACTGCCATGTACCTGTATTGCACTAGATGTCTCATTCTTATATAAATAAGTATCTAGTGCTGTCTGTTAGGATAAAGAGGATGAGCGAAGGCTCTCGATGGAGTTATTTAATTTTTAAATATCCATAGTAACAGGGATATAATAAAGGAAGCTCCACCTATATCAGCAAAGAAGTGGTGCCGCTTCAATAAAAAATATAAAGTGTCTTGTAAATGCTTATGGAGACCAAGAGTAGCACATGGCCATAACAGTGCTAAAGCAGTTATAAACCTCTTAGAAAATAAGATGAATATTGTGTGTGTTATATTTCAAATTCTAATAATAAAAGTTTTGGTTTAATCTGCAGATACCAATAACTTTGTTACATGATTGATATACATACACTAATGGGAGGTTTAAATCGATGGATACCTTTTTTATGCATAATATTTGTCACGAGAGAGATGCGGTTGCAACCAATATTTACAAACTAGTGGGGGATTGTTGGTACTTTGAATCTATTGGTAGTATTTGTATGTGGGAAATAGTCCAATATTGGATGGAGAGACGAATGTCCAAGCATTTATAATAATTCCCAATTTTTAAGTAATATCTTGAACAAAGTGGGTTATGAGCCAAGTGGGACTAATTTTGAGTGGGCTTATAATATTTATTTATTATTGTCGTTGATAGGGCACTTAGGGCATCTTGGGCTTTGACTTGATAACAATGTTTGCCATTTCGAATTTTCTGCTTTGAGTTTGTTTTTTGATTTCAAAATTCAAAGGTTGTCCGAAAACTGTCTACTGTAGTTTTGTTGTCTGAACAGTTACAGCCGCCCAAACAGTTGTGCATGTTCAACTCTACAAATTAAGTTTTTCTCTTCACAGATTTTGCATCTTCTTCTCATTTTCTTCTAAGAGAGTTTCAGGGGTTTTTTTGTATCTTGGGAGTGATTGCCTTCTGCTATACTCCCATAGTGAAGACAATATCACATTTCGGAAAGTGTATCATACACGCCTCAAAATTTTTAATTCTGTCTTAACCAAACTACAAAGTTAACATATGAAAGTCGCGAAATTTTAAAAATCTAAAAAAAATTAGCATTGGTTTTTCAATGTTTTTCTTGACGACACGAGAATTATGAAATGTATAAAAATCTCAAAAAAAGATTGTTTTCTTCGAATTTTCAACATTTTGCATACTACAACACACAAATTTAGCGAAATTTTAAAATCTTAAAATTTCAGTTTTCTAATATTTTGCTTTGCTATAGCATAAGAAAATCATGAAATTTTTTAAAATAAAATAATTTGTTTCATCGATTTTTAAATATTTTTCATAATACGGTGAAAGTATGTCTTAGCACCTCTACTATGTTTCTATAAGTATCAAGTATGCAATTTTAATTGTTTTAGAGGTCTAACTATACTAAATAAGAATCGAACTAAAGAATTAGAGTTTTAAAATTAAGCAAACAAGTTTTAATCTAAGAGAAGAGAGTCTACAACCTTTGTAGTCTAGTCCTTCACTTTTATAGCTCCATGAAGTAGTCCTCAGAACTCTTCTTTGACTCCACTTGAAGAATGGATCGAGCTTCCTTGTAGTCTTCGTCGTCGAAGATGATCCACCTTGAGGAAACTCTAATTCAAGCTTACACTTTACTAATCAAGGTATTAGTGAAGTTAACGAGCTATACTAAAAGTGTAGGTTGATGAAGTAAGAATTTTGCTCATTAGAAATATTTTTTTCTCTTTTCTTTTTCTCAACCTTAGAAAATTAGTGAGGAGATGAAGAAGATGAACATGGAATGAATTTTGAACCATGAGCTCAAGAGATAAGATGAGAATGAGATTGATAAATATCAATGAATAAAACAAAAGATAAGAGGTGAGCCATGGCTTCTCAATACTTCTACAAATCATGACTCATTCTTCTTTTCTTTAATTCATATCTATATCTATATATATATATATATATATATATATATATATATATATATATATGAGATGATAATAATCAATATATATATATATATATTGATTATTATCATCTCATATTTACCTCTTGTGTGATTTTTATACATCCATATTCTTTGTATCATCAACCATGATACAAATGCATATCTTTATATATATATATATAAAGAGAAGAAAATCTTAAGTGAGCTTAATATTAGTTTATATATATATATATATATAAGTCAGTGTCGCGCACCCCGAAGGTTCGCGGGGAGGCGGAATTTGCAAAAAAAAAACGATTTTTCTATGCATCACAACACCGACTAAACTACAGGATCTTTACGAAAACCGTAACTAACAATAACGACTTAGAGGTTTAGCTACTCGGTAAGAGTGTTATACCTCCTTGAACCATGTCCTTCGGGTCTTCTTCATCTCCTCCTCCTCTTTAGCTCCTAGAAGAATAGATCGAACTTGCAACGTCGGACTCCTCGTGTCGAAGATGATCCACCCGAGAGTATGTACTTCAAGCTCCAACTTCTAAACCAATGTAACTAGGGTATCTAGTTCGCTAAACTGGATAGCCTAGATGATGTAGAGTATCTAATAGAGTGTTTTATCTCACAAGACCCATGGTTTCACAACACATGTGAGGGTTAGGGTCTAAGAGGAAGAAGGAGAAGAAAATGGAGAGAGAAATGAAAGTAACAAATGAGCGAGGTCAAGAGGCAAGTGTAGAATGGCTCATTTTCTTCACTCATTGAAGCATGGATTTTTTCACATTAATAAATCCAACCATGCTTCAATAGTGAATGCAAACTAATAAACAAATCATAAGAGCCATGCTTCACCCATGCTATAAAAATCTCTCATTTTCCATCTCATTAATCTATTTCAAAAAATAGATAAACATAATATTGAGGTGTCTCCTTCTAGAAGCATACCATGTAAAATTACAAGAATGCCCTCACCATATATACATACCCATATTCGCATTCCGAACAATCCAATAATATAATACTAGGATCCGGCTTAAACCAAAGCCTACTAGTATTATCCGCCCGAACAGCATCTGTGTATCCATTACACATATGTGATCGGAACCCTGCAGTAAAACCATACGGCCTCTACATCGTTTCGCCCGAAGCAGGGAAACCCTCTGTGTGGGTCTCTAAAGACCTGTCAATACGCCAGCTGTAGGAAATGATCACATCAATTACCCATAAGCCGTCAGCGGTACTAGCTGGACATAACGGCTACCCAAGTATTGAGCGAATAGAAGATCAACAAGCAAACTTGTCCATACTCCCGTGAAGACTATAAGTAATACTTACTGTAAAGTCCGGTCTCTTCATCTGATATGTCGCATATCAAGTCTAGGGGTGGAATCGTCAGACTCCAGTAACTCGATAAGTCATGCCGATGTGTGGCCCATAACCGTTCGAGAAACTACTGATAACACTTACCAGTAAATCTCATCAGCCCTGGCCAGGGACTTGCTGTTATAGCCAATCGAGTATAGCACAACATCAACTCCTACTACCGGGAGAGACGAAACCCCTCCTATCGCTCACTGCCTTCATGTGACTCGGGACTGTACCCAAAATCCACCTGTTTGCACGACTCCTTTGAGCCGTGGTAGGGAGGAAATCAAAACACAGTGGGAACCACACAAGAAACTATGACGATCTTGGGTCTACAGACTAACCTGTACAAGTTTCATCAGAGAACTGCTATCTATCGATAGGTATGGTACTATCTAGGAGTTCTTGGCAAGTCCTGTTCAGTGTACCCATTCTCTAATGAGCACATGTGTACAATCTTTTATGTCCAACACCAATGGTTATGGGATCAACCATCGCCCCATACAGGGTCAAGAAACGTACACACTAGTTTACTCTGGAATATTGATGTCCTGTCTCGATATCCCCTCGATTAGGAACTGTTAAAGGATGTGCTTGTGGACTACACAAGCCCCACTAGTATGATCTGCATCATAGTCTTAGTAGTCAAGCTAACATCCTAAGGGCTTTATCAACATGTATCAGAGAGACAGAATAATATAAGTGTACATGTTAAGATAAAGAGCAAGCAGATAGCATATTATCATGTCGAGCAAGAAAGTCCTCTATATATATGTCCAAGAATCCACTATAATATACAATAATGGCCTCTAGGGCATACATATTCCTAACAATCTCCCACTTGCACTAAGGCCAGTTGTTATAATATCTCATACCCAACATCCCAAAAAGTCTCTCAAACCGCGTCGGGGGAAGGGCCTTCGAGAGTGGATCCGTTGTATTGTCCTTCGTGTCAACTCTCCTGACCTCGATCTCCCGGCGATCAACTATGTCCTGGATCAAGTGATACCGCCTCAAAATATGTCTGGATCGCAGATGGGACCGTGGTTCCTTGGCCAAAGCCACAACTTTATTGTTATCACAATACAACGGCATTGGATCCTCAATGGATGGAACCACACCAAGTTCAGCAATGAACTTCTTCATCCAGATAGCCTCTTTGGCAGCATCGTTGGCAGCGATGTATTCAGCCTCCATCGTTGATTCTGCTGCGGTATCTTGCTTGGAACTCTTCCAACATACCGCCCCTCAATTGAGGGTGAAGAAAAAACCCGAAACCGACTTACTGTCGTCCTTATCACTCTGGAAGCTGGAATCGGTAAAGGACTCCACTTGGAGTTCTCCGTTACCATACACCAAGAACAATACTTTAGTCATTCTCAAGTACTTAAGAATGTTCTTCCCTGCTGTCCAGTGCTTCTCCCCTGGGTTTGATTGATACCTACTTACAACACCTAGTGCGTAAGCTACATCCGATCCGGTACATAACATCGCGTACATGATAGACCCAACTGCAGAAGCATAAGGTATCACGGTCATGCGAGCCCTCTCCAAATCAGCCTTGGGAGACATCTCTTTAGAAAGAGTGATTCCTGAACGAGAGGGTAAATTACCACGCTTAGAATCTTCCATACTAAACCTCTTTAGTATGGTGTCAATGTATATGGATTGGGACAATCCCAACATCCTTTTAGATCTATCTCTATAAATCTTTATCCCCAGGAATGTAGGAGGCATCACCCAGATCATTCATGGAGAACTTGTGTGATAGGAAGAGTTTGATCGAGTGCAGCATAGGAACATCATTTCCTATCAATAGTATATCATCCACGTAATACGAGGAAGACAGCCTTACTCTCTACAACCTTTTTATATATACAAGGTTCATCTACGTTTTTGATGAAATTAAACTCTTTGACTACTACATCAAAACAGATGTTCCAACTTCGCGATGCCTGCTTTAATCCGTAGATTGATTTAAGCAGCTTGGACACCTTTCCGCTGCTCCCACTATCTACGAAGCTCTATGGCTGTATCATGTACACGCTCTTTTCTAAATCTCCATTTAGAAAAGCGGACTTGACGTCTATCTGGCAGATTTCGTAGTCATGGTATGCAGCAATGGCAAGTAGGATCCTGATGGACTTAAGCATAGCTACATGAGAAAATGTTTCATCATAGTCTACACATGGTCGTTGACGAAAACCTTTTGCTACAAGTCTAGCTTTGAAGGTCTCTACCTTTCCATCAACACTAATTTTCTTCTTAAAGATCCACTTGCTCCCGATGGGTTTTACCTCTTCAGGAGCAACTTCCAAAGTCCATACTTTGTTGGTGTGCATGGATTCCATCTTAGATCGCATAGCATCCAGCCATTTCACAGAGTCCCCACTTGTGATGGCGTGCTCGAAACTAGTTGGGTCATCATCTTCTATGATGCAATCCTTGCTCCCACTGTCTATGAGAAAACCGTAGTATCTCTCAGGTGGATGAGGAACCCTACTAGATCAGCGGAGTGGCTGAGGTTTGTTGGGGATTATTGAATCCTATGGTTCTACCAAATCATCAGTTGTAGTTTGTGTAGCAGGAACTTCTTCCAGCTCTACCTCATTACCACTAATTTCTTTCACAAGAAATTCTTTTACTAAAAAAGTGGCGTGTTGAGCAAAAAACACTTTTTGTTCCTAACTATGGTAGAATAGATATCCATGTGAATTCTTTGGATATCCTACAAACTTGCAAAGAATGGATCGTGCCTCGAGTTTTTCCGGATTCTGTTTTTTAACATAAGCCGGACAACCCTATATCTTAACTCATTTAAGATATGGTCTCTTTCCACTCCACATCTCATATAGTGTTTTAGGCACAGATTTTGATGGAACTTGATTCAATACGTATGCAGCTGTCTCAAGTGCATAACTCCAAAAGGAAATAGGTAACTCAACAGTATTCATCATAGAACGCACCATATCTAATAGGGTGCGATTCCTGCACTCCAATACTTCATTGTGCTATGGTGGATACGGAGGAGTAAGCTGAGAGAGAATCCCATTCTTTTTTAAATAGTCTCGGAATTTCGTGCTCAAGTATTCTCCTCCTCGATCAGATCGAAGGGATTTAATACTTTTACCCGTTTGGTTCTCTACTTCGTACTTATATTTCTTGAATTTCTCAAAAGCTTCAGATTTGTGTTTCAACAGGAACACATGCCCGAATCTTGAGAGATCATCGGTGAATGTAATGAAGTACGAGGAACCATTTCTGGTATGTGTAGACATAGGACCGCATACATCACTATGTATCAGTACCAAGAGTTCAGTAGCTCTTTCTCCGTGTCCCGTAAATGGAGTTTTGGTCATCTTTCCTTTAAGATATGATTGACAAGTTTCATAAGATGTAAATTCGAACGGATTCAAATATCCATCTTTATACAACTTAGCTAGTCTTGTCGCATTGATATGACCAAGTTTACAATGCCAAAAGAAGGCTTCGTTTATTTCTGAACTTTTCCTCTTGTGTGTGCTCTGTATATTTAGAACTATGTTTTGATTTAGAACGTATATACCGTTACACAACGTACCAAACCTAATCAACACTTGATTTAGGAAAATGTTCATAACATTATCCTCTAATGCAAATCTATATCCTTCTTTATGTAATAAAGAAACTGATATAATATTGCACATCATTTTTGGTACGCAATAACAGTCGTTCAGAATCAATGCGTTACTATTTGGTAATACTAGATGATATTCGCCAACTACTTTGGCAGCAGCAATTGCTCATTCCCTACTTTGAGAGGCATATCACCATTTTCCAGTTCTCTACTTCTCTTTAACCCATGTAACAAATTACAAACGTGGGATCCTGATCCGGTATCCAATACCCAGGACGTAGAGCAAACTAAGAAACATTTCTCGGTAACGAACACACCCGAAGAAGATGCATCAGCATGCTCTTTCTTTCTTCGGGTTGCGTGGGAATCCTAGTATACCCATATTCCTTGCTCATACTTATGACAGTCATAAGATAGAGCGGAACCAACGTTCCGCAGCTCAGTATAATAAGCGGGTTCGGCCAATACATCCATATTATCTTGGTTAAGGCGTGTCATGGTCGCTACCTGGAGAGAGATAGAAGAAAACACTTTAGCGTGCACTCTTGTAAGATTAGATTGGTTATTATCTTATCTAATAAGGATGGCTCTCACTTTTTTTTATCAAGTCTTCCTTCAACCCCTAAAAGGTAACATTAGCCGGGATTAATTACACCCTACAAGTTCGCCAATCGGTCAGCCATGCAGGTATTGGTACTCCGAGGGAGTCTTCCCATGCTTTCTCATGGAACTAATTAAATAATCTCATTTTCGAAGGAGCATAATCTCGTTAACACCTTTCTTAGACACCTACTGGATCAGTTAATTGTAAAGTGGAAAACTCTCCCAGGAGTAACACTTACTCACAGTGGGTATCGGGATCCAACTATCATATAAAAGGTATGCAATCTCATTGCAAATTTCAACACTTGAAATTTCCAATATCTATTTTTACCCCATGCGGTTTATAATATTGACAAGGTCAACAAACCATAAACCGAAAGTCAAGTTCAACCCGTCATTTCGTGATTGAATTAAACCCACCCGCACGATCCTTGACAAGGTCAACAAGGCCATATGACTACCCTAATCCAATCACATCATATGCTGCAGATAAGCAATAATCAGCTACCGCACACTACGACTTTGTCATGACCCGAAATGGCACGTAACTGGCACTTGAATTATATGAAGTCTATAGGACCCCATCTAATTCAAGTAAGCCAAAATTCCAGAAATCTAAACCATTTAAAAGAAGAAATTGAAGGAAAACTTATTTAAAAGTTTGCGTATAAATCACTTTGAAAGTCGTAGTAAACATTTTTAAAACATCAAGTCTTTTCCGAAAATTTCAGCAGAGTCTCCTTTGTATATACTGACCCCAAACGGGTACAACATGAATAATATACATAAATGGGTAAAGGCATCCCCAAGAGGGATCTAGCTTTTCGCCAATTAGCGAATACAACCACGCAAGCAATATAATATACAACGTCGAAGGGCGAGGATCAAAACTCAGAAAGAAAACCAACATCATCAAGAAAACCATAATAATACAAGCGTGACTCTAAGGTCATAACAATATACACTGGTCTTCTAGGTCTAACAATAATACAAATCTGGTTGATGGAGTTTACTAGATACAACTGAAATATAAATAAAATACACCGGTGGTCACGATGCGAGCGAACCCACCGACCAAAGCAATCATCCGGAAGGAAGCAGTGTGCCAGCAAAGCCGCTGATCAGTCGAAAATATTGCATATTTTAACCGGCAATTTCCTTATCATTTGCATCCATATAGAAGTGTACGGTATTCATAATTCACATATTAGCAAATCGGTCGCAAAATATCAGATTACATGTATTCGACCTTAAAACCGGCATTTCTAGGGAAATTGACTGCATTGCATTACATGGCATATTTTCTATATCTTGCAACCCGTGTTTCGAAGTCTATGCAGGAAAAGAGAAGCTTGCTCGATCATTAGCTTGCTCGACCAATACAATCGCTCGTAAACTCACTAAATTCAAATCTGGTACCAATACAAAGGAGTAATTGCAATTCAACATATCAGATGAAGACCCACACTGCAGTACAAGACCACACCAGGAGCTACAGGGCCCAAGCCTCCACATTGGCCGCGGATCCGCGGCAGGGTCTTGCTTAGGCCGCGGATCCGCGGTTGGTTAAAGGAATCACTTCCTCAATTTTGGTGCACAACTCCTGTTTCAGTGGCTACAGCTCAAAAATGCACTCCAACTTCCAGAAGACTCCAGATATTTCTACCAGATCAGCAAACACTTTGAGCTTCACTAAACTAGCCTATTATTCTAGAACTTTCCCTAAACCCTAGCTTAAACCCTAAGCTAACTCCTAACAAACTCCTTCTAGAAACTCCTCAACAAACTTTGGGAGGGAAAGTTCCAATTCAAACCTAAGCCTAGGGTTTGGGAGTTCTATAAATAAGACCCTAGGCTCACTCATTATTTATGTTGGATGTTTTTAGCCAATCTCTTTCTTCATCCCCTCTTCCTCAAGTTTAGTGAGAGAGCTTGTAGGAAACCCTAACCCTAAATCCAACCACAATTCAAGATCTTGAGTGCAAGCCAAGCAAGATGCCTTCAACCCTTTTATGAGCCGAGCCGATCTTCAATCGGGCAAGAGATCAAAGTAGATCCACGATCCACGGAGACGAGCGAAGCCGAGTCAACGATCGATTTCTTCTTCTTGTAGATCTTGAAAGAATGTATAGAAATTGTTGATTAAATAAAAGGTGATATTCTTTTATCTTGTTTTCTTTAAATTCCGCATCATGTTATCTTTACAATTCTTGAATATTATATGTGTGGTGATGTGTGAATAAAACTCCGCTCGTCGAGGAATCGAGACGATTTTTAGTATGATGATGTAACAAATTTGCAATCGATTCTTGAATCCCACGAGTTTGTAAACCCTAGCAAGTTCAAGAATCGACGACCCAATTCGTTGCGATGCTTTCTTGATCGACATCGCTTGAGATTGGGGAGTTCCGATCGTTTCTTGAAATTGCTAGAGGCTAGAATACAAATGGTATCCTCGAAAGAACAAGGGTTAAGAGATGAAACCCTAATTTCATCAAGAAAACCCTAACTCTCGTCGATCACCATTGATCTAGTATCAATTCTTCGAAGGACAAGAACACGAAACCTTTTAGATTACATCACGTCTAAAGATCCGATCGATTCCTACGAGCCTCTCTTATATTCTTGATTGTTGATTGAAAATATTATCAAAACACCGATTCTTGATTGTTTATAGTTTCTTGATTCTTGCATAAAGAATAGTGACACTCGAATACAAATCATTCTTGAATCATGTTTTCTTTTATTGTTGCTTAACTTTTCATTTCAAACGTATCGAAATACAAGTGAATCGTGCAATCCCTGTGGACGATCCGCACTCACTACAAACTACATCCGACACCGTAGTTTGATTGCGGTCAAAATAGTTTTTGGTTGTGAAGTTCTTTACAAATTTCTCTATATACTACACAACGGGAAAAACGATCAATCAAAATGGCGCCGTTGCCGGGGATCGCGCTAATTCATTTACATTTTTAGTTTGAAGTGAAAGAATTATTACATTTTACTTCTTGAAATCAAAATTCGTACAAACTCTTATACGTGTGTTGTGAATTGATTGCAAGGTGATCTGGAGCTTACTGGGAGTCTGGAAAATTATTTGGGATATACCAGAGAGCTGGAAATAGCAACAGAAGGCAGCTGAAGAATTTTTATTCACTGAACCCACAACTTAAGCGCGGAAGCGCGGCACATAGGGTGTTCTTGCGGCTGATCCGCGGTCCTACAGGGGGTTCTCTGCAAAATTTTTCACTCAGGTACTTTCTTGCTCTCTCCCCTCTCCTGTTTTAGCTCCAACTAACACTTTGCTGCAGGATTCTTTGCAAATAAATCGCAGCGCGC
Organism: Agapanthus africanus; assembly: GCA_030015575.1. Classification (NCBI taxonomy): domain Eukaryota; kingdom Viridiplantae; phylum Streptophyta; class Magnoliopsida; order Asparagales; family Amaryllidaceae; genus Agapanthus; species Agapanthus africanus. The sequence goes on from JASDDO010000014.1 coordinate 218,139,294, forward strand.
AAAAGCAAAATAAAAATTTGTGTGTGATTTTGATTTCTTGGTTGTTTGCATTCTAATACGGAAATTTAAGGGGCACGGCCAAATCCAAATTAGGTGGGGATTTCATTACCCTTCCTAGGCCCCGAAAATCGCAAAACTTGCATCCGCATTACCCTCATTAATTAAAAGAAATCTAGAGAAGACTCTAAGGACTGTCGCGCTCAATAGGACAAGAGAAGGTCGTGGGTAATTCATTGCTTATCTGCGTTTTCTTGTGGTGCCTAAGGCGAGTGTGTCTAAGGCTAGTGGTTATTAATTAGGCCCACTGTTGTGGTGGTTCCTTCCCACTTACCTGGCACTTATCCGGCCACAGGGGGACAAAGAGGCAGTGGAGGATTCTATCCTGCGACTTGTCTTTTGGCAGTTAGGAGCGGTCTAGAGCCGGACCTAGGTGACCACTAGATTCTAGGGTTGTGTGCTGCATTTGTTTTGTCGCATCATTTTTTCAAAATCCGTCCCTTTTTCAAAAGCAAGCACCGCATTCATTCATTACCCCTAATTATAAGTCAACGCTGCCACTTGTACTAACCCTTTTTAGTGCAAGATAGGCTGGACACGGGATTCTAGTGCCCGTTTAGTCCGCGTACCTTTTATCGACTCCGAAGTCGATAATTCTCCATTTACCTTTTCTTTACCCACTACCACATCCACACCGATGGATCCGAATCCATCGAACTTCTTTAACCCTAATCTGCCGCCGTCCGTTGGTGCGCAGAATCCTCCCCACATTTCTCTCCAGGAAAGATGCTATCCACATAGAGGTCCTCTTTCGACCTGCTTATCCACACCACCAGCCAATGGGGATAACTTTGAGATTAAGCCCCAGTATATCAATCTTTTACCCAAATACCACGGACTCGAGACCGAGGACGCTTACGTTTTCATTACCAAATTTGAAAACGTATGCGCAATGATGGGTACGTCACAACTTTCAGTGGATGCTATGCGTCTACGACTTCTTCCATTTACTTTGTGCGATATAGCCAAGAAGTGGCTATATAACACTACCGCACACTCTATTACGAATTGGGAAGAATTCGTCGCTGCATTCCTTAAGAAATTTTACCCAATCCAAAAGACGGCTCGAATCCGTAGCGAACTGAACCAATTTGCCCAGCTCCCTGCCGAACCATTTTCAAAATACTTTGAACGTTTCAAGGATCTATTGGTTCAATGTCCTCATCACGGCATCCCGAGATGGGAGCTTTGCCGAATCATATATGAGGGCAGTAACCCTAACACTAAACAGAGCCTTGAAAACATGTGTCAAGGTACATTTATGACCAAAGATGATGGGGAAGCCTGGCGATACTTAGAAGAGTTCGCTGAAAAGTCACTAATTTGGGAGAGTGGAACCCAACCATTGAATAGGGGTGGCGTACACCAAATAGATGTGTCCATAGGTGTTCGAGCTGAAATGGCAGCAATGCAAAAGAAGCTCGACGCTATGGAACACAAATTTGCAGCAGCCTCCCTAAACCCAGTGTCACTCCCCAAAACTGTTTGTGGGTGCTGTTCTGATCCGTCACATTTAACGGAAGAATGTCCATTAAACTCTGCGTTTCAAGGTCACGAGCATTCTAATGCCGCATTTCAAAGACCTCGAAACGATCCATATTCTTCCACGTACAATCAGGGTTGGAGGAACCACCCGAATTTTGCTTGGAACCAAAACCAATCTCAAAACACGGTTCCAAACACGAATCAATTTCAAAGGGCTCTTCCTCCACCACAACAGCAACCCCTTCAACTCACTCAGCACCCCTATCAGTCACAAAATTTCCAAAACCAGGGCAACACTCCTGCACAGTCTAATCCTATGCAGTCCTGTTCTGACGAGTTCTCTCAATTCACTCAAACCAAGAAATCACTTTTATCAAATTTCATGGATGTTTCGACTGAGGTTAGATCTTCCGTCAGTGAAATAAAGAAAAACTCAGCGTCCCAAGCTGAGAGTATTCGCATGATGGAAGCTGAAATCGCACGCTTAAAAGCCGAAATGAGTGCGAGAGAAAAAGGGAAACTTCCCTCTCAACCCCTACAGAATCCTGGGCATTACAATGTAAATGCCATTACAACGTTGAGATCGGGAAGAGTGCTGAACAATCATGTCGGGGAAGAGATTGATAATACTGAAAATCATATCAACACCCCGGCTGAGTCTTTTCCACACACACACACTTCACCTTCCGATCCTTCTTCTTCTACCAAACCACCTTCGCACGAGCCTATTCTCCATTTCCCTCTAGGCTCGACACCTTCACCCAACCCCTATAGTTCTCCACAGACAGTCCCCACACCTCCTTTGGGACCTCGTCTACCCCCCTTTCCTTCTCCTATGATGGACCCTGCGCTTATTGCGAAAGCTCCTTACCCGAACCGGCTAAGGGCTAATAGAACGAGTCCTCATATGGAGAAAATTTTAGAGATGTTCAAACAGGTTAACATCAATATCCCTCTCCTAGATGCGATTCAGCAAGTCCCCGCTTATGCGAAAATTCTTAAGGACTTGTGCACTAGGAAGAGGAAGACTCAAGTGCCGAAGAAGGTCTTTATGTCTAACAATATCAGCACTGCTTTTATACCCCAGCTTCCAAAGAAAAGAAAGGACCCAGGTTGTCCTACAATATCGATTTCGATTGGGGGTAAAAACATAAATCGTGCTCTTTTAGACCTTGGCGCGAGTGTTAACCTGCTCCCTTATTCTGTCTATGAGCAATTAGGGATTGGAGAGTTGAAACCTGCTCATTGCACTCTCCAGATGGCAGATCGATCTATCACCAAACCAAGGGGTGAATTAGAGGATGTGTTGATAAAGGTCGGGGAATTTGTTTTCCCTGTAGACTTCATTGTGCTCGACACACATCCTGTAGTAAACCCCCGGGGCCAAATTCCGGTGATTCTAGGTCGTCCTTTCCTTGCCACTTCCAACGCTGTTATAAACTGTAGAAATGGTTCAATGAACTTATCATTTGGAAATATGACCATTGAACTAAATATCTATAAAGTTGGAAGTCAGCCATCAGAACCCTCTGCTCATATTTTAGATGTGTGCTCTGTCCATGAGATCGCTCCCGATAGTTGTGGAGCCGAGGATCTTTGCTTTACTGATCTCGATGACATTAGCACATCTCTGTTTGACTTTGCACAAGATCTTAGTGAGGACACTTTAGCTACTCATGAGTCCTGCACTTCTGACTTTTCTCCACCGAATCTGTATCTTTCACAGGCTCTGAGCTTCTTTGTAGATCCAAAAATCAATCTGTGACCCTTCCTTCTATCATTTCTCCGCCCGAGTTAGATCTCAAAATTTTACCTTCTCACCTGAAATATGCATATCTTGGTGAGAACGAGTCATTACCGGTTATCATTTCCGCTTCTCTTGCATCAGAGCAAGAGAATGCCCTTTTATCGGTATTGAGATCTAACAAAGAGGCGTTCGGTTGGAGTATGGCGGACATCAAAGGGATTAGTCCCTTGATAGTTGAACATCATATACATGTGATGGATGATGCCAGACCGACCCGAGAACCACAGAGACGGTTGAATCCCGTCATGAAGGAAGCTGTCATGAAAGAGATCGTCAAATGCTTAGATAGTGGTATTATATACCCCATCTCCGATAGCCAGTGGGTGAGTCCTATACATGTCGTTCCTAAGAAATCCGGCATCACAGTTATCACAAATGAGGCGAATGAGTTGATTCAGACACGTGCCCAAACTGGGTGGCGTGTATGTATCGATTATAGAAAACTCAACGCTGCTACGAGGAAAGACCATTTTCCTCTACCATTTATTGATCAAATGCTGGAACGCTTAGCGGGACGAGAGTTTTATTGTTTTATGGACGGGTACTTAGGCTATAATCAGGTCCCCATCGCCAAAAAGGATCAAGATAAAACCACTTTTACTTGTCCTTTTGGTACCTTTGCTTACAGTCGCATGCCCTTTGGGTTATGCAATGCTCCCGCTACCTTTCAGCGGTGTATGATGGGGATATTCTCTGATATGGTAGAGAATTTTTTGGAGATCTTTATGGACGACTTCTCGATTTTTGGAGACTCTTTTTCTGATTGCCTAGCGAATCTGGACGCTGTTCTTACTCGTTGCAAAGAGAAGAACTTGACATTAAACTGGGAAAAATGCCATTTTATGGTCCAAGAAGGAATAGTCCTTGGACATGTCATTTCACAGAAAGGCATTGAGGTTGACAGAGCTAAAGTAGATGTCATTCAAAACCTGCCTCATCCCAAAAGCGTCAAAGATATTCGCTCTTTCCTTGGCCATGCGGGCTTTTATAGGAGATTCATTAAGGATTTTAGCAAAATTGCTAGACCTTTAACACTACTCCTGGCCAAGGATACGACCTTCCACTTCGACTCGGATTGCGAGACAGCTTTCGACTCACTTAAACACTCACTCACTTCAGCCCCCGTTTTATCATCACCAAATTGGGACTACCCCTTCGAGCTGATGTGTGACGCATCTGATTTTGCAGTAGGTGCAGTCTTAGGACAGCACATTGATAAGATGCCACACGTGATTTACTATGCTAGTAAGACCCTGAATGATGCGCAAATCAATTATACAACCACCGAGAAAGAGCTTTTAGCGGTTGTATTTGCATTATAAAAATTCAGGCCTTACTTAATCGGCTCACCTATAGTTGTGTATACTGACCATTCCGCTTTGAAACATCTTCTGGCGAAGAAAGATGCAAAAGGTCGACTAATACGTTGAATCCTACTGTTACAAGAATTTGATCTTGTAATCAAAGATAAGAAAGGATGTGAAAACGTAGTAGCTGACCACCTTTCACGCATCGTTTCTTCCCCTGTGACCCTGCCGATCAATGATTCATTCCCTGACGAACAGCTCTTGAGCATATCCGCTGAACCATGGTTCAGGGATATTGTGAACTATCATGCCACGGGACTTATACCGAGCGATTGGTCAAAACAGGACAAATATCGTTTTCTTTCCCAAGTAAAACACTTTTACTGGGACGAACCCTATTTGTTTAAATATTGTCCTGATCAGATCATTCGCCGATGTGTCCCAAATGAAGAGTTCAAGAATGTTCTTTCATTTTGTCATGATCAGGCCTGTGGGGGTCACTTTGGTCCTAGAAAGACAGCGGAAAAGGTTTTGCAATGTGGATTTTATTGGCCGACCTTATTCAAGGACGCATTTGAGTATTGCAAAACCTGTACACAATGTCAGTATACGGGTAGAATATCCCAGAGGAATGAAATGCCTCAGCAACCCATCTTGGTTGTTGAAATGTTCGATGTTTGGGGCATTGATTTTATGGGTCCTTTTCCCAACTCCTTTGGGAATCTGTACATATTGCTGGCAGTTGATTATGTCTCAAAGTGGGTAGAAGCCATTCCATGTCCAACTAATGACAGGAAAGTTGTCATTAAGTTCTTAAAAGAGAATATCTTTTCGCGATTTGGACACCCACGCGCTATCATTAGCGATAATGGGACACACTTCTGCAACAGGTCTTTCGAGACTCTGATGCGAAAATACTCAATCAACCACCGTCTTTCTACACCCTATCACCCCCAAACAAGCGGG